>OU342482.1:12915000-12920000 GCA_910589355.1 Parapoynx stratiotata
AAACAATAATCGAAATGCACACCCCCGGTCATCCCGGTCGATTTGCCATTTATCCATTAGGCTGAGCGCTATCTAGCCGCAGTGTTCGAAAGTCCACTCTGCTTGGTCATAAAAAAAAAATAACCTGAACCTACCAATGATCAAACAATAATCGAAATGCACACCCCCGGTCATCCCAGTCGACTATAGTCGACTATATAAACGACGTATAGTCGTGTGATTGAACGGCGTTTTTCAGTCAAATGGCTAGCTGTTTGATTGAACAGATATTTTAACCATTTGCCTGCGATATGTTTACGTGTATATATCTTATTGAAATTTTACATACCTAACCTAACCTAACCTAACCTAACCCAAACACACACACACACAAATACAAAACACAACAGAATAAAAATAAACAAATAGGAAGGCAAAATCAATGATTTTGCCAACCTATATTAGACAAATAAAAACAACAAAGCGAAATAATAAATATTCATAGAATATTAAATAAGAAAAAGATTCTTATGAAACAAACAAACCATGAAGTGCATTACACAACCCAATATATATGTATATTGGTGGCGTGGGTGCAAAAAATGGAATGAACCGGATATGACTTAGAATAAGATGTTATATTAATATAATAAAACAGAATAAGGATAATTAATGAAATAAAAATGTAATGTAAATGTTGAAAATGTTGAAAATGAATGTAAATGTAACTTAATTGTGTAACAATATTGTAAATAAAACATAGAATATGAAATGATAAGTGATAAGAAATGGAAAAGTAAGCAATGTAATAGAAATAAGATATAGATATTAATATAATAAAAAAGAATATGATAAATAAATGTCATGGAAATGTAACATTATTGTGTAATTATATTGTTAAATAAAACATAGAACATGAAATGTTAAATAATAAGCAATGGAAGGCAAGAAATGTAATAAAAATAAGATATATAACTGTAAAAGTAACACTAAGGAATAAATGTAAATGTTAACATAAGTTAAAATGTGTAGAAAACAATAAGAAGAAAATCAGAACTGTAAAGTAAATAATAAGGAAAGAAATGTAAAGAGATAAGCAACGAATAAATAAAAACAAAGCCCCACCCCAACCCCCAACACCCATCCAACCCTACCCTTGTGTTGAGAAAATAAAGTAAATAAGTAATAAAATAAATAAATTTAAGAATGATTGAGAAGAATGAAAGAAAGACAAAGTATGAGGAATAAAAGTACGAGAGGCATAAAAGATAGAACTGGAGTGAACGAGTTAACTAAAACAGAATAGATAAAGAAAGGCTCTAACCGCCATGTTAGAGGAGTAGATTAAAAAAAAGAAAAAAAAAAAAAAAAAAAACCCTACCTAACCTAACCTAGTTGATGTAACCTAAATGGCTAGTTTAGGTTAGGTTACCATACGAAACGAGCCCAAACTCGATGAGGTTAGGTTAGGTTAGGTTAGGTTGAGCAAAAAAAAAAAAAGTTTAGGTTAGTAAAATATATATTTGAAAAAGACTATGTAAATGAATAGCGCCATCAAATACTGTACCATCACTTTACATATAAGCATATTAATATATAATCTTCACTTATATAAAAAATATGTTTATGACATATTAGACATATTAGCGTTTTATAATATATATCGAAAACGATGCATATCGGAGCGAAAAAATAATGGAATTTTTGATCCCCTTAAGAAACCCGGAGGTAAATATGACACACATAATGAGCCTCATAAAAACGGTCAAGTGTGATTTTGCCTATTTTGTCGAAATATTATCGAAAGTCCCAGTTTCATACTAAACTGCCTCGGAAATTCGGCTATGTCTTTTCTCCATAAAAAATCTGTTAAAAATTCTCAAAGTCGTAGCTCCACGCTACTTATTATGTTGAAATATTTCAAAGTCCCGAGCGTCTTTTGCGACGCGCTGGATGGAAAAAAAAATATGAAAAATTTTACAAGTCCCAGTTTCATACTAAACTGCCTCGGAAATTCGGCTATGTCTTTTCTCCATACAAAATCTGTTAAAAATTCTCAAAGTCGTAGCTCCACGCTACTTATTATGTTGAAATATTTCACAAGTCCCGAGCGTCTTTTGTGACGCGCTGGATGGAAAAAAAAATATGAAAAATTTTACAAGTCCCAGTTTCATACTAAACTGCCTCGGAAATTCGGCTATGTCTTTTCTCCATACAAAATCTGTTAAAAATTCTCAAAGTCGTGGCTCCACGCTACTTATTATGTTGAAATATTTCACAAGTCCCGAGCGTCTTTTGTGACGCGCTGGATGGAAAAAAAAAAATTGAAAAATTTTACAAGTCCCAGTTTCATACTAAAATGCCTCGGAAATTCGGCTATGTCTTTTCTCCATAAAAAATCTGTTAAAAATTCTCAAAGTCGTGGCTCCACGCTACTTATTATGTTGAAATATTTCAAAGTCCCGAGCGTCTTTTGCGACGCTGGATGGAAAAAAAAAATATGAAAAATTTTACAAGTCCCAGTTTCATACTAAACTGCATCGGAAATTCGGCTATGTCTTTTCTCCATAAAAAATCTGTTAAAAATTCTCAAAGTCGTGGCTCCACGCTACTTATTATGTTGAAATATTTCAAAGTCCCGAGCGTCTTTTGCGACGCTGGATGGAAAAAAAAAATATGAAAAATTTTACAAGTCCCAGTTTCATACTAAACTGCCTCGGAAATTCGGCTATGTCTTTTCTCCATACAAAATCGATCGAAATTTTTCAGTTTTTTTTTTTATAAAATTTTTATATGTTAATAATCAAATATAAACATTATGCAAGTGTATTATGAAGCCGGCCGATCAAGTTTATCGAGTTGCTCTTACACTTTGTTCGCGGGCGGGGTGCGCACGAGCGATACGCGCCGCGTCGGAGTAAAGATAACGGGCCCGGTATAGTATCACAGAGAACCAGAGTGCGCTTCGAACGGAGCGCGCGCGCGGGGCTGTGTTTCTGCGTATTGGTTTTCGATCTTTATAAAGTGAGTGGATGTGATAATAATATATGTTGGTATGGTGTTGTAGTGTTTTACAGTGTTGTTGTACATTATTGTATTGCATCATTTGAAATATTACGAAGATGATATTCTTACGCCTCCTCCAATTGTATTATTATGAAGCCAGCCGGTAAAGTTAATGGAAGTTGCTGCTCTTTCGACTTTGTTCGCGGGCGGGGCGCGCGCACGAGCGATACGCGCCGCGTCGGAGTAAAGATAACGGGCCCGGTATAGTATCACAGAGAACCAGAGTGCGCTTCGAACGGAGCACGCGCGCGGGGCTGTGTTTCTGCGTATTGGTTTTCGATCTTTATAAAGTGAGTGGATGTGATAATAATATATGTTGGTATGGTGTTGTAGTGTTTTACAGTGTTGTTGTACATTATTGTATTGCATCATTTGAAATATTACGAAGATGATATTCTTACGCCTTCTCAAATTGTATTATTATGAAGCCAGCCGGTAAAGTTAATGGAAGTTGCTGCTCTTTCGACTTTGTTCGCGGGCGGGGCGCGCGCACGAGCGATACGCGCCGCGTCGGAGTAAAGATAACGGGCCCGGTATAGTATCACAGAGAACCAGAGTGAGCTTCGGACGGAGCGCGCGCGCGCGCGCGCGCGGGGCAGTGTTTCTGCGTATTGGTTTTCGATATGATATGATATGGTGTGTGTGTCGTCGTAGTGTTTTTATAACAGTGTTGTACATTGTGTTGCAACATGTTGGAATATTACGAAGATCATTATTGTTACGCTTTGTGGACAGACTGTACTACGCGTTTTATATGCGTTCGGTCTCAGATTGTCCGTTTACGAACGGCGAACAACGAAACAGCGTTGTCGTCTCAAATCTTTCGGTGTGTGGGACCTCTCTCGCGCCGAGCTAAGTATATATATATGTTTTTGCGTTCAATGTAAGCAGAAGAAATATAATGTGTTGAGTTTTCTATGCGAACGTTCAATGTTGGCGTTTCACTAACATCGTCGTCGTCTCGTCTTGTTCAAATAGTTTTATTTGGAGGACGCGGATGATTGTGTTTTGTGGACACGCTTTTGACGGAAAACACAGAGTGGTGTTGTGTCAGTCATGATATTTTTCTCGCGTCGATGTAGCTACCAACATGGCTACGTCGACCGCACTCAGTCACGCTCCGGTTCGTACGATTTTCAAAGTCCGACCGGGGGTCAGTCGACATATCAGCGAATAAGGGAAGCTCCCTGGTTGATCCTGCCAGTAGTTATATGCTTGTCTCAAAGATTAAGCCATGCATGTCTCAGTGCAAGCCGTATTAAGGCGATACCGCGAATGGCTCAATATATCAGTTTTGGTTCCTTAGATCTTACTCAGTTACTTGGATAACTGTGGTAATTCTAGAGCTAATACATGCAATCAGAACTCTGACCAGTGATGGGATGAGTGCTTTTATTAGATCAAAACCAATCGACGGAGGGCCTCGCGTCCGAAGTCGTTAATTTTGATGAATCTGGATAACTTTTGCCGATCGCACGGTCAAGCACCGGCGACGTATCTTTCAAATGTCTGCCTTATCAACTTTCGATGGTAGTTTCTGCGACTACCATGGTTGTCACGGGTAACGGGGAATCAGGGTTCGATTCCGGAGAGGGAGCCTGAGAAACGGCTACCACATCCAAGGAAGGCAGCAGGCGCGCAAATTACCCACTCCCGGCACGGGGAGGTAGTGACGAAAAATAACGATACGGGACTCTTACGAGGCCTCGTAATCGGAATGAGTACACTTTAAATATTTTAACGAGGAACAATTGGAGGGCAAGTCTGGTGCCAGCAGCCGCGGTAATTCCAGCTCCAATAGCGTATACTAAAATTGTTGCGGTTAAAAAGCTCGTAGTTGCATTTGTGCGCCGCGCTGTCGGTGCACCGCATCCGCGGTGATACTGACACGTCTGCGGAGCATATCGTCGGTGAGCCGACGGTAAAACGTCGGTTCAATATCAAAATCCTATCGC
>OU342482.1:12927500-12933045 GCA_910589355.1 Parapoynx stratiotata
CCCCTGCTTGGTCATAAAAAAAAAATAACCTGAACCTACCAATGATCAAACAATAATCGAAATGCACACCCCCGGTCATCCCGGTCGATTTGCCATTTATCCATTAGGCTGAGCGCTATCTAGCCGCAGTGTTCGAAAGTCCACTCTGCTTGGTCATAAAAAAAAAATAACCTGAACCTACCAATGATCAAACAATAATCGAAATGCACACCCCGGTCATCCCAGTCGACTATAGTCGACTATATAAACGACGTATAGTCGTGTGATTGAACGGCGTTTTTCAGTCAAATGGCTAGCTGTTTGATTGAACAGATATTTTAACCATTTGCCTGCGATATGTTTACGTGTATATATCTTATTGAAATTTTACATACCTAACCTAACCTAACCTAACCTAACCCAAACACACACACACACAAATACAAAACACAACAGAATAAAAATAAACAAATAGGAAGGCAAAATCAATGATTTTGCCAACCTATATTAGACAAATAAAAACAACAAAGCGAAATAATAAATATTCATAGAATATTAAATAAGAAAAAGATTCTTATGAAACAAACAAACCATGAAGTGCATTACACAACCCAATATATATGTATATTGGTGGCGTGGGTGCAAAAAATGGAATGAACCGGATATGACTTAGAATAAGATGTTATATTAATATAATAAAACAGAATAAGGATAATTAATGAAATAAAAATGTAATGTAAATGTTGAAAATGTTGAAAATGAATGTAAATGTAACTTAATTGTGTAACAATATTGTAAATAAAACATAGAATATGAAATGATAAGTGATAAGAAATGGAAAAGTAAGCAATGTAATAGAAATAAGATATAGATATTAATATAATAAAAAAGAATATGATAAATAAATGTCATGGAAATGTAACATTATTGTGTAATTATATTGTTAAATAAAACATAGAACATGAAATGTTAAATAATAAGCAATGGAAGGCAAGAAATGTAATAAAAATAAGATATATAACTGTAAAAGTAACACTAAGGAATAAATGTAAATGTTAACATAAGTTAAAATGTGTAGAAAACAATAAGAAGAAAATCAGAACTGTAAAGTAAATAATAAGGAAAGAAATGTAAAGAGATAAGCAACGAATAAATAAAAACAAAGCCCCACCCCAACCCCCAACACCCATCCAACCCTACCCTTGTGTTGAGAAAATAAAGTAAATAAGTAATAAAATAAATAAATTTAAGAATGATTGAGAAGAATGAAAGAAAGACAAAGTATGAGGAATAAAAGTACGAGAGGCATAAAAGATAGAACTGGAGTGAACGAGTTAACTAAAACAGAATAGATAAAGAAAGGCTCTAACCGCCATGTTAGAGGAGTAGATTAAAAAAAAGAAAAAAAAAAAAAAAAAAAAACCCTACCTAACCTAACCTAGTTGATGTAACCTAAATGGCTAGTTTAGGTTAGGTTACCATACGAAACGAGCCCAAACTCGATGAGGTTAGGTTAGGTTAGGTTAGGTTGAGAAAAAAAAAAAAAAAGTTTAGGTTAGTAAAATATATATTTGAAAAAGACTATGTAAATGAATAGCGCCATCAAATACTGTACCATCACTTTACATATAAGCATATTAATATATAATCTTCACTTATATAAAAAATATGTTTATGACATATTAGACATATTAGCGTTTTATAATATATATCGAAAAACGATGCATATCGGAGCGAAAAAATAATGGAATTTTTGATCCCCTTAAGAAACCCGGAGGTAAATATGACACACATAATGAGCCTCATAAAAACGGTCAAGTGTGATTTTGCCTATTTTTGTCGAAATATTATCGAAAGTCCCAGTTTCATACTAAACTGCCTCGGAAATTCGGCTATGTCTTTTCTCCATAAAAAATCTGTTAAAAATTCTCAAAGTCGTAGCTCCACGCTACTTATTATGTTGAAATATTTCAAAGTCCCGAGCGTCTTTTGCGACGCGCTGGATGGAAAAAAAAATATGAAAAATTTTACAAGTCCCAGTTTCATACTAAACTGCCTCGGAAATTCGGCTATGTCTTTTCTCCATACAAAATCTGTTAAAAATTCTCAAAGTCGTAGCTCCACGCTACTTATTATGTTGAAATATTTCACAAGTCCCGAGCGTCTTTTGTGACGCGCTGGATGGAAAAAAAAAATATGAAAAATTTTACAAGTCCCAGTTTCATACTAAACTGCCTCGGAAATTCGGCTATGTCTTTTCTCCATACAAAATCTGTTAAAAATTCTCAAAGTCGTGGCTCCACGCTACTTATTATGTTGAAATATTTCACAAGTCCCGAGCGTCTTTTGTGACGCGCTGGATGGAAAAAAAAAAAATTGAAAAATTTTACAAGTCCCAGTTTCATACTAAAATGCCTCGGAAATTCGGCTATGTCTTTTCTCCATAAAAAATCTGTTAAAAATTCTCAAAGTCGTGGCTCCACGCTACTTATTATGTTGAAATATTTCAAAGTCCCGAGCGTCTTTTGCGACGCTGGATGGAAAAAAAAATATGAAAAATTTTACAAGTCCCAGTTTCATACTAAACTGCATCGGAAATTCGGCTATGTCTTTTCTCCATAAAAAATCTGTTAAAAATTCTCAAAGTCGTGGCTCCACGCTACTTATTATGTTGAAATATTTCAAAGTCCCGAGCGTCTTTTGCGACGCTGGATGGAAAAAAAAAATATGAAAAATTTTACAAGTCCCAGTTTCATACTAAACTGCCTCGGAAATTCGGCTATGTCTTTTCTCCATACAAAATCGATCGAAATTTTTCAGTTTTTTTTTTTTATAAAATTTTTATATGTTAATAATCAAATATAAACATTATGCAAGTGTATTATGAAGCCGGCCGATCAAGTTTATCGAGTTGCTCTTACACTTTGTTCGCGGGCGGGGTGCGCACGAGCGATACGCGCCGCGTCGGAGTAAAGATAACGGGCCCGGTATAGTATCACAGAGAACCAGAGTGCGCTTCGAACGGAGCGCGCGCGCGGGGCTGTGTTTCTGCGTATTGGTTTTCGATCTTTATAAAGTGAGTGGATGTGATAATAATATATGTTGGTATGGTGTTGTAGTGTTTTACAGTGTTGTTGTACATTATTGTATTGCATCATTTGAAATATTACGAAGATGATATTCTTACGCCTCCTCCAATTGTATTATTATGAAGCCAGCCGGTAAAGTTAATGGAAGTTGCTGCTCTTTCGACTTTGTTCGCGGGCGGGGCGCGCGCACGAGCGATACGCGCCGCGTCGGAGTAAAGATAACGGGCCCGGTATAGTATCACAGAGAACCAGAGTGCGCTTCGAACGGAGCACGCGCGCGGGGCTGTGTTTCTGCGTATTGGTTTTCGATCTTTATAAAGTGAGTGGATGTGATAATAATATATGTTGGTATGGTGTTGTAGTGTTTTACAGTGTTGTTGTACATTATTGTATTGCATCATTTGAAATATTACGAAGATGATATTCTTACGCCTTCTCAAATTGTATTATTATGAAGCCAGCCGGTAAAGTTAATGGAAGTTGCTGCTCTTTCGACTTTGTTCGCGGGCGGGGCGCGCGCACGAGCGATACGCGCCGCGTCGGAGTAAAGATAACGGGCCCGGTATAGTATCACAGAGAACCAGAGTGAGCTTCGGACGGAGCGCGCGCGCGCGCGCGCGGGGCAGTGTTTCTGCGTATTGGTTTTCGATATGATATGATATGGTGTGTGTGTCGTCGTAGTGTTTTTATAACAGTGTTGTACATTGTGTTGCAACATGTTGGAATATTACGAAGATCATTATTGTTACGCTTTGTGGACAGACTGTACTACGCGTTTTATATGCGTTCGGTCTCAGATTGTCCGTTTACGAACGGCGAACAACGAAACAGCGTTGTCGTCTCAAATCTTTCGGTGTGTGGGACCTCTCTCGCGCCGAGCTAAGTATATATATATGTTTTTGCGTTCAATGTAAGCAGAAGAAATATAATGTGTTGAGTTTTCTATGCGAACGTTCAATGTTGGCGTTTCACTAACATCGTCGTCGTCTCGTCTTGTTCAAATAGTTTTATTTGGAGGACGCGGATGATTGTGTTTTGTGGACACGCTTTTGACGGAAAACACAGAGTGGTGTTGTGTCAGTCATGATATTTTTCTCGCGTCGATGTAGCTACCAACATGGCTACGTCGACCGCACTCAGTCACGCTCCGGTTCGTACGATTTTCAAAGTCCGACCGGGGGTCAGTCGACATATCAGCGAATAAGGGAAGCTCCCTGGTTGATCCTGCCAGTAGTTATATGCTTGTCTCAAAGATTAAGCCATGCATGTCTCAGTGCAAGCCGTATTAAGGCGATACCGCGAATGGCTCAATATATCAGTTTTGGTTCCTTAGATCTTACTCAGTTACTTGGATAACTGTGGTAATTCTAGAGCTAATACATGCAATCAGAACTCTGACCAGTGATGGGATGAGTGCTTTTATTAGATCAAAACCAATCGACGGAGGGCCTCGCGTCCGAAGTCGTTAATTTTGATGAATCTGGATAACTTTTGCCGATCGCACGGTCAAGCACCGGCGACGTATCTTTCAAATGTCTGCCTTATCAACTTTCGATGGTAGTTTCTGCGACTACCATGGTTTGTCACGGGTAACGGGGAATCAGGGTTCGATTCCGGAGAGGGAGCCTGAGAAACGGCTACCACATCCAAGGAAGGCAGCAGGCGCGCAAATTACCCACTCCCGGCACGGGGAGGTAGTGACGAAAAATAACGATACGGGACTCTTACGAGGCCTCGTAATCGGAATGAGTACACTTTAAATATTTTAACGAGGAACAATTGGAGGGCAAGTCTGGTGCCAGCAGCCGCGGTAATTCCAGCTCCAATAGCGTATACTAAAATTGTTGCGGTTAAAAAGCTCGTAGTTGCATTTGTGCGCCGCGCTGTCGGTGCACCGCATCCGCGGTGATACTGACACGTCTGCGGAGCATATCGTCGGTGAGCCGACGGTAAAACGTCGGTTCAATATCAAAATCCTATCGCGGTGCTCTTCAGTGAGTGTCGAGGTGGGCCGACAATTTTACTTTGAACAATTAGAGTGCTCAAAGCGGGCTCAAAATGCTGCTTGAATATTTCGTGCATGGAATAATAGAATATGATCTCGGTTCTATTTTGTTGGTTTTCAGAACTCCGAGGTAATGATTAATAGGGATAACTGGGGGCATTCGTATTGCGACGTTAGAGGTGAAATTCTTGGATCGTCGCAAGACGAACATCAGCGAAAGCATTTGCCAAAGGTGTTTTCATCAATCAAGAACGAAAGTTAGAGGTTCGAAGGCGATTAGATACCGCCCTAGTTCTAACCGTAAATATGTCATCTAGCGATCCGCCGACGTTACTACAATGGCTCGGCGGGCAGCTTCCGGGAAACCAAAGATTTTGGACTCCGGGGGGAGTATGGTTGCAAAGCTGAAACTTAAAGGAATTGACGGAAGGGCACCACCAGGAGTGGAGCCTGCGGCTTAATTTGACTCAAC
>OU342483.1:0-333135 GCA_910589355.1 Parapoynx stratiotata
CACTCCATCGCGGTGTCAACGAAAGGAGGGATAGAAACGGGAGAAGAAATTGTAAGAAAGATCGAAGGAGTGTTGAGACAAAGCAAGAGTGAGGTGAAGATTGAAAGGATGAGGAAGGCGAAGGACCAAAAGGTGATAATAGGATGTGAAAGGGAGGAAGATATTAAGGAGCTGGGGAGAAGACTTGGGGAGGGAGATAAAGAATTCAACATCAAATTCATGAAAAATAAAGACCCATTAATAATACTAAAAAGCGTACAAACACAAGCGACGGATGAGGAAGTTGTAGAAGCGGTGACAAAAAACACGCTCACACGAGGAATAGAAAACCAAAAATTCGAAATAAAATATAAGAAACGGTTGAAAAACGACAACTACCAAAATATCATCCTGAGAGTGTCACCATCGGTATGGAAAGTCCTTACTGAGCAAGGTACAATAACCATAAAACACCAACGGATTGCGGTTGAGGACCAATCTCCGGTAGTGCAGTGTTCTCGTTGTCTAAGCTACGGCCATGGACAGAAACACTGCAAAGCGCCGGAATTGGTTTGCAGCCACTGCGAAGGGCCACATCACGCAAAAGATTGCACTAAGAGGGAAGACCCCCCCAAGTGCATAAACTGTACAAAAGAAAAAATACAAAACAATAGACACAACGCCTTCAGCAAATACTGCCAAACAAGACAAAAATGGGATAGGTTAGCGAGGTCTGCAGTGGCGTACTGCTGAAGACGGAAATAAACACTAGAGGCACATACAAATACAAAACCGGTAACAAAACAAATGGGGAACCTTTCCTGGGAAAGAAACCCAAGTTGTTAAATAAAAATAATACAACAATAGACCAAACAAACACAAACACACACAAATACAAAACACAACAAAACAAAAATATACAAATAGGAAGGCAAAATCAAAGATTTTGCCAACCTATATTAGACAAACAAAAAACAACAAAGTGAAGTTATAAATATTCATAGAATATAAAATAAGAAAAATATTCTTATAAGACAAACAAACCATGAAGTGCATCACACAACCCAATATATATGTATATTGGCGGCGTGGGTGCAAAAAATGGATTTAACCCGGATACGACTAGAATAAGATATTATATTAAGAAAATAAAACAGAATAAGGTAAATAAATGGAATAAAAATGAAATGTAAATGCTGAAAATGTTAAAAATGAGTGTAAATGTAACATAATTATGTAACAATACTGTAAAATAAAACATAGAATATGAAATGTTAAGTGATAAACAATGGAAAAGCAAGAAATGTAATAGAAATAAGTTATAGATATTAATATAATAAAAAAGAATATGATAAATAAATGTATGGAAGTGTAACATATTGCGTAATAATATTGTAAAATAAAACATAGAACATGAAATGTTAAAAATAAGCAATGGAAAGCAAGAAATGTATTAAAAATAAGAAAAATAACTGTAAAAGTAACACTAAGGATTAAATGTAAATGTTAACATAAGTTAAAAATGTGTAGAAAACAATAACAAGAAAATAAGAACTGTAAAGTAAATAATAAGGAAAGAAATGTAAAGAGATAAGCAATGAATAAATAAAAACAAAGCCCCACCCCAACCCCAACACCCATCCAATCCTACCCTTGTGTTAAGAAAATAAAGTAAATAAGTAAAATAAATAAACTTAAGAATGACCGAGAAGAAGAATGAAAGAAAGACAAAGTATGAAGAATAAAAGTACGAGAGGCATAAAAGATAGAACTGGAGTGAACGAGTTAACTAAAAAGATTAGACAAAGAAAGGCTCTAACCGCCATGTTAGAGGAGTAGTAAAAAAAAAAAAAAAAAAAAAATAAAAAAAAAAAAAAAAAAAAAAACCTAACCTAACCTAACCTAACCTAACCTAACCTAACCTAACCTAACCCCCCCCTTGGTGGAGAAACCTTGTCGTGGTGGGGGGGCTTACGGGGAGGAGACCAAACTTTTTATTGCGCCAATAACACCCGGCCAACACACACTCCTCCCCAAACTAATAGCTCCACAACCTAAGTCCTCGGCGGGGTATTTGCCCGGAGGCAGGCCATCGTGAGGCAGCCGCCCGGTGGTAACCAGTCCCCCGAAAGGGGAGCTGCGAGGTGACCTCACGCCAGTCCCTCTTTCCGTAGACCGTCCTACCTTCGACAACGACCCCCATTCGAGGCGTCCATGGGGGTATGCCGTTGGTTATGGACGGAGCGGGGGGCTTGCCTTAATTGGCTGGCCCGCGACAAGGAAAAGTCTCTAAAACCCGGGAGAAACCCCGCTAAAAACCTACGGATACCAGGCAACCTCCGTCAGTACGTAGCCAGCACTTCCGGAATGGGCGTCACCCGGAAGTGTTTAGGTATATCGGCCCTACTCGTGGGTCTACAATGGATCAAAATATTAAAAACAACTCAAACTCATCTTCGAACTCTCAAACAACGACGACTCAGGCAACAGCTAATAAGGACTACCGACCGATGCGACATACGACAACAACGGCAACGAAAATGGAACAAACTACAAAACAAAATATAAAGAAAGATAACAAAGGAAACCCAAATAGAGACGCCAATGGGCGCTTCACCAGCAGTACCACAAACTCTAAAATATCTAGCACAAGCAAAATCACTAAACCAGTCACTCCTATCAACACTTCCTCCCAATCTTCTCAAGAAACATGCGGTCAAACTATCACACATCAAGCTGAAGTACACCCTAGCACCTCCTCACAGCAACCACAACCTTACGTCTTATTAACCCAAACAAACACACTTTTAAATCCTATCTCCCAATTGCCAACAACAACCCAAACACACAGAGACTCCCTACTAGAACAATCAGACATTCAAACATTCACACTTCCTAACACCAGTAGAGCTTACAGATCACCCTCTCCTCCATACTTTGATTCCTCAGACTTAGAAGAAATCTTCCACGAAGAGGACAATAGTCCAACTAGCCAAATAATCAAACATGCATTGGGAATCCTAGATGTGCTCAGCATAGCAACCTCCAAAAGCGTCACTAAGGCCAACAGGGAATCTGCAATCGCACACGCAAACGCAATCAAAAGAATTGCACAAAAAATAGAGAAGAATAAGACGAACCCAAACATCAGTTATACAGTACAAGAAACAACCGGTCACAATGCCAATAATACAGAAATACCAATAGAAATCAACAAACAAATACAACAAGCAATAGAAGAAACAGTGCAAAAGACAATTGAAAAATCAATAGGAAAAACCTTAGAGAAGACAATAGAAAAGACCATAGAAAAGACAATGGAAAAAACAATGACTAGCGCCTCGAAAACACAGGAAGCCAGCAAATTATATGCAGACGCAACCAAAACACCAAAACCATCACCACCACTACTAAACCAAAACAATAGCAAAAGAAATATCACCAGCAAACCGGCAATCATGATCACCGTTAACAACAGCAACAGTAAAGAAACAACACGAGAAACATGGTCTAAAAACGTATCATACAAGAGAGAAAAATACCTTCCATCAAAAATAACTAACATAGGATTAAACAAACTTAAAATAGAATTTGAAACAAACAAACAACTAGAGAACACAATACAAAAAATCAAACCAAGTTCGGGAATGAAATACAAAATAATTAACAACCTACAGCCTACTATCAATCTGAAAGGAATACACAAAACTGTTAAAAAAGAAGATATAATAGAAAACCTTATCTTCCAAAACTCCTATCTCGAACACCTAGATCCTAAAAATGAAAACCAACTAAAAATATGTACCACCAAAAAAAATAAGAACCCCAATCTCTACAATGCAATCATTAGAACCACACCGGAAATCCATAAGAAAATGACAACAGACGGACGAGTGAACTTAGGTCACTCTAGGGTATGTGCCGAAAACCATATTGCAGTGCTACAATGCTACACGTGCCTGCAATACGGACACACCTATAAAAATTGCAGGAACGAACAAAAAGCCTGCTCGCATTGCGCAGGCACCGACCACACATACAAAGACTGCAAAGTTAAGGAGGACAAAACCAAAATAAAATGTTACAACTGCCATCAATTCAACACTAAAAATACAAAAAATATACCAACGGAACACTCAGCAACCAACTACAAATGTCCTGCCTATGAGATTAACACAATCAGGACCATCGAAAGAACCAACTACCAATCCAACTAATGCACAACAATCAAAATAATAAGGAAAAATACATAAAATGCCTCCAAATAAACTGTAATAAAAACTATCTCACCCATCAGGAACTAACTAAAATCACAGAAACAGAAGATATAGGAATAATACTTTTAACTGAACCTTACACTGGAAATACTAACTCCGCAAAACCCATACCAGGATACACCATCCATCAATACCACAACACGAACGACACTAAAGAAAACAACTACAATAAAAGAAATAAAACTGCAATCGCAATGAAAAAGAACAAGTACAGCACCATATTAATTGAAGAATATACAAACCAAAACATTACACTCATACAACTGAGCAACAAATCAGGGCACAAAATATTAATTACATCAATCTATGTAGAACCTAAAACAGACCAAAATCACACAATAAGCAAACTAGAATCCATTCTGAAGAATTACCCCAACAGCACACACATAATAACCGGCGACTTCAACGCATGGAGCAAAACCTGGGGCTCCACGTCCACTAACCGAAGAGGTGAAGAACTCAATAATATATTTATAAGCAATGGCATCACTACAATTAACGACACAAACAACGACTACACATTCTTCACAACAACACACGGACAAACCAGAACATCAAATATAGATATCACTGCCATCACTGACAACCACAACCAAGTTACAATAGAAAACTGGAGAACAGATAAAAACCTCATTACCACCTCAGACCATGTAGCCATCACATTCCAAATACTCCAAGGAAAAGGACCAAAACAGATAAACACAAATCTCAATAACAACACATGGAAATTCGACACAAGCAGACCTAACTTCTGGAGCGAAACAAAAATAAAGGAATTTAAAGAAAAATGCATAGAATATATCGATACTAGCGAAAATACAATAGAACTCATTAAGAACCTAGACGCAGAAGAAATCAATAAATACATAGAATCACTAACCAATAAACTAACTTTAGTATGCAGAAAAACATTACCTAAATATAAAACCAAAAAAGGAAAACCGCACTGGTGGACCGAAGAACTAGAAGACCTTAAAAAGCAAGTAATACATATGCACCACAAAATAGCTAAATTATCAAAGAAAAACAGAAACATAACAACTAACACAAACCTAAACAACAACCCAAACCAAAACAACAATCTATCCACGTTACTACAAGACACCATTTCAGAAAGAAACGAACTTAGGAAAAAATATCACAGCATGATTCAAAAAACATCCTCCGAATCCTTCCGAGAATTCTGTAGCACCCAAAATAAAGAAGACGTGTGGACCATCACCAACAAAATCATTAAAAACAAACCACTGACCCAACCACCTGGAACATTCAAAAAACAAGACGGAACATACACCAAAACCACCGAAGAAACCTGCACAGAACTAATAGAAGCACTCTTCCCTGACGACACAACAAACAACAAGGCACAACAAAAAATCAAAAAAGAAACTGAAACACCACCAAATACTCACAACGAACCACCATTCACCATCCACGAAATAATAGCTAACATAAAATCCATGAATCACAAGAAAGCACCGGGTTACGACGGTCTAACATCAGACATAATTCAAAAATTCATAGAAATCAACCCTCAACTCACACTTACCTTAATGAACAGACTTTTAGAACTAGAAACATTCCCCGACATATGGAAAATAACAATAGCCAAAATAATCCCCAAAATCAACAAAGATAAATACAATACACCATCCGCCTACAGACCAATCGGCCTCTTGCCTGTACTAGGAAAACTATATGAAAAGTTGATCAACAACAGAATAATCCACTACATATATGAAGGCACGAGACGGATATTGTCTATGTTCTCCATACTGATCAGACGTAGGTTAGCGGGCGAGAAGATATAACAATCCACTATTCTTATTTAGTTGTTTATTATTACAAATAGCTTCTAACTAAATCACAATTTAAAACGTCCACCGAGAACTCGAATGCGCGCGCGAGACTCTTTCCTCTCAGAACCTTAGAAACGTCACTCTCTGACAGCTGTCACAATATGGCCGCCTCTTCAGCGCTCGGTGTTCGTTCGGAAATGCGCCGTCACGGCCAACCCTGACTATCGCACGACCTCGTGCGAGTGACGGTCTTGTACTATAATCTTCTTGCTGTTATTCATCTCGACCTGTAGGACAATTTCACCAAGATATAGCAACGTTCGGTCAGTCCTGACAATAAGTTCGGTCAGGCATTCAGTTACCAATGTATGGCCCGGGCGTACTAGGCCCTATCAGCCGACTCACAAAACGTGGCATGGCCCGGGCGTGCTAGGCCCCCTCAATCAGCTCAAACACAGTAGCATGGCCCGGGCGTGCTAGGCCCCCTCAACCAGCTCAAACACAGTAGCATGGCCCGGGCGTGCTAGGCCCCCTCAACCAGCTCAAACACAGTAGCATGGCCCGGGCGTGCTAGGCCCCCTCAACCAGCTCAAACACAGTAGCATGGCCCGGGCGTGCTAGGCCCCCTCAACCAGCTCAAACACAGTAACATGGCCCGGGCGTGCTTGGCCCTCACAACCAGATATAAAATTGATGAAATGCATTTTCTTACTCCATTGTCCATTATTTGAACCTCCTTAAACTTACCTAGATATAGAGCTAGTTTAAGATGATCTAAAAGATTAGTAGAAATAAGACTTATACTTACTGCGGTGTACCTGGACTTGCTCCATGACTTCATGATAGTTGTCTTCCGAGGCTGTGAGAGTGTCGGAACCAGCCGTCAAGGTATCATCACTTCCAATGGAAGCTGTCTCAGTATCGCTGTCAGAAGACACTGAGTGACCAATTTCATTTCCACCGACCGCCGTCTCGGCATCTTCATCATTAATCAATGATGTGGATATGTCTACTAGTCCCGCGAAACCTCTAGGAACTGCGCGCAAATGCTCGTGCGAATACTTATAAAGACGAGAAGACCTATCAATACCTTTCAACTCGTATCGGTCATTGTCTAAAACCCTAGTTATCTGAAAAGGTCCCTTAAATTTTCTAGCAAGTTTTGTTTGATTGCGCTCACTTGCTTTGATAAAGACGTAATCACCTTGTTCAAATGGTTTCACTGTAGCCTTACCTCTATTAAAAAGTTGTTCCTGAGATTTGGCTGACCTAGTTATATTTGCTGAAGCATGGCTGCGTATGATATCTAAATCCGCGCGGGGAGCGATTTCATGATTAGGGGAGATTTGAGATATACCTAGAGATTGCGCACGTACACCAAACATTAATTCGGTTGGTGTGAATCCTGTGACTCTAGACCTAGTACTATTGATAGCTAGTTGAACCTCATCTAACTCATCTCTCCAAACTTTATGAACATCATTTTCAACAATTGTAAGCAAGCTTTTTAGCGTGCGCATAACTCTTTCAACTTGGCCATTTGCCCTTGAAGTGCCTGTTGCAATGAGATGTAGCTCGATGTTGTGGTTCGCGCAAAACTGCTTAAAATCAGCGCTTATATAGCATCTACCTTGATCGGCAATGATTCTTTTAGGTGTCCCGAAGAGGCATACAGCTTTCTTTAAGGATTTTACAGCACAAGCGGCATCTAGGGACAGTGTATAATCTAATAGGACATATTTGGTAAAAGCGTCAATTATGACAGATGCGTACTCCTTTTTGTCGCTTTTGCCACTGAGTTTACCTGTGATATCTATATGAATAGTATGCCACGGAATCGATATTTTGGGAATTGGATGTGACCTTATTTGTTGAGCTCCAGAAGTACCCTTGGAGGCCTTACACACAATGCATGAATCAATGAAAATGCGAACATTTTTAGACATTTTAGGGAACCAGTACTGTTCGTATATTTTATCGAGGGTCTTATCATGACCAAGGTGTTTAATTTCGCTATGTACATGACTAATAAGTGTCCATATCAGTGAACGTGGGACAATAGGTAACCAGCTGCTTACTTTATTCCGGTCAACTTTACGGTAAAGTATGCCATTTCTTACATCGTAGGTACGCGCGATTGCTTCAGGTAATTCGCCATTTCCATGCTGCTTCACTAAGTTTTGGATTTCTGGGTCTCGCTTTTGCTCTACTTGCAGCCAACTGTTATGAAGCTCTATAAAATTTACAGTTTTTCGAGAATCTATTAATACGGTGTCACATTCATCATTATTGTCCATTAAACAGGGTAGGGGATTCCGTGAAAGGTAGTCAGCATGTTCCATATTGCGCCCCTCCTTGTATATTATGTCAAAATCATACGCTTGGAGGTATGCCCACCATCTATGGACTCGTGGTGACAGATCAGTTTTGGCTTTGGAAGCTTTTAAGGAATTACAGTCGGTATAGACTGTAAAGTGCTGCCCATAGAGATAATGGCGAAAATGTTCAACTGCACGAACTACGGCCAAGGTCTCTAGCTCGTACGAATGATATCTAGATTCGACTTCGGTTGTACGATGACTATAATAAGCAACTACATGTGGTATGTTGTTTTCTGCCTGAATTAAGATGGCACCATAGCCTTCAGAACTCGCGTCAGTGTGCAGTTGTACTGGAATATCAGGATTAAAAATGGTTAAGACTGGTTCAGAGGAAAGTAAAGCTACAATTTTTCTATGTGCTTCAGAATGCGTAGGGGTCCACGTAATAGATCCTTTTAATTTCGTTAGGGGGTACAAGGGCCCCGCGACATTGGCGAAGTTAGGTATGAAGCGTCGAAAATAAGAAGCAAGGCCTAGGAATTGCCTAACCTGTCTTGCAGTTTTTGGAGGAGGAGCTTCAACGAGAGCCCTTACTTTACCAGGATTAGGTCGTACTTCACCTGCTCGTATGACATATCCTAAGTAGTTTACCTCAAGTTTCATAAACTTACATTTGGTGACGTTGAAGGAAAAGCCAGCTTCAACAAGAGCTTTCAATACGGCATCAAGGTGCTGGAAGCCCTCATTAACATTCGTTGAATAGCACAGGACATCATCCATGTAAGCTAAGGCTACAGTATCTTTTAATGATTTGAGAGCATTATTGATGCAACGTTGGTATACGGACGCTGCATTACGCAACCCGAACGGCATGGCCAAATATTCATACTGCCCCTCTGGAGTTACAAATGCTGTGCGCTCCACAGACTCTTCGGCCACCCTAATTTGATGGTAGCCTGCTGCCATATCAAGAGAAGAAAAGAAATGAGCACCATTCAAGCGGTCCACTTGTTCGTCAATTCTTGGGAGAGGGTAGTGTTCAGGTCGGGTGTTCGCGTTTAACTCTCTGTAATCTACACACATTCTATCTGTGCCATCCTTTTTTTTTACTAGGAGGATGGGACTGGCAAATGGTGACGAGCTTTCCCTAATCACGTGGGCATCTAATAGTGACTGTATTTTTTTTTGTACAATTCCCTTTTCAGATGGCGAAAGTCTGTAGGGGTGCCTCTGCACAGTTTTGTGTGGGTCAATGAGGTCAATTTTTAGCTCACCTGTGGATACGCGCCGAGTAGGTATGCCGTCTATAAAATAGTCGCTGTACTTACTCAACATGCTCAGTAACTGCTCCCTGTCATTACCTTCCAAGTCAGTATCTATAGAACTAAAATCACAAGCGCTAGTGGTTTGACATGTGTTAATACATTTACGCAATGAAAATTTTATAGTGTTACTGTTAATTTCAACATGTATCCCTTGCTCTAAAATCTCCCTACCTATAATAATTGGTTCAGTTATAATATCCTCGGGGACCACATGGAACAATATGGTAATATTTATACCTTGAATTTCAACAGGACTTAATATTTGAGTTGTACATTTTATGTCTTTGCCACCAATTCCTGTCAAGTAGACGGAGTTATTGCACACAGAACCAGGGAACTGATTTACTAAATTATTTTTAATTAATGAACATGCCGAACCACTGTCGAATAGGAAAGAAATTATCATACCAGTTGCCGTTGACAGAGTACCTTTTGTCAGTCTGCGCTCACACAAATGAACTTCCTTCTTGGCGGACTGGTCCTTTTCATTCTTGTTGCTGGGACAGTTTGTGCTAATGTGCCCTGGTTTAAGGCAGGTGAAACATGTAACAGTCTTCTCCCTTTCTGGTAGTTTTGATCTCATTACACTGTCTCTTCGCTTACGGCAATCTTCTAACTTGTGTCCGCGGCTGCCACAGAAATGACAGGACCCTCCAAATCTTAATTCTGTTGTCGGGCGAGCTCTCTTCATGCTGTTCATTTGGTCATCACTTTCATCTTGTCGCCTCTTGATTGTTACCCCACTAAGTATACGGCATAGTTGAGCTCTTGTTGTAACTGAATATGAGTTTAGTTCTCGGCGTATCATTGTGTTCTTCTGACTGAGAACAGATATCACAAAGCCGGTTATGACATCTTCAGCCATTTCAACCTTTGGTATACATTCTATAAGATTCCACAGCCTCATTGCTGCTTCAGGAGCAGTTTCATGTATGCCGATATCAAACTTCATAATGTTGTCAAAGTAATCTTGCATTAGCATTGGTTTGCCAAATTTGGCCAGAAGCATTTCTCTAATTTGTGGCCATTCTATCTCTGATGTCTTTAATTTAGTGAGGCATGACGCGGCGCGGCCCTTCAGAGAATGAATCAGGCTGAGTAAAAGCTCAGGTCCGGCCAATTTCCTACTGTTAACGATAATGTCAGTAATCTTGCACCAACCTTCAATATCGGCTTCCGAATCATCTGGGTCAAACTTGATTAGTTGAAGTGAGTTAGTATGTACCGGTGAACTTTGCGTAGCAGCGAGTAATCGCGTAAAAATTGACTCCATCCCAGCTAGGACGTCAATTGTGTTTACACTGGTTATTTTATCTTGTTGGTTGTAATTACTGTCGCGAGTACTCTCCTCTAACGAGTTAAGCCCTTCAGATCCCACTTCTGATGAAGGCACGAGACGGATATTGTCTATGTTCTCCATACTGATCAGACGTAGGTTAGCGGGCGAGAAGATATAACAATCCACTATTCTTATTTAGTTGTTTATTATTACAAATAGCTTCTAACTAAATCACAATTTAAAACGTCCACCGAGAACTCGAATGCGCGCGCGAGACTCTTTCCTCTCAGAACCTTAGAAACGTCACTCTCTGACAGCTGTCACAATATGGCCGCCTCTTCAGCGCTCGGTGTTCGTTCGGAAATGCGCCGTCATATACAAAAATAATTACGACAACCAAAAACAGTTCGGATTTAAACCACAAATATCAACAGTGCACGCAATAAACGAAGCAATAGAACACATAAAAAATGAAAAACAGAAACAAAAACAAATAATAGCACTATCATTAGACATAAAAGGAGCGTTTGACAATGCCTGGTGGCCCAGCATTCTCAAACAGCTAAAGAAATACAACTGCCCCAAAAATCTATACAACATTATGAAAACCTACACCCAAAACAGGAAAATAAACATCACTCTGGGACACATAAACACAACAAAAATAGCAACTAAAGGCTGCATACAAGGCTCCGTATGCGGGCCACTGATGTGGAATCTGGCACTCGATGACTTACTAGACAAATACTTACCAATAGATATCAAAATCCAAGCCTACGCCGACGACATACTAATTATAGCAAGCGACTACAGCAAAGACAACCTAGAAAAGAAATTAAACACAGCACTAAAAACAATAATGAAATGGGGAGAAGAAAACAAACTGCAATTTAGCCCGGACAAAACACAAATCATGGCACTCACAAATAAAGCTAAACAGACCGACATATACATTAATAACATCAAAATAAAACACACTAAAACAATAAAATACCTAGGCATAACCATAGATCATAAATTAAAATTCAACCAACACATAAGAAACGCTATAGATAAAACCTACGCAATATATAACAAACTTAAAAGCTATGTACGTCCCACCTGGGGCATCAATCCGGAAAACATCCAAACAATATACAGACAAGTCGTTATACCTATAATATCTTACGGAGCATCAATATGGAGGGAAGCACTCGACCTAAAACAAAACATTAAAATACTACAATCACTACAGAGAAATTTCGGAATACAGATCAGCAGAGCATACCGAACTATAAACACACAAATCGCCATACTACTCTCGGGATCCCCACCAATTGACGCTCAACTAAAAGAAATAGCCAACAACGAACTAATCAGAATCAATCCGAAGCTAATAGAACAGACAGAAAACATAAAACTAGAAAAACCAATAACTCTAAAACACAAACTGCACCCATCACAACGCGAACCAATAACCTATGAAGAAGCCAACAACGAAGAAGAATTAAAAATAATACTACAAAGAAATCACATAATAAATAACCATATATATACAGATGGTAGCAAAAATGAAGCAGGGGTAGGTGCAGCCGCCATCATACAAGACGAAAACAACCAAATCCATAAGATACTAATTAAACTCGACACTAAATGCAACAACTACCAAGCCGAACAAATCGCAATACTAGAGGCAACTAAATGGACACACAAAAACAAAACATCCGCAATAATCATCACCGATTCCAAATCCACCTTACAAGATCTACAAAACACAGGAACTTACAATAGAAACACTAACGAGATACACCACCTAATACACCATATAAAACACAAACTTAAGCAACAAATAATATTCATCTGGGCCAAAGCGCACAATAACATAGCCGGTAACGAGTTAGCAGATTTTAATGCCAAATTAGCCAGTAACACAGAAGTAAATGCATTGACATATAACCTCATCCCACCCGCATATATTAAAAAACAAAACAAAGATAAAACTCAGAGTAAAACAAAAGAAATATACGACACCGTCGGACACTGCAGATACACCAAATTATACTTTAAAACTCACACAGACCTACAAAACTATCTAATGAACACACCCAATTTTCGTATTTAACAACACAATTTATAACAGGACACGGACACAACAAACAATATCTTTACCGCTTCAAATTAGTCACAGATCCGTACTGTCCCTGTGACCGGACTCACAAGGCAGTACAAAGCATGAACCACTTAATATACGAATGCCCATTATTCGGACGAACAAGAACAGAATTAGAATACCTCTGCACAGTCAATAAAATAAACTATATGGAAATCAGTCAATACTATAAAAAAGAAATAATCATCAACAAATTCAATGATTACATAACAGAAATAGTAAACAAAGTTAAAGATGTAAATAAATAAATAAAGACTCACGAATTTGCCGCTCCCAAGCGGTAAAATAATACAAATGTAAGGAAAAACAATAAATATAACAAGTGTAAAATAAAATAAATATAACATAAAATCAGTATTGTATCTCTAGGAGTAGTAACTAGCACCAGAGACAATATTAAACTAAATATAACGAACAAGGGATAACAAAAAAAAAAAAAAAAACCTAACCTAACCTAACCTAACCTTTTTTTTTTTTTTTTTTTTTATCCCGGGGTAATGGCCGTCCCATACCAGGCTTCGGGGGAAGACCTGGTTATGTGGGGCTCGAACCCACTAAACCCCCCGGGGGCAACTTCCTCCGCCGCGCTTGTCGACACTGGGATCCCAAGTGCGCTCCAGTGCCGACGCGGCCGGGCCTTTCGGCCCTCCACCAGCCTGTCCCTGGAGGGGGACCAGCCGCTCCGTGCCACGGGAGCGACTGCTGACGAGCCGTGCAATGCGGGTGACTGCCTCCATACCAAGGACCCCCGTCCCGTCACCCGCTTGGCCCTGGGCTCCGGCAACGCCCCAAAGGGGTATCGCCATCATCGCCCTGTCAGAAGCTCGGCCACCGGGCAAAAGCCCCGACGTGGCCACGACTGTCGGGCAAACGCCCCGACACAGTCCGCCGCCGGGCAAACGCCCCGACGCGGCTACTCAACAGCCCGTTAGATTGGACCATCTAGGCGCGCGTAAGCGCGTCGCCTCCGCCCTCCGCGGCGGCGTCGTCGCGGGTCCGCTAGGGGATCATCCTCCCTGGCCCGCTCTAATGCTTCCTTCTCCAGCATGACGCTTTCGGCGAAGGATGCCACGACGTCCCAGCACCTCTCGCTCCCGATCATGGCTTTGACCATGCTAGGGAGCGAGAGGTCTGTTCCTATAGCGCGCATCAATATCGCGCGTTGCCGTCCAAAGAATGGACAGTGCTCTAAAGTGTGTTGGGCACTATCCTCCTCTTGCCCGCATTGGGCACATTCCGATGTTACCTCCCTCCCAATACGGTTTAGATAGCTGCCAAAGCACCCGTGATTAGAGAGCAGCTGCACCATATGGAAAGTTAGGGTGCCATGTTTCCTCTTGACCCATTTGTATAGGAGTGGGTGAAGTGCGTCTAGCGTTCTTCTGCCATACACAGCAGCCTCAAGCCTGTTAGCCCATTCCGCCACCAAGTTCTTATTGGCCTGACGCCTCAATCGCTCCAAATCGACGGGAACATTTGTACGTCTTGCCTCACTCTTCCTATTGTATATTTCGGTGAGAACTTTCGCCTCCATCTCCCACGGCGGGGTTGCCGCCAGAGCACAGGCAGCATCAAATCCAATTGTACAATAGCCCCTAATGATCCGGTTTGCTGCGATCCTTTGTGCTTGACGCAGTTGAGTGCAGTTCCGTTCCGAAAGAGAATCGGACCACACGGGGCTACCGTACAACGCCATTGAGCGGAGAACACCAGCGTACAATTTGCGACAGGTACCGCTGGGCCCCCCGACATTTGGCAAGAGTCTGGCTAAGGATCCCGCCGTACCCACTAACTTCTTCTTTAACTGGCGAAAGTGCTCCTCGAAACATAAGGTATCGTCCAAAATAAGCCCTAAGTATTTGAAGCTACAACCGACGCATATTCTGGTACGCTCGACTTCAATAAATAGCCCTGTTGTGCGTCTAGATCGTGGTAACCTGAATAGTATCGCTTCCGTTTTTTGGGCAGCAACTTTTAGCCCCAGCTTTTTGATGCGACCTACCACCAGACTAGTTGCAGCTGTTGCTAGCGCTGCGGCCTGAAACGGATCCTTGTGTCTGGCCGTAATGAGGGTGTCATCAGCGTAGCAAATTACCCCCATTCCGGGCAGACACGCGCCCCTTAAGGCCCAGTCATATCCGATGTTCCACAGGAGTGGACCAAGCACCGACCCCTGTGGAACACCGCACATCATTTGTCGTC
The DNA here is from genome assembly GCA_910589355.1 of Parapoynx stratiotata. Taxonomy (NCBI): domain Eukaryota; kingdom Metazoa; phylum Arthropoda; class Insecta; order Lepidoptera; family Crambidae; genus Parapoynx; species Parapoynx stratiotata. Next base: position 15,332 of record OU342483.1, read on the forward strand.
TCTGTAAAATACCATTTCGACCCACATAAACAATCTCTCGAGCCGATAGGTAGTCCTCCACGATTTTCCGTAAGTAGCGCGGGATGCCGAAAAATCTTAGCGCTGCTGTAATTGTCGCAAAAGGAAGAGTGTTGAAAGCATTTGCTACGTCTAATGAGACAGCGATAAGTGCTTCTCCCCCATTCCGCGCCTCTATAGCGGAGCTCTTGAGGTCCAGGATTGCGTCTATAGTTGATCTGTGCTCCCTAAACCCATATTGGGAATCAGAGAGCCCAGGCGCGCAGACTGCCAGGTGTTGATTGAGGCGGCCTGCCAGGATCCTCTCGAACATCTTCGCTGTCTCATCCAGCAGGACGATCGGCCTGTACCCACTGGGAGAATCTACCGGTCTGCCGTATTTATGAAGCAGAACTAATCTTCCTCGCTTCCACGGTGTGGGAAATTTGCCCTCATTGATTGCCTGATCGAAAAGAGATCGCAGATCACTGCCAAGATGGTTCAGCGCAAGGCCCAGGACTCGTCCATGGATTCCGTCTGGTCCAGGTGCGGTTTTACGACTTATCATTTTATTGATTGCCCCCTCAATTTCGGCGTCCGTAACTGGCGGAGGGGGGTCATCGCTGTGCTGCTCATTTTGCTGCTCCCCCATTAATGGAGGTGTATGTTCTGATCTGACTGGGAACAACGCTGTTACAACGCTGTCTAATAATCCAGGTTCCATGTTTTCGACCGTCGGCGGGCCTTGTGCACGCAGCTTATTACACGCTCTTTGATACGGCCGACCCCAAGGATCAGCGTCGATACTGTCCAAAAGTTCCTGCCAGGCGGCGTCCTTCGCCTGGGATATCGCAATTTTGAAAGCGTTCTTGGCCTCGCGGTGTAATGACCATAGAATATTTTCCCTATCGAGATCGCGGTTCTGTCGACGTCTGCTTCTTGCGTAGGCTCTTCGGGCTCTAATACACGCCGCTCGAAGAGCCGCAAGTTCCTGCGACCACCAATAAACTTCTCTTCTTGGTGGTGGGCGACGAGACCTAGGCATTGACATATTAGACACAGATGTTAATGAGTCCCGCAGTCTAGCTGCTAATAAGTCCACTCCAACGGGTTCGTCCGGAGGCGGTATCCAAGACGCTACAATCGCCGCAATCTCAGCACTTTCGCGGTTGAGCTTAGTTAGAGACCAGCGCGGGAAAATGTCCGAACTATTTGCACTATGCAGACTTTGAGCACTGTGGAGTGGGTTAGAGACCTCGAACCGAATGTAAAGATGATCCGAGAGAGTCTCCACCCCACTCATCACTCGCCAATTGCAGATACTTTCAGCCGCATCAGGTGTGGCCAGCGTGATGTCTACCACAGAGCCGCCCTGCTGACGCTGGCAGGTCCACTCGCTTCCAACATTCGCAACAACAAGACCCATTTGCACCAACCAATCCGACAGAAGATCTCCCCTCTGGTCTGTTGTTTCAGAGCCCCAAACAGACGACTTCGCGTTCAGATCCCCCATGACGAGAATTTGACATGGGTAGGCAGCATGGATGACTTGCCCAAGTTGAATAAGAAACGCCTCAAAATCAGCGATGGGTCTGTTAGGTGAAAAATATGCACCCAGAACAACAATGCCTCGCCAGTCCACGGAAACATAACCCGGGCCTCTAGCTCTTATGGCAGGAGGTGGAGTGTTTTGACCGCTTACGATCATGACCAAGCCATCCCGATCGCCAGCCCACCGAGGCTGACTGGGTATCGAGTATGGCTCTGCCATGACTGCCAGACTTATATCTTCTTCCGCCATTACCTGCATAAGCAGGTCTTGCGCATGCCTTGCATGGTTCAAATTACCTTGAATTAGCCGGCTGTTCCTGGCCATGATTTGGAGTTGGTTCCGGCTCACGCATCACTGCGGTCTCAACAGATTTCGGGGCGGAGCTCGCAGCGGCCCCTTTTCCACCCTTCCTCTTGTCCGTCTGAGACGGACGACAGTTCCTAGCCCCCATGATATGGTCCGACGCTACACCAAGAGCCAAACACACAGAGCAAGAAGGTTTTGCAGTACAGTTGGCTGCAAAATGGCCTGTGTTGCCACACCGGAAGCATTGATTACTCCGATCTATGCTTTTGCACACTTGTCGAACATGCCCCAACTCCATGCAATTGAAACACCGCATGGGCCGGGGTTCCAGAGCAACTACCCTTCCCGAGGACCAGCCCACCAGTAAACGTTTATGCTCCAGTAGTCTTTTGGCTGCCCCCACTGGGCACCTAACCACGGTCGAGAACATGCCATCTCTGTTTAGCTTCAATTCCCCGACCATAAAATCATCAGCCGTCAGGCCTGTTGCCTCTGCTGCTGAGTTCGCCACCTCTTCATAGGTCACTGAATCATCCAACCCTAATATCCTTATCTCCACCCTTTTGACTGGGCGAATGACACGAACCATCGACGGCAGTTTGTCCCTTAGGGTTTCTTCCAGTCGTTGTGCCTCTGCGCTTCCCACTGCTTTCGGGAGCTCAAGGATAATGGCACCCGCCTGCGACCTCTTGCAGTTTATTGAAGGGATCCCCAGCTCCTTGAGGTTGACCTTATTCTTTGCCTGCTTCATCACCTCTGCAAAGGTCAGGCCACCCTCTTTTTCTCTCTCCGGCATTGCTATGTCGATGATCACAGCCGTCGTCTTCCTCTCGCGCAGACGCAGTCTTTTGCGCTTTCGCGGAGCTTTGGCGCCTTTTTGATTACTGGCCGGTTTGTCTTGTGGCTTACTGGCTGGATCACCTGCGGTTTTCTCCTTCTTTCTCATCTTTCGCTTGGTGTTCTTATCTTTGTGCACAGTCCACCCCATCTCCTCTTCTTCCTGCACCACAGCGGCGGTTGGAGGGTCCTTTGGCGGAATACTTCTATCCTTAACCACTTTCTCAGTTTTCTCTTTCCCTTTATTTCTAATCTTAGCTGTGGGCTTTTTTCCCTCTTTCCCTTGCTTGTCATTGGCAGACGGAGGCGCACTTTTGCTGGCGCTGTTGGCTCTACCTTCTGCCGCTGCTGCGGGCACAGAGTCTGGGGCAGTTGAAGGCTTGGCATCAATCATCTTCTGGACTGTCGCTAGGATCTCAGACCGGAACCTCTCTTCGTCTATATCCTTGGTTTTTTCCTTCGGTCGCGGCTCGCATTGCGACATTGAGCTTGACGCCACTTCCTCAGCAACTTGATTACGCATCAGTTGGTATTTGCACTGTTCAAGGTCTTTCTCAAATTTATCCGCCCGCTCGTTGGCTTTCCTAAGCTCGTTTTGGAGGTCGTCGCATTGGCGATGCAGTGCCCGCGTCTCATCCGACACCGCCAGCGTTTCTATTTTGTCGACAAGTACCCCCATAAACGAACAGGCCCTACGCATTTCTGACTTTACATCGCCTTTAATACGCGAGGATTTGTCGAGCATCGTCTCGAACATCTTGACCCCTAGCTTCCCCAGCTCGATAAGCCCTGGACCGGAAGAGTCATTAGGGTCTGCGTTGAGTTTCTCCGGGATTTTTCGCCCACGCTCGCCTCCGGTGAAACTGCGCGCTAATTCCACGATCTCTTTTGAGGAGATTTCTTCGGCTATGTCAAGTTTTTGCCTTTCCCTTTCCTTTAAGGCTTTGCCGTAACCAACGTACACACCAGATGTAGGTGGGCGTCCACGTCCTCTCTTTTTGTTGGGTTCAGACACGGTCGAAGCCGCGTTAGAAGCGTCCGAGTCCTCAGAGTATTCTGAGACTGAGGGGCTGCGACATGCGCTGCCATCCCTCGATGTCAGTTCTAGTTGTCGCGCTCTACTGCGCGTGATTCTAGCCGAAGTACCGGCTTTCACTGTCGATGGCGTCTTCCTAAATTCGGCGCCCGACTGATGGACGGCATAGGGGGTTCCGTAACCTGAACCTGAGCCATCCGATTCCTCATCAGACTTAGAGCGTCCGTCACTCCACAGTCTGCCAGATTCACCCACATCCTCTCTCGTAACAGATTTGACACTGGCCGCCCGAGGCAGCGGCGAGCGCCCGTGGTCAGCGGGGTCGTATGACCGTATGTCGGAATTCGACAAGTCGCATTTCTGGCCCCCCCCAGATACGTGGGGCCTGCCGGCAGCCGAAGCCACCGGAGCGGATTCTCCACCTTCAGTGGTACCGCCCTGGGGTAGTGTTGTTTTTGGAAGTGCTGACATTGTTAACTCCTATTTTATGGCGAGTTTCGGCTCTCGCAAGCGCTAGGCACCAGTTACCTACTGGCCACTCAACCTCTCGTCACGCCTTAAGAACTTAGGTTTAGGACTTTTTATTGAGGTGTGCTCCTCTTAGGACCGACCTCAATGACCGGCCCCCTTGGTCCTCTCAGTGAGGGAAACAAGTTGCCCGACAGGGCCCTGTCACACAGGGATCCCCGCCGCGCAGTTCCTAAACGGAGAAGAAGGCGATAATTCACCCACATCACGAACTTGCAGTTCATCAAACCTACGCCGACAGAGCGGCCGCCAGTCCAGAAAGGACTTCACTCACAAATCGCCACATCCCAGCCACAGTAAGAAAGCCAGGAGTGGCACACCAGACAGCGCCAAAAAGGCGCACGACACCTAACGTCTGCTCCTAGCAGGAATCAACAACAAAGGACTCAACTATATCACTTAGAGCATAAACGTTACCACGGGAATCAATAACATAGGACTCGACCGCATTTCTCCGCTGACAGTTCGCAGAGGGGCGGGAGAAGCCGCTACTGAGGCTACTCCCACCCCCCTCCCCAACCTAACCTAACCTTTTTTTTTTTTTTTTTTTTTTTGACCCGGGGTAATGGCCGACCCATACCAGGCTTCGGGGGAAGACCTGGTTATGCGGGGCTCGAACCCGCTAAACCCCCCGGGGGCTTATCCTCCGCCGCGTTGGTGCGGTGTCGGGCTCTCGAGTATGCAACCGACGACCGCCGCGGCGTGGCCTTTCGGCCTCTACTGGCCTGTCCCTGGAGGGGGACCAGCCGCTCCGTGCCACGGGAGCGACTGCCGACGAGCCGTGCAATGCGGGTGACTGCCTCCATACCAAGGACCCCCGTCCCGTCACCCGCGTGGCCCTGGGCTCAGGCAACACCCCGAAAGGTATTGCCATCATTGCCCTGTCGGAAAAGCCGGGTCGCCGGGCAAATACCCCGACGCGACCCTCGACTGCCGGGCAGATACCCCGACGCAGCCCGCCACCGGACAAAAGCCCCGACGTGGCCCGCCACCGGGCAAATACCCCGCCGTGGCTACTTCTTCTCAGTGCGCTGGACTAGTTGAGGCATTCGCTTCTTGCTCCCTTCCTGCTTGGGCTTAGGACGGCAAAGCTTGCCGCACGCAACGTGCCCAGCCGGGAGACTCAACGCGGCGCAGACTCCGCACTTGGGCTTGGCGCTGCACTCAGCGGCGAAATGCCCATCTTCCCCACACCGAAAACATTGCTGGCTACGGTCCACCTGGTTCTTGCACATCTCTCTAGTGTGCCCCAGTTCGAGGCAACCGTAGCAGCGAAGCGGACGCGGCTGTAGAGCGACGATTCTGGCCGAACTCCATCCCACAAGCAGACGCTTCTGCTGCACCAACTTCTTGGCGGCCGCCACAGGACATCTGACGAGTGCCGCTAGCATCCCGTCCCTACCCGGTTTCAGGTCGCCTATTAGAAAGTCGTCCGCCGTTGCCCCTGTTGCCTCGGCAGCCGCCTTTGCTAACTCTTCATGGGTCACAGCAAAATCCATGCCTGTGACCCTGACCTCCGCTTTCTTGATTGGGCGTGTGACGCGGGCGACGATGGGCAGATTGTCGCGCAAACTCTGCTCCAACCGTTGAGCCCCTTCCGCTCCCACCTCCTTTGGCAGCTCCAGGATTACTGCCCCCGCATACGACCGCTTGAGCGACAGGGACGGGATGCCCAGACTTCGCAAGTCGACTTTTTCCCTAGCCACCTTCATTATGTCGACTAGGGTGAGCCCGCCTTCCTTCTCTTTTTCGGCCTTCAAAATGTCAATGACGACCGCGGGAGACTTCTTTTCTCGAAGACGGATCGGCTTCGGTCCCTTCGACTTCTTCGGAGCTTTCTTAATCTCCTCAGCCTTCTTTGATGCCTTCGCTTGCTCTTTCTTTTCCTTCTTCTTCTGCGCCTTGCTGTGCACTGTCGTCCAGCCTTCCTCTTTGCCGCCAGCTGGTGCGGCAGTGGTATTAACTGGGGTCAGCTTCTTTCGTTGCGCAGTTTCGGGAATCTTCGCCTTACTCGCAGCCTTTTCCGCAAAAGACTCGACCGTGCGGCTACTGCTCGTCGTTGGTGGCGGTACAGTGACAGTCTCATCTGGCCTTACAGGCTTTGGCCTAGATTCCGCTACAATGCCGCGTATCTCCGACAGTAGTCTGGCATCGCGCTCATCCAGTTGCCGCTGCAGATCCTTCTGTGGCGCATGAGCAGTCTCGTCGGCCGCCGCAACCTCATAGTGAAGAAGTTTGCGCTTATGCTCCTCGAGCTCCCTCTCAACCTTCTCGAACCGGAGACGAAGCGCATTGAGCTCACTCTTCAGGGCCTCCTTCTCCCTATGATGCTGGAGTGCCTCGTCGGTGACTGTCAGGGTGCCGATCTTGTTCACCAGCTCACCCATCAGGACACAGGCTCTCTTCATTTCGCCCTTCACGCTGCCCTTGATGTTGGACGATTTGGACAGCATGCACTCGAACATCCGCACGCCTTCCCTGCCAAGATCTATAAGGCCAGGGTTTGAGGGATCACTCATGTCCGTCTGTAGTTTGTCCGGGATTCTACGCCCGGCGTCTCCTCCGGTAAAGGTGCGGGCGAGGTCCACGATCTCCTGTGCCGTTATGTCCTCGGCAACATCGAGCCTGCGCCGCTCCCGCTCCTTAAGGGCCTTCCCGTACCCGATGTACTCGCCCGTTGTCGGGGGCCTTCCGCGTCCCCTCTTGGCCGAACCTAGGGCCGTCAAATTGGACTCTGCCGCCTCTGACTCTTCCGAACTTTCAGATCCAGTCAGCGAGGGACTCCGGCTGATGCTGATTCTCCTCGCGAACGGTTCTCCTCCTTTCGCGGCTCTGCTCCGCGTGTTTCGGGCCGGTCTATCCGACTCTTTTTCCACTACTCCGATGACCTCTTTGGTTGGACGTTGTGCTGGTGTGCTGTAGCCAGCTCCATCGGAGTCGTTCTCCTCACTGTCGTCTTGTCGCCTTCTCGGCTCTCCTCCTCTTACGTCTTTGGGTTTTTTGAGTTTAAACATGTCCATATCTAATCCCACGAGTAGGGGGGCTTTAGGGTCTGCCCCCCCTGACCCAGAAAACACTGGCCGCTCGCCGGTAGCTCAACTCGTCTACCACCATGAAGGCGGAGGTACGCCGCGCACTCTATCGGGGCCGAAGCCCGCCAAAACGCACCCCCATTGAGGATTGTTTATAGACGTTTACTCGTCTCGGGGCCGGCCAATAAAGGCAAGCCCCCCTGGTCCCTTACCCGCGCCGCTAGACGTGACAACAGACGCCCGGGGGGGATTACAGGTTTGCCCGACGAGGTCCTGCTATGCAGGGGTCCCCGCCGCGCAGTCATAGCCCTTTCGGGCAAAGACAGGAGAGACAGAACTCTCCGGGAGATGAAACTCCCACGACCAGAGCGCCGAAAACAAAAACTCCCGACGACTCCCGCGAGCCTTGCAGGCCCGCCACCCACGACCCCGAAGGGTCCGCTGGCCCTGAAAAGGGCCCTCCACAGGGTAATTATTTTAGAGAGGTTTTCTTCCTCGCAACCAGACGCACAGGGCAAGCCCCATACGCCCAGCCCCCGGGCCCACTCAGTGTGAGCTTACGGGTTGGTGTGACCGTGCAATGCCCGCCCCGTGAGGAGCAAGCAGTCACACCGTTGCTAGTGGCTGTCCGCGACGGCCGAAGCCGCTACCCCCCATATCTGGAGGGCATTCCCCTATCCGCAGCCGGGGGACGCGTCCGATGGCGGTACTAGCCCCGCACACGGAAAAAACGGACGCATAAGCCTCAAATAAGCTGAAGGAAGGAGCAACAGTCATTATGGGCCCTCTGCCTAGACCGTCACCCCCCCCCTAGCCTATCTTCTAACCTCTGGTGTCTACTACAAGGCTGTGACTCAACAACCACCTTGATTCGACAAACGTTCAAGCCCGATTGCTACAAGGCTCCAGTGCAAGCACCTTCGCCACTCCACCAAAATGTTTACTACGGGCGAACCCGGTTCAACAGAAAAGTCGCAACAATCGGGCCTCCTCCCCGCTGACATAATTGGCCGAAGCCTAGCCAGAAATCGGTTTGGGCGGACGAGTTGTCCGTCTGAAGAGTTCGTGACCTAATCCCTCCTACCCCGAAAAGCGGGAGCAGATTCCAAGGCAAAGGTAGAAGGGCCATCTCGAACTCCCCAGACCGACGCAGCCTACTGATCCCGTGCATCAAGTTCCCATCCCGGGCGCCAGTGAGCCTCCTACCGTCCTAACCACGACTTTCTTCTGACACCCGACATAGCCCAATACGCAGAATCAGCATGCTCTTAAGGCTCTCGCAGACATCGAGCAAATATAGGCCTAGTCCACAGCAGAACCTCGGAGCAGTCCTAGAGAGGCATTTTTTTCTTTTATCAACTCTCTAATCCGCACGAGATGCGACCTTGCATGACATGGTATGACGAGCATTCCACGGCATCCTGGTCGATTTCGGGCGGATGAGTACACCTGCATGCGCATGAAGGAGGCTAACCTAAACTGCAACGTGACATCCGCATACAGGATCGTACCCAGACGTTGGTAGTTGGCAGGAAGGCAATGCGGCATCTTTGCATTACCCCCCTCCCGGGGTGCTCTGCAGGGAGACTACCATCCCGCACCCGTTTCCTAACTGGGCATCATAGGGAAGGCCCTAGCCCCCACTGAGAGACAGCGGTGGGGTGAGGCTTGTCTTGAGAAAGACAAAACCCACCCAGAAGTGCTTACCGGCGGACGGGCGAGTTTCATCCACTTTCAGCTGAATAGTCTTGGCTGCTGAGGTGTCGGCACTAGCAACTCGGCAGCGCCTCCACCAATATCGCCAATCTCGCAAAGCGCAACTCGGAGCGAGCTCCGTTCGCGCGATGTCAGCAGTCGAGACCTCCGAGGCGCGATAGACATCATCGGTCAGAGACCTAGTCTCAGCGGCTCAGGTGGCCCTAACCTAACAAGGCAGACGTCGTGCACTAAAAGTGCCTATTTCCGCCCCATATGAGACGATGTGGATCGGTACCCCAGAGGCCACGTAACGCCCCGACCTAGCCGGCGAACTAACTCGACTCCGGGAGACGCGTATGACTGGGTATCGATACACCAAAGACCCATTAATACGGTCAATTTTTTTATAGAGGCTTTTCTTCCTCACGGCCAACGCACAGAGCGAGCTCCACACGCCGGTCCCCGGGTCCACCGATGGCGGACTTACGGTCTGGGGGAGCAATGCAGCTCGCCCTCTGACGGGCAAGTTGCACCGCAGAAAGACGTGTCATCGTCGTCATGCAACACAGTACTGTACTGCACGCGAGGCATTCCCTGTATATAGCGTAACGGTATATACACAGAACGCTCCCAACACGCTCTATTTTTATAGAGGTTTTTTTCCTCGCGGCCAGACTCGCAGAGCAAGCTCCGCACATCCAGCCCCCGGGCCCCCTGAAGGCGGGCTTACGGTTGTGAGATGTCCTAGAGAGGGAGCCTCCCTAGCCCGCATGATATTAGGCGTGGTATGGCATGGCATGACAGAACAAACCATGACATCCCGGCCCGATTCCGAACGAGCGAGTACAACTGCATCCGCATGAAGGAGGCTAACCTAACCTGCCACGTGACATCCGTATGCAATTGTACCCAGACGGTCCCTACCTAACTGGGCATCATAGGGAAGGCCCTAGCCCCCACTGAGAGACAGTGGCGAGGTAAAGTTCGTCTTGGGAAAGACAAACCCACCCAGAAGTGCTTACCGGCGGACGGGCGAGTTTCATCCACTTTCAGCTGAATAGCCCCGACTGTTGAGGTGTCGGCACTAGCAACTCGGCAGCGCCTCCACCAATATCGCCAATCTAACAAAGCGTAGACGGACACGGGCTCCGTTCGCGCGATGTCAACAGTCGAGACCTCCGAGGCGCGATAGACATCATCGGTCGGAGACCTAGCCTCAGCGACTCGGGTGCACCCTACCCTAACAAGGTGGAAGTCGTGCACTTAAAAGTGCCTCATTCCACCCCTTACGGTCTAATGTGGATCGGTACCCCAGAGGCCACGTAACGCCCCGACCTAGCCGGCGAACTACCTCACTCCGGGGGACGCGTATGGCTGGGTATCGATACACCAAAAGCCCGTTAGCTACGGTCAATTTTTATAGAGATTTTCTTCCTCGTGGCCAGACGCGCAGAGCAAGCTCCACACACCTGGCCCCCGGGCCCGCCATAGAGAGCGGACTTACGGTCTTATGTGGTTGTGCAATGCCCGCCCTGAAAAGGGCAAGCTACCACATAACGTGTCATCGTCGTAGTGCAACACAAACCTGCGTTGCATACGAAGCATTCTGCTTTCACAGAACACCTACAACACGTTGTTTTATAGAGGTTATGTCCTCGCGACCAGACATGCAGAGCGAGCTCCACACGTCCGGCCCCCGGGTCTCCTGAAGGCAGACTTACGGGATGGTGTGACCGTGCAATGCCCGCCCTGAAAAGGGCAGGCAATCACACCGTTGCTAGTGGCTGTCCGCGACGGCCGAAGCCGCTACCCCCCTAAGGAGGCATTCCCCTATCCGCAGCCCGGGGACGCGTCCGATGGCGGTACTAGCCCCGCACACGGAAACCTAACCTAACCTAACCTAACCTAACCTAACCTTTTTTTTTTTTTTTTTTTTTGTTCACGCCGGGGAAATGCATTAAATTGCATACCACCGGGTGCGTGAGTTCCCGGTGGTTATGTGGGGCTCTCCTTCCCAGAAGGGGAAGGCCTACCCACTAAAACCCCAGCGATGGCCGCCATCAGGCATGACAGGGGCCTCAGGGTCAAATATTGCAACTGGGGACCCCCCAGCCTACGCTCCCCAACGGAGAGCCCAACACGGGCAATACGACCCACGAGTGGGACGCCGCCGCGGGCGGCACCGCGTTAAGAGCAGCGCGGCCCGCGGCGACGTGCCACACCACGACGACACCCCCCAGCCATGCGGGGGTGTCATCCCACCACTCGGCGAGACTGCGGGAGGAGAACCCACAGTACCACCAAGGCCGAGCCAAGTCATCCACTTCTCCGAAGAGAAGTGGGCACTAGGGCACGGCGCTACCCTCCAGGGCACAAGCGCCCCCGCCGGCCTTGCAGGCCGGCCATCCCACGACCCCCCGTCTGAGGGTCCGCTAGCCCTGAAAAGGGCTGTTTAAAGTGCCCGGACCGAACTATGTCCGGGCCGCCGACTCCTGTCGGCCATCCGCCGACGCACCAGGTATCCCGGGCGTCACCATCCCTGCGCCCATAGGCGCAACACCGGCGGCACTCGGCGCACCCTCTCCGCCAGTCCCCCCGACCCCCGATTGGGTGTCCATGGGCTCGGCCTGAGGAGGGTCGCACTTGTGGCCGCCAATCGGGGCCGCCCTCACGCGGCGCCTTGGGGCGCCGCACCTCGACTCGCCCAGCCGGTGGCTGGCTTCTCGCCCCGCTTCTGCGCAGAGAGGGCAGTGGGCCTTTTCTCTGCACATCGCCGCCTTGTGGCCGGTGCCTCCACATCGAAAACACACCTCGGTGCGGTCGACCACCGAGGTGCACATCGCCCTAACGTGACCCGACTCCAGGCACTTAAAACAGCGGACGTCGCGCGGGGGCAAAACCCGCACGAACGCCGCCGCCCAACCGATCTGGAGTCGGCCATCCTCCGCCAGCTTTTTGGCTGCACCGCTAGGGCAGCTGGACCAGGCCCGAAGGCCCCTGGAGCCGGTGGGACGGATATTCCCCACCTTTATGCTATCCAGCGGGCATCCACCCGCCGCGCTCATCGCAGCAGCGATGTCGGCGCCGGTCGTCGCATGGGCCAGTCCCGAGAGGACCAGCTCTGTCCGCTTTTCAGGCCGGGCGATCCTGACGGATCCCTCGGCAGCCGCCTCGATTTTGTGGGCGATCTCACTGGCCCATTCCTCCCTCTGAGGCCCCGAAACGAGGCACATGGTGGCCCCAGTGACGGACCTCGTCCATCTCAGCTGGGCCGCCATCTCCGGTCTCAATTGTGAGCTCGCCTGCGCTCGCCCCATCACCTCTTCCACGGTCACGCCCCGCGCGGCCGCCTCCGGCACTATATTAATGGTCAGGGCAGCCGTTTCCGGCGCCCTGACTTTCACCTTCCTGGCCTTGGGCTTCGGCTTGGCTTTCGACAATTCCTTCGGCGCGGGAGCCGCGCTCAGAGTCTTCTTCTTAGCCGCATCCGCGTATGAACGCGGCGCAGCTACTGGGTCCTGCTGCGGGGTCGGCTGCTTCCCGAGCTCTTTTACTACGCGGCCCAGTTCATCCACCACTCGGCTCTCCAACCGGGCGAAATCAGCCTTGGTGGCTGAAGCCTCCTCCAACTCCGTGATTGCGGCCTTAAGAGCCACAGTCTCTTCCAATAGCTCAATCTCACGCGCCTTCGATTGAGCCTTGAGGGCCTTGATTTCTCCCTGAAACTTAGCGTCCCGTTTCAGGAGCCTTTGGATTTCCCCCGCCACGGCCTCGTAGAAATTTTTCGCCCGGTTATCAATCACCCTAATTTGGTGACGAAGCTCGCCCACTTTGTTGCCGATGGCATCGTCGTTTTCAACCCAGAAATCCCCCACTACCTTTCCAACGCCAGCGGCAAGATCACTGAGCACCTCCAAATCTGGGTCCAACCAGTGCCGGGTGAACCTTAATTCCTTCCACTCCTTAGCAGGCTCGTCGGCATCAGCCGGAACATCCGCTTCACCACCCTGGTTGCGCAAAGTTGCCCCCCCCGTATACAAGGGGCAGACCGACTCAGCGGAAGATTCGGGTGCCAAGCGCATTCGCTTGGCCTCCGACTCCCCCGCAGGGCCGGTGAGGGATTCCTCCTCACGGAGACCCTCCCGGGGACGTGTATTTTTGCTTGGCGCGTCCATTTTGTTTGTCTACCTTACTCGGGCACTGAAGCCCCTCTCTATCAACGGGCACTGAAGCCCGGCGGCGGACCATCTGGGTGTGGTCTCCGCCGCCTCAACCACGTCAGACCATTAGCCCTCCGCTGACCACTGATTTGGGGGAAATCCAATCCAGTGGTCAGCGGCGGTTGCCCGGGGTGCGCCACGAGGAGGCTATCTGACCAGGCACCCCAACCTAACCTAACCTAACCCCCCCCCTGAGGTGGGGCGACCTTGTCGCGGTGGGGGGGCTTACGAGGGAGGACCATACAAATATTTGCCAACAACATCCGGTTGCCAGCATCATCGGCGTTTCCTCCCTCCAACTAACAGCTCCACACTTGACGGTAACTCGAGAGAGTTTCCCTCGAGGGGCTTTACGCCAGTCCCTCTGTCCGTAACCCGTCCTACCATCGACAACGACCCCCATTCAAGGCGTCTATGGGGATACGTCGACGGTCGTGGATGGAGCGGAGGGCTTGCCTTAACTGGCCGGCCCGCGACAAGGAAAAGTCTTTAAAACCCGGGAGAAACCCCGCTTAAAACCTACGGATACCAGGCGACCTCCGTCAGTATATAGCCAGCACTCCTGGAATGGGCGTCACCCGGGAGTGTTTCTTCACATCGGCCCTACTCGTGGGATTCATTATGAGTACTGATTCTAAAAACAAAAAACCTTTGACCCGATCTGAAAATATTACGATGACTACGGCTAACACACTGGACGACGAAAAAGCTAACGAGAAGGCCAACATAAACAGACCAAATACTAGAGCACTTAAATTAACATACGGCACTCAACAAGACAGCAAAAATACGCCTACAAAAACCAAAAATAAAGCATCAACTAGTAAAGAAATAGAAACTCCATCCATCACATCAGAAGATGAATACGTTGAAGCCAATACATTCGATTCAGAAGAAAGTTCATTAAATGATAATAGCATTAAATTCATTTTTGAAAAAATTAATCAATTAGCTAATAACATAAATAAAAAACTACACAGAGACACAAATGTAAATAAATGCACAATAGACGATATAAAACAATTAACTAATGATATCACCAAACTCACCATAAAAGGAATAAACTGCAGCGATGAAATAAATAAAGAAATTAATGACACCAAAACAATCCAACTAAGTAGAGAAACTATCAGAGCTATTGAGAATACTATCAAAGATACAATCAAACAGCCTACGACTAACATCATTCCTAACTACTCGCGATCATACGCCGATATAGCTAACACTCCTCCAAAAGCTCCACAACCCTCTTTCAAAACAAAACCGGCAATTATAGTTTCATCGAAAAAAGAAACAAAAAGCTCTGCTGAAACACTCCAAATATGGAAACAAAACATCTCATTCAAAGATACCACATTCACACCATCGAATATAAAGTTTGTATCAAACAATAAAATCCGAGTAGAGTTTGACTCTGAAGAACACAGACAACAAACCTTAATAAAAATCAACAATAAAAAATCATCACCAATAAATGCTGAAGAATCGAAACTTCTACAGCCAATGATTATAGTCAAAGGTATATCCAACACAACTAATACCGAGGATCTTAGTAAAATAATTATTAACCAAAATGAAAGACTCCATACTCACACAGAAAAAGACCTAGTTTTTAAATTCAAAAGAGGAAACCGAAACAAAAATTTATATAATGCAGTCCTAATGACAACACCGGAAATTTGGAAAATCATCACATCCATGGACAGACTCAATATAGACCACCAAAGAATCGCTGTTGGCGACTACATACCGCTAATGCAGTGCTACGGATGTCTACAATTTGGGCACACCCGAAAGCACTGCAAAAATGATAAGATTGCATGCTCTCATTGCGCATCCTCAGACCATCTATACAATAATTGTCCACACAAGAAAGAAAAAGGAGAAGAAATATGTTATAATTGTGTCAACCATAATAAAAAATTCAATCTAAATACAAAGTCGGATCACAGTGCAACATCTATTAAATGTCCTAGAACTCAATTCATGATTAACAACATTAGAAATAGAATTAATTATGGTACGTAAAACAAATAATCATCATATCCCAACCAACACTAATTATAATTCTAATAAATCAACAAGTTTTGATAAATCTTTTAACTGTGTACAACTAAATATAGGAAGAAGCAGAAACGCTTCACATGAACTAAATGTATACCTGTCTACATCAACTACAGAAATTGTATTTATGACTGAACCTTACCTCATTAATAATAGCACTCTACCTGGCATTCCTGGATTCACTTTACATCACGCTATTTCCACTGACATAACCAACCCCGTCAAAGCAGCAATAGCAATTAAAGATAAAACCTTCTCAACTCTAGACCTTTCACAATTTTCTCATCCTAATTTATGCATCGTACAAATAAATTCACACAACTCAAATAAAATATTTTTAATTTCCGCTTACGTAGAACCCAGAACTGACGACAACAATATCATGGGAAAGTTAGAATTTTTCTTGCATAGTCATCCCCATGACACCCATATTATCTGCGGGGACTTTAATGGATGGCACACTCAATGGGGCTCTATCTCTAACAACAGCCGCGGTCAACTTATCTTCGACTTGATTACTATCAATAATCTTATAGTATGTAACGTAGGTAATACACCTACGTTCCACACTGTAACACATGGTATTCCCAGGGAATCAATAATTGACCTTACAATGATTAGCAGTAACTCTCATATTAAAATAAATAACTGGCAGGTTGATCAAAGCATATCAACTGTCTCTGACCACGATGCCATAACATTTAAACTAACCTCCGTTAATACCGTCTTCCATAGTAATTGTAAATTGTCCACTTTCAGATACAACACTTCAAATTTCAACTGGGAATTAGCGACGCATTTATTTGTTGAACACGTTAAAAAAGCTCTTCCTACGGAGGATATAAGCACATTAGACGAAACTGGCATAGACAAATTTATTCAGCAAACTACTGTAGCTATACAGAAAGCGTGTGAAGCCATTTTACCGAAATCCACTGGCCGCTCAAAAAAGGCCCCTTGGTGGACAGATGAACTTCAGGAAATCAAACAAAAGGTTTTACGAAACCATCATAAACTAAGTAAGCACAAAAGACGACAACTGCCTCTTGATGACCTTATCGCCGAAAGAGACAAATTAAGAAAAGAATACTCTAACGCAATCTGTGCTGAATCTACAAAACATTTTAGAGAATTTTGCAACCTTCAAACTAAAGAGGACGTCTGGAGCATCACCAATAGAATACTAAAAACAAAACCCATTTCGCAACTTCCATCAACATTAAAATTACCGAACGGAACATACACCACCGATGCCCTAGAAACTGCAAATGCTCTTCTAAACCAATTTTACCCTGACGACACCCCTGACTCCACCCTTCATTGTAACATCAGGAAAAATGTCGATCAACAGCCGAATTACCATGATGAGCCTCCTTTTAACACCACTGAAATTATAGAAACTCTAAGGCAAATGAACCACAAAAGAGCACCTGGAATAGACCACCTCACTTCAGATATTTGCTATAACTTTGCTCGCAATTTCCCGGACTTCATAACCAACCTTATGAACAAATGTTTGCAACTATGCTACTTTCCATCCGCATGGAAAATAGCTATAGCTAAGATAATTCCCAAACCTGGTAAAGACGATTACACATCAACTACAGCATTCCGACCTATTGGTCTCATTAATGTTTTTGGCAAGCTTCTGGAAAGACTGATCACGAATCGACTTACTCACCATCTGTACATCACCAACAATATGTGCAAACACCAATATGGATTTAAACAACAAGTGTCCACTACAACAGCAATACATAATGCCCTTAACATCATCAAAAATGCAAAGTCACGTAGAAAGCAGGTGCTTGTAACCTCTTTAGACATAAGAGCTGCATTTGATCATGCTTGGTGGCCGGCCATATTTCAACGTTTAAAAAAAGTTAAATGCCCCAACAACATATATCGCTTACTCGAAAGTTACATTACCCGCAGAGAAGTAATTATGAACTTTGCTAACTGCACCGTATCTAAAACGATGACCAGAGGCTGTATTCAGGGATCTGTGTGTGGCCCGATGTTATGGAATCTCATTTTAGATGAACTTCTGTCTACTTCTTTACCTCTCGGATGCGAACTTCAAGCATATGCTGACGATGTACTACTTATTACACACTCTAAGAAAATAGACACTCTTCAATTAATAACCAACTCAGCTTTGGAACAAATTGTTCGATGGGGTGAAAGCGTTAAACTTGAATTTGGACCCAATAAAACTCAACTTATTCCATTTACAAATGATGCAACTAAATGTACTATAAAAGTCCGCGGAACTACTTTACAACCAGTCAATAGCTTTAAATATTTAGGTGTTATCATAGACTCAAATTTAAAATTTAAGCAACATGTAGAATATATTTTGGACAAAGCTAATAAACTGTTGAACAAACTAGTAATTTTTTCACGTCCCACTTGGGGAATTCACTCAGAAAATATAAAAACCATATACTTGCAGGTAATAGAACCCATTATCTGCTACGCAGCAAGTATATGGTCGAAAGCTTTAAATTATGAGTATAATAACAGACGACTTCTGTCTGCACAGCGCATATTTGCAATTAAAATCATACGTGGCTTCCGCACTATTAATACACCATCTGCAATAGCAATAGCCCAACTTACACCCTTACCGGCAAAAGTGCTTGAAGTGTCTGACATTGAAATAGCTAAATTAACAGGTAAATCACGCTGCACCCCGAATAACACTGTAATTGAATCCCCCACTCCACCATCACAACTCTTGCACCCCGTAAATAGACCAAAACTCACTTTTCTCGAAATCTCATCAATTACAGATTATGAACAAATCAGCGAATTAAATATGGTACACAGAATCTTTACCGATGGTTCCAAACACGACAACTCGGTTGGAGCTGCTTTCGTTGTCTATCCGCCGCAAGGACGACACAAAATAACAAAGCTCAAATTACATCAGTCTTGTTCTGTGTTTCAAGCAGAGATGCTTGCTATTGAGCGAGCATGCTCTTGGGCTATAGATCAGAACTTCCCAAAAACCATTATTTTCTCAGACAGCAAATCAAGCTTACAAGAAATATCAAACTGTAACACCACTTGCCATCTAGCAGTCAAAATACTAGAGCACATTTATAATACAAAACAATTAGGCATAAACATTGAATTCATCTGGGTCAAAGGGCACATTGGACTGCCCGGCAATGAAGCCGCTGATCGTGCTGCCAAAACCGCAGCTAATCTTAGAAACAAACCCGCATATGACCGTGTTCCTATCAGTTTCATAAAACAGAAAAACAAAACACTAACAATAGAAACAGCCAAACAACTATATGATAAAACCACTTATACTAAATCTCTTTTCCCTACAATAGATCATCTAAATAGCTTTTTAAAACGAATACCTCCCTCTTTTGCAGTCACCCAGGTTATCACGAATCACGGTTATCATAAGGAATACTTATATCGATTTAAAATTACTAATAATGACTTATGTCCTTGCGATGACACATCAACACAGACCCTTCACCATTTAATAAAATACTGTAGTAGATTTGCGGCGAAGAGACGAGAATATGAATTTGTCTCTCAACATTTGGATGACCCCTATGATCTCAATAAAATAATAAGTTCTGAATCCACCAGCGACTCGTTCTGTACATATATTAATTATATAGTTTCAAACCTCAAAAAATTTTATGGTACTTAAGATTAAATTTTAACGAATCGAATGAAATAAAAATTTATATACAACTTTACATTACTCAAAAATCTTTAAATCAAACATAAATCCTCTATAAATTACCAAAACCAAAATTCAAACCTATAACCAATTCAATATTTAATTTTCACAAAAATTATATTTTACAATCACTCACATTGAAATCCATATAAAACATCTATAATACCAAAGAAATCAAGCATTTTCAACAAAGTGTATTCAATAGCACCGCGTTGAAAACAGTATCAAAATAGCTCATTCTATAAAAAAAAAAAAAAAAACCTAACCTAACCTAACCTAACCTAACCTAACCTTTTTTTTTTTTTTTTTTTGTTCACGCTGGAGGAATGCATTAAATTGCATACCACCGGGCGCGTGAGTTCCCGGTGGTTATGTGGGGCTCTCCTTCCCGGAAGGGGAAGGCCTACCCACTAAAACTCCAGCGATGGCCACCATCAGGCAATACAAGGGGCCCCAGGGTCAAGTTTTGCAACTGGGGACCCCCCAGCCTACGCTCCCCAACGGAGAGCCCAACACGGGCAATACGGCCCACGAGTGGGACGCCGCCACGGGCGGCACCGTGTAAAGAGCGGCGCGGCCCGCGGCGACATGCCACACCACGACGACACCCCCCAGCCATGCGGGGGTGTCATCCCACCACTCGGCGATACTGCGGGAGAAGACCTGCAGCACCGCCAAGACCGAGCTTCAGCCACCTGCTTCTCCGTGAGAGAAGCGGGCGCTGAGGCCCAGCGCTACCCTGAAGGGCACAAGTGCCCCCGCCGGCCTAGCAGGCCGGCCATCCCACGACCCCCCATCTGAGGGTCCGCTAGCCCTGAAAAGGGCTGTTTAAAGTGCCCGGACGTGACTATGTCCGGGCCGCCGACTCCTGTCGGCCATCCGCCGACGCACCAGCTCTCCTGGCCGTCTCCTTTCCTGCGCCTATAGGCGCAACACCGGCGGCACTCGGCGCACCCTCTCCGCCAGTCCCCCCGACCCCCGATTGGGTGTCCATGGGCTCGGCCTGAGGAGGGTCGCACTTGTGGCCGCCTATCGGGGCCGCCCTCACGCGGCGCCGTGGGGCACCGCACCTCCTCTCACCCAGCCGATGGCTGGCATTTCGTCCCGCTTCAGCGCAGAGAGGGCAGTGGGCCTTCTCTCTGCACTCTGCCGCCTTATGGCCGGTGCCTCCGCAGCGATAGCATACCTCGGTGCGGTCGACCACCGAGGTGCACGTCACCCTTACGTGACCCGACTCCAGGCACTTAAAACAGCGGACGTCGCGCGGGGGCAAAACCCGCACGAACGCCGCCGCCCAACCGATCTGGAGTCGGCCATCCTCCGCCAGCTTTTTGGCTGCACCACTAGGGCAGCTGGTCCAGGCCCGAAGGCCCCTGGAGCCGGTGGGACGGATAATCCCCACCTTTATGCTTTCCAGCGGGCATCCACCCGCCGCGCTCATCGCAGCAGCGATGTCGGCACCGGTCGTCGCATTGGCCAGTCCCGAGAGGACTAGCTCTGTCCGCTTTTCGGGCCGGGCGATCCTGACGGACCCCTCGGCAGCTGCCTCAATTTTTTGGGCGATCTCGCTGGCCCATTCCTCCCTCTGAGGCCCCGAAACGAGGCACATGGTGGCCCCAGTGACGGACCTCGTCCATCTCAGCTGGGCCGCCATTTCTGGTCTCAACTGGGAGCTCGCCTGCGCTCGCCCCATCACCTCTTCCACTGTCACGCCCTGCGCGGCCGCCTCCGGCACGATATTAATAGTCAAGGCAGCCGTTTCCGGCGCCCTGACCTTCACTTTCTTGGCCCTCGGCCTCTTCGGCAGTTTTTGCGGCACGGGAATCGCGTTTGGGGTCCTCGGCTTCTTGGCCGCATCCGCGTAGGAACGCGTCGCCAACCTAACCTAACCTAACCTAACCTAACCTAACCTTTTTTTTTTTTTTTTTTTTTTTTTTTTTTTTGACCCGGGGTAATGGCCGACCCATACCAGGCTTCGGGGGAAGACCTGGTTATGCGGGGCTCGAACCCGCTAAACCCCCCGGGGGCTACTCCTCCGCCGCGATAGTTCGGAAGCCGGGCTCTCGTGTATGCACCAGCTTCCGACGCGGCGTGGCCTTTCGGCCCCAACTGGCCTGTCCCTGGAGGGGGACCAGCCGCTCCGTGCCACGGGAGCGACTGCCGACGAGCCGTGCAATGCGGGTGACTGCCTCCATGACCAAGGACCCCCGTCCCGTCACCTGCGTGGCCCTGGGCTCAGGCAACACCCCGAAAGGCATTGCCATCATTGCCCTGTCGGAAAAGCCGGGTCGCCGGGCAGATACCCCGACGCGACCCTCGACTGCCGGGCAGACACCCCGACGCAGCCCGCCACCGGACAAAAGCCCCGACGTGGCCCGCCACCGGGAAAATACCCCGACGTGGCTACTTCTTCTTCTGCTGCTTTGGCTTGGGGCGGCAGAGCTTGCCGCACATGACATGCCCCGAAGGCAGCTCCAAAGCAGCGCATACCGTGCACCTGGGCTTTGCACTACAGGCGTTTGAATAATGGCCCGTTTCTCCGCAGCGGAAGCATTGCGTGCTTCGGTCTACCTTGCTAACACACATCTCTCTGGTGTGACCCAGCTCCAGGCAGCCGAAGCACCGCATTGGCCGAGGCGCGAGGGCGACTACCTTCGCCGCGCTCCATCCTACCAGGAGTCTTCTTCCCTCCACGAGCTTCTTGGCGGCAGTCACTGGGCATCTGATGAGCGCCGTCAGCATGCCGTCCTTCCCAGATCGAAGATCCCCGATCAGGAACTCATCCGCCGACAGACCACAGACTTCGGCAGCCGCATTTGCCAACTCCTCATGTGTGACTGAAAGGTCCAATCCAACAACCCGAATCTCGGCCTTCCTGACCGGCCGCGTCACCCTGACTAGCGCCGGCAGATTCTCCTTCAGGCTGTTCTCCAGTTTTTGAGCGTCCTCGACACCGACCTCCTTTGGGAGCTCAAGAATGACCGCTCCAGCGTATGAGCGTTTAAGTGAAAGGGTCGGGATGCCCAGCTTCCTTAGGTCCACCTTTTCCCGCGCCACCTTCATCACCTCAACCAGCGTAAGCCCACCCTCGCGCTCCTTCTCCGACTTGAGGATATCTATGACGACAGCCGGGGCCTTCTTCTCCCTCAGCCGGACCGGTTTGATTTTCTTCGGCCATTTTGCCTCCTTCGGAGCACTCTTGCTAGCGGTGCCCTTTTGTGCTGAAGTAGCTTTCGCTTGCTCCCGCTTATGCTTCATAAGCTTCTTGCGGCCAACTACCGTACTCCAGCTCTCTTTCTCGCCGTCGGCGACTTCAGCCGCGGTGGGCGCTGGGATTGCAGGGGCCACATTCTTCTGCTTCTTAATTGCAGCAGCAACACTGGCATCAGCATGCGTTGTTGCGGGCTTGTTTGTCTTTGGAGGCGGCTTAAGTGTGGGCTTGGCCGGAACCGCAGGCGTTGATTCAGCAGGCGCTGGTCGTAGCTCCTCCAGCATGCCGCGCATTGCCGTCAACAACTTAGCGTCTCGCTCATCGAGACGTTTGTCTAGTTCCTGCTGGGTCGCAGGGGTGTCCGCCGCATCAGCCGCCGCCACCTCGTAGCGGAGCAGCTTCTGTTTATGCTCTTCGAGCTCCCTTTCCACCCTTCCGAAACGAACGCGAAGCGCTTCTAGCTCACCCTTGAGAGCCTCCTTCTCCCGGTGGTGCTTCAGTTGCTCATCAGTTACCGTGAGGGTCCCGATTTTGCTCACTAATTCGCCCATTAGGGCGCAGGCTCGCTTCATCTCCCCCTTCACGCTGCCCTTTATATTCGAGGACTTCGCCAACATGGCCTCGAACAGTCTGACACCCTCTCTGCCGAGATCGACGAGGCCGGGATTTGAGGGATCGCTCCTATCCGACTCCAATCTCTCCGGGATCTTCCGACCGCCGTCACCACCAGTGAAGGAGCGGGCCAGGTCCACGATTTCTCGTGCCGAAATGTCCTCGGCAATATCGAGCTTCCTCCGCTCCCTCTCCTTCAGGGCCTTCCCGTAGCCCACATACTCCCCAGTTGTAGGGGGCCTTCCGCGCCCTCTTTTCGCAGAACTTGGCACAACAAACTCAGGCTCTGACGCCTCGGAATCGATCGAACAATCGGACCCAGTCAGCGAGGGGCTCCGGCTAATGCTCAGTCTTCTCGCTACGGTTTCACCAACTTTCGCAGCCCTGCTTCGCGTGTTGCGGGCCGGCCTGTCTGACTCTTTCTTTACCGCTCTTATGGTCTCCCTACCCGAACGTTGGGTTGGGGTTCCGAATTCAGCTTCATCGGAGTCATCCACCTCACTATCTTCGTGCCGCCTATTCGGCTCTCCTACTCTTACATCTTTTGTTTTTAAGTTTTCACAATCCATATTTGTTCCCACGAGTAGGGGGGCTTTAGGGTCTGCCCCCCCTGACCCAGAAAACACTGGCCGCTAGCTGGCAGATCTGCTCGCCTGCCACCTTCAAAAGAAGGCGGGGGTACGCCGCGCACTCCATCGGGGCCGCAGCCCGCCAAAACGCACCCCCATTGAGGATTATTTATAGACGTTTACTCGTCTCAGGGCCGGCCAATTAAGGCAAGCCCCCCTGGTCCCTTACCCGCGCCGCTAGACGTGACAACAGACGCCCGGGGGGGATTACAGGTTTGCCCGACGAGGTCCTGCTATGCAGGGGTCCCCGCCGCGCAGTCACAGCCCTTTCGGGCGAAGACAGGAGAGACGGAACTCTCCGGGAGATGAGACTCCCACGACCAGAGCGCCGAAAACAAAAACTCCCGACGACTCCCGCGAGCCTTGCAGGCCCGCCACCCACGACCCCGAAGGGTCCGCTGGCCCTGAAAAGGGCCCTCCACAGGGTAATTATTTTAGAGAGGTTTTCTTCCTCGCAACCAGACGCACAGGGCAAGCCCCATACGCCCAGCCCCCGGGCCCACTCAGTGTGGACTTACGGGTTGGTGTGACCGTGCAATGCCCGCCCCGTGAGGAGCAAGCAGTCACACCGTTGCTAGTGGCTGTCCGCGACGGCCGAAGCCGCTACCCCCCATATCTGGAGGGCATTCCCCTATCCGCAGCCCGGGGACGCGTCCGATGGCGGTACTAGCCCCGCACACGGAAACCTAACCTAACCTAACCTAACCTAACCTAACCCCCCCCTTGCCCCCCTTGGTGGAGAAACCTTGTCGTGGTGGGGGGGCTTACGGGGAGGAGACCAAACTTTTTATTGCGCCAATAACACCCGGCCAACACACACTCCTCCCCAAACTAATAGCTCCACAACCTAAGTCCTCGGCGGGGTATTTGCCCGGAGGCAGGCCATCGTGAGGCAGCCGCCCGGTGGTAACCAGTCCCCCGAAAGGGGAGCTGCGAGGTGACCTCACGCCAGTCCCTCTTTCCGTAGACCGTCCTACCTTCGACAACGACCCCCATTCGAGGCGTCCATGGGGGTATGCCGTTGGTTATGGATGGAGCGGGGGGCTTGCCTTAATTGGCCGGCCCGCGACAAGGAAAAGTCTCTAAAACCCGGGAGAAACCCCGCTAAAAACCTACGGATACCAGGCAACCTCCGTCAGTACGTAGCCAGCACTTCCGGAATGGGCGTCACCCGGAAGTGTTTAGGTATATCGGCCCTACTCGTGGGTCTACAATGGATCAAAATATTAAAAACAACTCAAACTCATCTTCGAACTCTCAAACAACGACGACTCAGGCAACAGCTAATAAGGACTACCGACCGATGCGACATACGACAACAACGGCAACGAAAATGGAACAAACTACAAAACAAAATATAAAGAAAGATAACAAAGGAAACCCAAATAGAGACGCCAATGGGCGCTTCACCAGCAGTACCACAAACTCTAAAATATCTAGCACAAGCAAAATCACTAAACCAGTCACTCCTATCAACACTTCCTCCCAATCTTCTCAAGAAACATGCGGTCAAACTATCACACATCAAGCTGAAGTACACCCTAGCACCTCTTCACAGCAACCACAACCTTACGTCTTATTAACCCAAACAAACACACTTTTAAATCCTATCTCCCAATTGCCAACAACAACCCAAACACACAGAGACTCCCTACTAGAACAATCAGACATTCAAACATTCACACTTCCTAACACCAGTAGAGCTTACAGATCACCCTCTCCTCCATACTTTGATTCCTCAGACTTAGAAGAAATCTTCCACGAAGAGGACAATAGTCCAACTAGCCAAATAATCAAACATGCATTGGGAATCCTAGATGTGCTCAGCATAGCAACCTCCAAAAGCGTCACTAAGGCCAACAGGGAATCTGCAATCGCACACGCAAACGCAATCAAAAGAATTGCACAAAAAATAGAGAAGAATAAGAAGAACCCAAACATCAGTTATACAGTACAAGAAACAACCGGTCACAATGCCAATAATACAGAAATACCAATAGAAATCAACAAACAAATACAACAAGCAATAGAAGAAACAGTGCAAAAGACAATTGAAAAATCAATAGGAAAAACCTTAGAGAAGACAATAGAAAAGACCATAGAAAAGACAATGGAAAAAACAATGACTAGCGCCTCGAAAACACAGGAAGCCAGCAAATTATATGCAGACGCAACCAAAACACCAAAACCATCACCACCACTACTAAACCAAAACAATAGCAAAAGAAATATCACCAGCAAACCGGCAATCATGATCACCGTTAACAACAGCAACAGTAAAGAAACAACACGAGAAACATGGTCTAAAAACGTATCATACAAGAGAGAAAAATACCTTCCATCAAAAATAACTAACATAGGATTAAACAAACTTAAAATAGAATTTGAAACAAACAAACAACTAGAGAACACAATACAAAAAATCAAACCAAGTTCGGGAATGAAATACAAAATAATTAACAACCTACAGCCTACTATCAATCTGAAAGGAATACACAAAACTGTTAAAAAAGAAGATATAATAGAAAACCTTATCTTCCAAAACTCCTATCTCGAACACCTAGATCCTAAAAATGAAAACCAACTAAAAATATGTACCACCAAAAAAAATAAGAACCCCAATCTCTACAATGCAATCATTAGAACCACACCGGAAATCCATAAGAAAATGACAACAGACGGACGAGTGAACTTAGGTCACTCTAGGGTATGTGCCGAAAACCATATTGCAGTGCTACAATGCTACACGTGCCTGCAATACGGACACACCTATAAAAATTGCAGGAACGAACAAAAAGCCTGCTCGCATTGCGCAGGCACCGACCACACATACAAAGACTGCAAAGTTAAGGAGGACAAAACCAAAATAAAATGTTACAACTGCCATCAATTCAACACTAAAAATACAAAAAATATACCAACGGAACACTCAGCAACCAACTACAAATGTCCTGCCTATGAGATTAACACAATCAGGACCATCGAAAGAACCAACTACCAATCCAACTAATGCACAACAATCAAAATAATAAAGAAAAATACATAAAATGCCTCCAAATAAACTGTAATAAAAACTATCTCACCCATCAGGAACTAACTAAAATCACAGAAACAGAAGATATAGGAATAATACTTTTAACTGAACCTTACACTGGAAATACTAACTCCGCAAAACCCATACCAGGATACACCATCCATCAATACCACAACACGAACGACACTAAAGAAAACAACTACAATAAAAGAAATAAAACTGCAATCGCAATGAAAAAGAACAAGTACAGCACCATATTAATTGAAGAATATACAAACCAAAACATTACACTCATACAACTGAGCAACAAATCAGGGCACAAAATATTAATCACATCAATCTATGTAGAACCTAAAACAGACCAAAATCACACAATAAGCAAACTAGAATCCATTCTGAAGAATTACCCCAACAGCACACACATAATAACCGGCGACTTCAACGCATGGAGCAAAACCTGGGGCTCCACGTCCACTAACCGAAGAGGTGAAGAACTCAATAATATATTTATAAGCAATGGCATCACTACAATTAACGACACAAACAACGACTACACATTCTTCACAACAACACACGGACAAACCAGAACATCAAATATAGATATCACTGCCATCACTGACAACCACAACCAAGTTTCAATAGAAAACTGGAGAACAGATAAAAACCTCATTACCACCTCAGACCATGTAGCCATCACATTCCAAATACTCCAAGGAAAAGGACCAAAACAGATAAACACAAATCTCAATAACAACACATGGAAATTCGACACAAGCAGACCTAACTTCTGGAGCGAAACAAAAATAAAGGAATTTAAAGAAAAATGCATAGAATATATCGATACTAGCGAAAATACAATAGAACTCATTAAGAACCTAGACGCAGAAGAAATCAATAAATACATAGAATCACTAACCAATAAACTAACTTTAGTATGCAGAAAAACATTACCTAAATATAAAACCAAAAAAGGAAAACCGCACTGGTGGACCGAAGAACTAGAAGACCTTAAAAAGCAAGTAATACATATGCACCACAAAATAGCTAAATTATCAAAGAAAAACAGAAACATAACAACTAACACAAACCTAAACAACAACCCAAACCAAAACAACAATCTATCCACGTTACTACAAGACACCATTTCAGAAAGAAACGAACTTAGGAAAAAATATCACAGCATGATTCAAAAAACATCCTCCGAATCCTTCCGAGAATTCTGTAGCACCCAAAATAAAGAAGACGTGTGGACCATCACCAACAAAATCATTAAAAACAAACCACTGACCCAACCACCTGGAACATTCAAAAAACAAGACGGAACATACACCAAAACCACCGAAGAAACCTGCACAGAACTAATAGAAGCACTCTTCCCTGACGACACAACAAACAACAAGGCACAACAAAAAATCAAAAAAGAAACTGAAACACCACCAAATACTCACAACGAACCACCATTCACCATCCACGAAATAATAGCTAACATAAAATCCATGAATCACAAGAAAGCACCGGGTTACGACGGTCTAACATCAGACATAATTCAAAAATTCATAGAAATCAACCCTCAACTCACACTTACCTTAATGAACAGACTTTTAGAACTAGAAACATTCCCCGACATATGGAAAATAACAATAGCCAAAATAATCCCCAAAATCAACAAAGATAAATACAATACACCATCCGCCTACAGACCAATCGGCCTCTTGCCTGTACTAGGAAAACTATATGAAAAGTTGATCAACAACAGAATAATCCACTACATATACAAAAATAATTACGACAACCAAAAACAGTTCGGATTTAAACCACAAATATCAACAGTGCACGCAATAAACGAAGCAATAGAACACATAAAAAATGAAAAACAGAAACAAAAACAAATAATAGCACTATCATTAGACATAAAAGGAGCGTTTGACAATGCCTGGTGGCCCAGCATTCTCAAACAGCTAAAGAAATACAACTGCCCCAAAAAATCTATACAACATTATGAAAACCTACACCCAAAACAGGAAAATAAACATCACTCTGGGACACATAAACACAACAAAAATAGCAACTAAAGGCTGCATACAAGGCTCCGTATGCGGGCCACTGATGTGGAATCTGGCACTCGATGACTTACTAGACAAATACTTACCAATAGATATCAAAATCCAAGCCTACGCCGACGACATACTAATTATAGCAAGCGACTACAGCAAAGACAACCTAGAAAAGAAATTAAACACAGCACTAAAAACAATAATGAAATGGGGAGAAGAAAACAAACTGCAATTTAGCCCGGACAAAACACAAATCATGGCACTCACAAATAAAGCTAAACAGACCGACATATACATTAATAACATCAAAATAAAACACACTAAAACAATAAAGTACCTAGGCATAACCATAGATCATAAATTAAAATTCAACCAACACATAAGAAACGCTATAGATAAAACCTACGCAATATATAACAAACTTAAAAGCTATGTACGTCCCACCTGGGGCATCAATCCGGAAAACATCCAAACAATATACAGACAAGTCGTTATACCTATAATATCTTACGGAGCATCAATATGGAGGGAAGCACTCGACCTAAAACAAAACATTAAAATACTACAATCACTACAGAGAAATTTCGGAATACAGATCAGCAGAGCATACCGAACTATAAACACACAAATCGCCATACTACTCTCGGGATCCCCACCAATTGACGCTCAACTAAAAGAAATAGCCAACAACGAACTAATCAGAATCAATCCGAAGCTAATAGAACAGACAGAAAACATAAAACTAGAAAAACCAATAACTCTAAAACACAAACTGCACCCATCACAACGCGAACCAATAACCTATGAAGAAGCCAACAACGAAGAAGAATTAAAAATAATACTACAAAGAAATCACATAATAAATAACCATATATATACAGATGGTAGCAAAAATGAAGCAGGGGTAGGTGCAGCCGCCATCATACAAGACGAAAACAACCAAATCCATAAGATACTAATTAAACTCGACACTAAATGCAACAACTACCAAGCCGAACAAATCGCAATACTAGAGGCAACTAAATGGACACACAAAAACAAAACATCCGCAATAATCATCACCGATTCCAAATCCACCTTACAAGATCTACAAAACACAGGAACTTACAATAGAAACACTAACGAGATACACCACCTAATACACCATATAAAACACAAACTTAAGCAACAAATAATATTCATCTGGGCCAAAGCGCACAATAACATAACCGGTAACGAGTTAGCAGATTTTAATGCCAAATTAGCCAGTAACACAGAAGTAAATGCATTGACATATAACCTCATCCCACCCGCATATATTAAAAAACAAAACAAAGATAAAACTCAGAGTAAAACAAAAGAAATATACGACACCGTCGGACACTGCAGATACACCAAATTATACTTTAAAACTCACACAGACCTACAAAACTATCTAATGAACACACCCAATAAATACGAAACAACACAATTTATAACAGGACACGGACACAACAAACAATATCTTTACCGCTTCAAATTAGTCACAGATCCGTACTGTCCCTGTGACCGGACTCACAAGGCAGTACAAAGCATGAACCACTTAATATACGAATGCCCATTATTCGGACGAACAAGAACAGAATTAGAATACCTCTGCACAGTCAATAAAATAAACTATATGGAAATCAGTCAATACTATAAAAAAGAAATAATCATCAACAAATTCAATGATTACATAACAGAAATAGTAAACAAAGTTAAAGATGTAAATAAATAAATAAAGACTCACGAATTTGCCGCTCCCAAGCGGTAAAATAATACAAATGTAAGGAAAAACAATAAATATAACAAGTGTAAAATAAAATAAATATAACATAAAATCAGTATTGTATCTCTAGGAGTAGTAACTAGCACCAGAGACAATATTAAACTAAATATAACGAACAAGGGATAACAAAAAAAAAAAAAAAAAAAAAAAAACCCCCCCCTTGGGAAAAACAATAAATATAACAAGTGTAAAATAAAATAAATATAACATAAAATCAGTATTGTATCTCTAGGAGTAGTAACTAGCACCAGAGACAATATTAAACTAAATATAACGAACAAGGGATAACAAAAAAAAAAAAAAAAAAAACCCCCCCCTTGGTGGAGAAACCTTGTCGTGGTGGGGGGGCTTACGGGGAGGAGACCAAACTTTTTATCGCGCCAATAACACCCGGCCAACACACACTCCTCTCCAAACTAATAGCTCCACAACCTAAGTCCTCGGCGGGGTATTTGCCCGGAGGCATGCCATCGTGAGGCAGTTGCCCGGTGGTAACCAGCCCCCCGAAAGGGGAGCTGCGAGGTGACCTTACGCCAGTCCCTCTTTCCGCAGCCCGTCCTACCATCGACAACGACCCCCATTCGAGGCGTCCATGGGGTACGCCGTTGGTCATGGACGGAGCGGAGGGCTTGCCTTGATTGGCCGGCCCGCGACAAGGAAAAGTCTTTAAAACCCGGGAGAAACCCCGCTAAACCCTCGGACACCTGGCGTCCTCCGTTGTATGTAGCCAGCACTTCCGGAATGGGCGTCACCCGGGAGTGTTTTCCCTATATCGGCCTGACTCGTGGGACTATCATGGAACACTTAAAATCAAACTCAAAACAAACCGAATCTTCTAAAAATACGACGACCATGGCAAGCATTAATGACAACCGATCAGAATACGAATATGATTCAGACGAAGAACTGCAATATTTCAGCGGCGGAGAAACAACGATGATTCAAGGCTGCGATGATACTAACAGCCCAATTAATAAAATCATGAAACATGCACTAGGAATCATTGACAAACTAAGCATTACAACATCGAAAAGCGTCACAAAAGCCAACCGTGCCCACGCCAATGAAATACATAAAATGGCACAAAAACTTAAAAAACAAAATGTGGGCACTACATCTCTAGCCCAAACACAATCAGTCAATATTACTAGCAATGAAATTAAAGAAATCATAACTAACCAGGTCACTGAGACAGTAGAAAAGACAGTCGCCAAGACACTAAAAGAAGTAATGAAGTCCAAAACCTACGCCGGAGTAATAAATACGAAGGCACCAACAAATAGCATAACAAAGAAAGATAAAACTCATAAAAGTAAACCGGCTCTGCTAGTCACAGTCACTAACAGCAAGACCAAAACAGACACCAGAGAAACCTGGAGTAAACAAATATCATATAGAAAAGAAAAGTATCTACCCAATAAAATAGTTAGCGTAGGAGACAACAAATTAAAAATAGAATTCGAAACTAAACAACAACTGGAAGACACTACACAAAAAATCAATAAAAATAAAAACATGCAATATAAAGTAATAAATAACCTACAGCCAACAATCATACTAAAAGGAATACACGAATCCATACCAAAAGAAGAGATCGTAGAAAGATTATGCAGTCAAAATTCATACCTTGAGCACATCGACTATAAGAACGCTGACAACCAAATAAAAACCACACTCATCAGAAAAAACAAAAACCCAAAATTGTATAACTGTATAATAAGAACTACCCCAATCATCTACCACAAAATAATCGAAGAAGGCCGCGTTAACATTGGGCACTCTAGGGTGCGGGCCGAGGACCACGTGGCCGTCCTACAATGTTACACCTGCCTGCAGTATGGCCACACGTACAAATACTGCAGATTGGACCGCAAAGCATGTTCACACTGCGCCAGCTCTGAACATACATATAAAGACTGCCCACACAAGGAAGACCGCAGCAAAAATAAATGCTACAATTGTTGGCAACATAATATAAAAACAAAGAAAAATACACCCACAAACCACTCAGCCACTAACAAAAAATGTCCGGCGTACGAAATAAACGCCCTCAGGACAATAGAAAGAATTAACTACGAAATAAATTAATGCCTACAAATCATCATAACCATAATTCATCATCATTAAGATCTACTAACCAACAGAATAATAACAACAATCGTAACGACCTTAAATGTTTACAGATTAACTGTAACAAAAATTACCTCACACACCAAGAAATTATTAAAATTACAGAAGAAGAAAAATTTGATATTATATTACTGACTGAACCATACACAGGCAACACCAACTTAGTCAAACCGATACCAGGATACACAATATATCAACATCACAACACACATACAGAAGAAAATAGTAGAAACAAAACAGCAATAGCCATGA
This sequence comes from Parapoynx stratiotata, assembly GCA_910589355.1. Taxonomy (NCBI): domain Eukaryota; kingdom Metazoa; phylum Arthropoda; class Insecta; order Lepidoptera; family Crambidae; genus Parapoynx; species Parapoynx stratiotata. The sequence continues at coordinate 48,028 of OU342483.1, forward strand.
AAAGAAATAAATACAGCGTAATACCAATTCATGAACTAACAAACCAAAATATAACAACGATTCAGATAAGCAATAAAGCAGGACACAAGATAAATATATACTCTATATACATAGAACCAAAAACAGATAAGAATAGAACGCTGAACAAACTCGAAGAAATTCTGAACAACAACCGCAACATCACAAATATAATAACTGGAGACCTCAACGCATGGAGCCGAACATGGGGCTCGGCAACAACTAACACTAGAGGAACAGAAATAAATAATATGTTTAACAGACACGGCATAATTACCGTTAATGACGAAAATAATGACTACACATTCCTAACAACCACCCACGGGCAAATTAGAACGTCAAATATAGACATTACAGCAATTACCGAACACAATTACCAAGTAAATATCATTAATTGGAAAACAAACAAGAATTTAATCACAACATCAGACCATTTAGCAATCACCTATCAGATTAAACAAGGAAGAGGAAACAAACAGATAAACAAGAACATCAGTAATAACACCTGGAAATACGACACTACAAAGTTAAACTTCTGGAACAAAGAAAAAACGAAAGAATTCGAAGACAAATGTAAAGAATACATAGACAACAGTGAAGAGACTTTAACTCTAATAGCAACCTTAAACAAAACAGAAATAAACACATATATAGAATCACTTACAAATAAAATCATACTAGTATGCCAAGAAACCCTACCTAAATATAAAAGCAGACCAGGGAAACCACACTGGTGGAATGACACACTAGAAGAAATGAAAAAAGAAGTAATAAGAATTCATCATCAAATGTCAAAAATAGCTAAGAAACTAAAAAGAAACACTAGTAACACACCAAACAATAATTTACAAAACGCATTAGAACAAAAAATTCATGAAAGAAACGAAGCTAGAAGCAAATATCACAAAGCTATACAACAAACTTCATCAGAATCTTTTAGAGACTTCTGCAACACGCAAAATCCAAACGATGTCTGGACCGTCACTAACAAACTAACTAAAACCAATCCACTATTGCAAACCCCGGGAACCTTTAAAAAAGAGGACGGCACCTACACTGAAAGTATAGAAGAAACATGTGAAATTCTGGCAAAAACCTTATTCCCGGATGACACAAACAACAACAGGAGACAAGAAACAATTAAGAAATACGTAGAAACTCCCCCAGAAACTGAAGACGATCCACCTTTCACTATACATGAAATAATGGCGAACATCAAAGAAATCAGTCCCAAGAAAGCTCCTGGATACGACGGCTTAACAGCAGATATAGTTCAGAAATTCATCGAAATTCATCCAAATCTAACACTAATATTACTAAATAGACTACTCCAACTACAATATTTCCCAGACACATGGAAAATTGCTGTCGCCAAAATTATCCCAAAACCAAACAAAGACAAATATAACACTGCATCCTCATTCAGACCGATTGGCCTACTACCCGTTTTCGGAAAACTATATGAAAAACTAATAAATAATAGAATCACATACCACATTTACAAAAACCACCTAGACCAAAACCTCCAATACGGATTCAAACCACAAACCTCAACAATTAATGCAATAAACGACGCGATAGAATTCATTAAAAAAGAAAGATCTAAAAATAAACAGGTAGTTATGGTGTCCCTTGATATTCAAGGCGCTTTTGACAATGTCTGGTGGCCAAGTATCCTAAAGCAGCTTAAAAAATACCAATGTCCCAAAAATATATACAATACTATGACAAGCTACATTCAAGACAGGAAAATACTAATTACACTAGGACACGTAAACACAACCAAGCTAGCAACAAGAGGCTGCGTACAAGGATCAGTCTGCGGCCCCCAAATGTGGAATCTGGCATTGGACGAACTTTTGGAAATATATCGACCCCCTGGAATCAGAATCCAAGCTTATGCAGACGATATCCTATTAATAGCGAGTGAATATAGTATAAAAGACTTAGAAAACAACTTAAACTCCGCCTTAAAATCAATCAACAATTGGGGAAATGATAATAAATTAAAATTTAGTCCAAACAAAACCCAACTTATGGCTATGACCAACAAAGCAAAAACTGCAAAAATACACTTAAACAATACAATATTAGAATTTACTAAAAATATAAAATACTTAGGAATCAATATAGATAGTAAGCTCACATTTAGCCAGCATATTAAACAAACAATAGATAAAACCAACTCTATATACAATAAAATAAAAATATTTATACGCCCAACCTGGGGCGTACATGCAGAAAATGTTAAAACCATCTATCAACAAGTCATTATACCCATAATCACGTATGGCGCGTCGATTTGGGCACATGCTCTTAAAAATAAATATATATGTAAAATGTTACTATCGCACCAGCGAATGTTCTGCATAAAAATAATCAGAAGCTTCCATACAATTAACACACCTCTATCAATAGTTCTATCCCAACTACCACCCATCACCGCACAAATAAAAGCCATAGCAGACAATGAAATAACTAGAATGAATAAAAAATCACAGTACTTACCTGATAACATCCATCTTGAAACACCAGCTCACCCGAAGTGTAGACTCCATCCTTCCCGCCGTCGACCAATCTCCTTCCACACTGCAAATAATAAAGAAGAATTAGAAGACATATTTATAATGTACCCGGACGTAAACTATTACCTGTATACCGACGGCAGCAAAGTCGACAACAATGTCGGTGCTGCCGTCGTTATACAAAATCCACAAGGTGAAATCACCAATACACAGCTCAAGTTGCACGGCGCCTGTTCAGCATATCAAGCTGAACAGTTGGCAATAACAACTGCCTGTCGATGGGTTGGTGACCGCGATGTTAACGCATTTGTGGTTACTGACTCACTATCTACCCTACAGGATTTAAGCAACGCCAATACATTCAACATCCATGCAGTTAATACCTTCAACATCATCGATAAAATAGAATCTACAGGCAAAAAGATCATATTTGTTTGGGCCAAAGCACATAACGATATACCCGGGAATGAACTGGCGGATATAGCGGCGAAAGCTGCTGCTCGTTCAGACGCCACTCCTATGTACTCCAAATTCCCAATATCATACGTAAAACAGATCAACCAACAGACACTCTTAAAAGAAATTGAAAAACTTTACAACATACCGGATAACTGCAAATATACTAAGAAGTCATTTCCCGAATACTCATCCTTACATAAATTCATAAATAAAGCCACACCTAATTTCGCAATCACCCAGTTCATTTCCGGGCACGGATATCATAAGGCATACCTGCATAGATTCCACATCGTTGGTGATCCATATTGTCCATGCGATGAAAACGTTGTACAAACTATGGATCACCTAATTCACGAATGTCCCCGTTTCCAAAATACCCGGCAAGCAATGACCATTGCATGTCAATTTAATGATATCGAATATAAAAACTATTCTGGAATCGCAGGAAAGGAGGAGACGCTTGGAACGTTCCTGCGGCATCTAGAAAAGATAATCAACAATCTAAAAACATTTAACGGAACATAACTTACACTCAATGAAATTGACGTTTTTATTTATTGTTTATTTTTATATTTATTCCTAATATACAAACTTTAAAACTTTTTCAAACAAACATATACTCACTTTTATCAAAACTTTATTTTAAAATCTCAACCCTACATCCGTGATTTACGGCTGTCAAAGCTAGGTCACGATACAATTCAATATTATTATTATAGTTCATATATATTTATAACAGATATTTATCAAAACAATCGAAAATGCATACAAATTAATACCATACAAAAAACTCATAATATATTCCGTTCATTATCGTATATATCGTGCCTATTTTTAGTGTAGTACATAGCGCTAAAAATAAGCATAAGTATATTTTATAGCTAAGCATTCTTTTAAAAAAAAAAAACCTAACCTAACCTAACCTAACCCCCCCCTTGGTGGAGAAACCTTGTCGTGGTGGGGGGGCTTACGGGGAGGAGACCAAACTTTTTATCGCGCCAATAACACCCGGCCAACACACACTCCTCTCCAAACTAATAGCTCCACAACCTAAGTCCTCGGCGGGGTATTTGCCCGGAGGCATGCCATCGTGAGGCAGTTGCCCGGTGGTAACCAGCCCCCCGAAAGGGGAGCTGCGAGGTGACCTTACGCCAGTCCCTCTTTCCGCAGCCCGTCCTACCATCGACAACGACCCCCATTCGAGGCGTCCATGGGGTACGCCGTTGGTCATGGACGGAGCGGAGGGCTTGCCTTGATTGGCCGGCCCGCGACAAGGAAAAGTCTTTAAAACCCGGGAGAAACCCCGCTAAACCCTCGGACACCTGGCGTCCTCCGTTGTATGTAGCCAGCACTTCCGGAATGGGCGTCACCCGGGAGTGTTTTCCCTATATCGGCCTGACTCGTGGGACTATCATGGAACACTTAAAATCAAACTCAAAACAAACCGAATCTTCTAAAAATACGACGACCATGGCAAGCATTAATGACAACCGATCAGAATACGAATATGATTCAGACGAAGAACTGCAATATTTCAGCGGCGGAGAAACAACGATGATTCAAGGCTGCGATGATACTAACAGCCCAATTAATAAAATCATGAAACATGCACTAGGAATCATTGACAAACTAAGCATTACAACATCGAAAAGCGTCACAAAAGCCAACCGTGCCCACGCCAATGAAATACATAAAATGGCACAAAAACTTAAAAAACAAAATGTGGGCACTACATCTCTAGCCCAAACACAATCAGTCAATATTACTAGCAATGAAATTAAAGAAATCATAACTAACCAGGTCACTGAGACAGTAGAAAAGACAGTCGCCAAGACACTAAAAGAAGTAATGAAGTCCAAAACCTACGCCGGAGTAATAAATACGAAGGCACCAACAAATAGCATAACAAAGAAAGATAAAACTCATAAAAGTAAACCGGCTCTGCTAGTCACAGTCACTAACAGCAAGACCAAAACAGACACCAGAGAAACCTGGAGTAAACAAATATCATATAGAAAAGAAAAGTATCTACCCAATAAAATAGTTAGCGTAGGAGACAACAAATTAAAAATAGAATTCGAAACTAAACAACAACTGGAAGACACTACACAAAAAATCAATAAAAATAAAAACATGCAATATAAAGTAATAAATAACCTACAGCCAACAATCATACTAAAAGGAATACACGAATCCATACCAAAAGAAGAGATCGTAGAAAGATTATGCAGTCAAAATTCATACCTTGAGCACATCGACTATAAGAACGCTGACAACCAAATAAAAACCACACTCATCAGAAAAAACAAAAACCCAAAATTGTATAACTGTATAATAAGAACTACCCCAATCATCTACCACAAAATAATCGAAGAAGGCCGCGTTAACATTGGGCACTCTAGGGTGCGGGCCGAGGACCACGTGGCCGTCCTACAATGTTACACCTGCCTGCAGTATGGCCACACGTACAAATACTGCAGATCGGACCGCAAAGCATGTTCACACTGCGCCAGCTCTGAACATACATATAAAGACTGCCCACACAAGGAAGACCGCAGCAAAAATAAATGCTACAATTGTTGGCAACATAATATAAAAACAAAGAAAAATACACCCACAAACCACTCAGCCACTAACAAAAAATGTCCGGCGTACGAAATAAACGCCCTCAGGACAATAGAAAGAATTAACTACGAAATAAATTAATGTCTACAAATCATCATAACCATAATTCATCATCATTAAGATCTACTAACCAACAGAATAATAACAACAATCGTAACGACCTTAAATGTTTACAGATTAACTGTAACAAAAATTACCTCACACACCAAGAAATTATTAAAATTACAGAAGAAGAAAAATTTGATATTATATTACTGACTGAACCATACACAGGCAACACCAACTTAGTCAAACCGATACCAGGATACACAATATATCAACATCACAACACACATACAGAAGAAAATAGTAGAAACAAAACAGCAATAGCCATGAAAAGAAATAAATACAGCGTAATACCAATTCATGAACTAACAAACCAAAATATAACAACGATTCAGATTAGCAATAAAGCAGGACACAAGATAAATATATACTCTATATACATAGAACCAAAAACAGATAAGAATAGAACGCTGAACAAACTCGAAGAAATTCTGAACAACAACCGCAACATCACAAATATAATAACTGGAGACCTCAACGCATGGAGCCGAACATGGGGCTCGGCAACAACTAACACTAGAGGAACAGAAATAAATAATATGTTTAACAGACACGGCATAATTACCGTTAATGACGAAAATAATGACTACACATTCCTAACAACCACCCACGGGCAAATTAGAACGTCAAATATAGACATTACAGCAATTACCGAACACAATTACCAAGTAAATATCATTAATTGGAAAACAAACAAGAATTTAATCACAACATCAGACCATTTAGCAATCACCTATCAGATTAAACAAGGAAGAGGAAACAAACAGATAAACAAGAACATCAGTAATAACACCTGGAAATACGACACTACAAAGTTAAACTTCTGGAACAAAGAAAAAACGAAAGAATTCGAAGACAAATGTAAAGAATACATAGACAACAGTGAAGAGACTTTAACTCTAATAGCAACCTTAAACAAAACAGAAATAAACACATATATAGAATCACTTACAAATAAAATCATACTAGTATGCCAAGAAACCCTACCTAAATATAAAAGCAGACCAGGGAAACCACACTGGTGGAATGACACACTAGAAGAAATGAAAAAAGAAGTAATAAGAATTCATCATCAAATGTCAAAAATAGCTAAGAAACTAAAAAGAAACACTAGTAACACACCAAACAATAATTTACAAAACGCATTAGAACAAAAAATTCATGAAAGAAACGAAGCTAGAAGCAAATATCACAAAGCTATACAACAAACTTCATCAGAATCTTTTAGAGACTTCTGCAACACGCAAAATCCAAACGATGTCTGGACCGTCACTAACAAACTAACTAAAACCAATCCACTATTGCAAACCCCGGGAACCTTTAAAAAAGAGGACGGCACCTACACTGAAAGTATAGAAGAAACATGTGAAATTCTGGCAAAAACCTTATTCCCGGATGACACAAACAACAACAGGAGACAAGAAACAATTAAGAAATACGTAGAAACTCCCCCAGCAACTGAAGACGATCCACCTTTCACTATACATGAAATAATGGCGAACATCAAAGAAATCAGTCCCAAGAAAGCTCCTGGATACGACGGCTTAACAGCAGATATAGTTCAGAAATTCATCGAAATTCATCCAAATCTAACACTAATATTACTAAATAGACTACTCCAACTACAATATTTCCCAGACACATGGAAAATTGCTGTCGCCAAAATTATCCCAAAACCAAACAAAGACAAATATAACACTGCATCCTCATTCAGACCGATTGGCCTACTACCCGTTTTCGGAAAACTATATGAAAAAATCATAAATAATAGAATCACATACCACATTTACAAAAACCACCTAGACCAAAACCTCCAATACGGATTCAAACCACAAACCTCAACAATTAATGCAATAAACGACGCGATAGAATTCATTAAAAAAGAAAGATCTAAAAATAAACAGGTAGTTATGGTGTCCCTTGATATACAAGGCGCTTTTGACAATGTCTGGTGGCCAAGTATCCTAAAGCAGCTTAAAAAATACCAATGTCCCAAAAATATATACAATACTATGACAAGCTACATTCAAGACAGGAAAATACAAATTACACTAGGACACGTAAACACAACCAAGCTAGCAACAAGAGGCTGCGTACAAGGATCAGTCTGCGGCCCCCAAATGTGGAATCTGGCATTGGACGAACTTTTGGAAATATACCTACCCCCTGGAATCAGAATCCAAGCTTATGCAGACGATATCCTATTAATAGCGAGTGAATATAGTATAAAAGACTTAGAAAACAACTTAAACTCCGCCTTAAAATCAATCAACAATTGGGGAAATGATAATAAATTAAAATTTAGTCCAAACAAAACCCAACTTATGGCTATGACCAACAAAGCAAAAACTGCAAAAATACACTTAAACAATACAATATTAGAATTTACTAAAAATATAAAATACTTAGGAATCAATATAGATAGTAAGCTCACATTTAGCCAGCATATTAAACAAACAATAGATAAAACCAACTCTATATACAATAAAATAAAAATATTTATACGCCCAACCTGGGGCGTGTCGATTTGGGCACATGCTCTTAAAAATAAATATATATGTTGTACGGGCAGACCGCGAGCGGTTATAAGGCGCCGCGACCTGCACGTGCATGATAAGTTGATGTTAGTGGAGGCTACCCCAGAGAGTAGCCCTGAGCGGCAGCGGGACGTGGAAGTGAGACCCAACACGGATGGTTGAAATCTAGTTTATTGATGCTAAAAGTACTGTTTATATATTATGTTGATTAGATGGTACACAATGATAAGTTTTGTATGTGACTCGTCGGTGTAAAGTGCCGACGGTGCACGATGCTGCTGTTAATGTGGAATGTAGGTTGGCCCGCTGCTGACCGCGCTGTTGCCGGAGTCCAATGTTCGGCTTGTGGCTCGAACATACTCCCGACTCCGAAAGAGATGATGAGGCGGCGTTGTCCCTCCAGTTGATGTTGCTGTTGATGATGATGATGTTGTAGTCAATGTTCAAGAGTTGGCTTGAGGAAAATGCCAACTCAGAGAATGTTTTTTCTAATGCTGCTGCCCGTTGTGGTGTTGTTGATGGAGTTCGATGACCAGCTTGTCTCGATCATGCTCCAAGTTCCAATAGAAGATGAGTGAGAGTCTTCTGTGGATGGTAATCTTGTCTTCTTGATGATGTTGAGTGTTCGAAAGGATGCTTGACACTTCTACCAACTCCGAGAATGTTGATTCTTGATTGTGTCTCTAAGCCAAGGCGACTTCTCAGTACACTGGTGAGACCCGCTGGTGGGAGGCCAGTGACCGATCGCTACGCTGTGATCTTGTTGATTCTTGATAGCGATACTACGTTGCTGATATCCCCAGTGGCTTCTTTAATGTAGTGTCCGTTGGGTTGGGGAATTTTGGCATTGGTTAGGTCAGTGGATAGCATATAGAAGTACATAAAGTAGAATATTTGTTAACGTTGTTTACCTTACCTGGCTAGTATGCAGCCTAAGGGTGTGTTTGATAAGTTGTCCCTACCTGTCTAGTTTGCAGTCTAGGGACTTGTTAAGTAAGTTATCCTTACCCACCTTGTTTGTGGTGTAAGGACGAGTTAGTTGCTTGATAAGTTGTCCTTACCTGACTTGTTTGCAGTGTAAGGACTAGTTTGATAAAGTATGTTTGTCCTTACCTACCTTGTTGTAGTGTAAGGGTGTGTTATGTAATGTGTGTTTGTTCATGTTATCCCGTAAGGATGTGCTCATGAGAAATGATATATTCCCTAGTTGTTGTTGTTATGTTGTAGAGTTACCTATCCCACTAACCAATGCATGTAAAGTTGTGTCATGATATAAAAATAGTAAATCAATATTAATACACACTGAATTGTGTAATGTTTTGCTAAAGAATAAAATGTGAGTAGTACTCAAATTACCGACTCATTGATAGTGAATGTTGCTGATAGTGCAATTTAGTGTCACTGTCTGTATTATCGTATGTTTTTCATGTTAAGTTATGAATGAAATGTAGGTAAATGATGTAAATATATTACTTGTATATCTTAAATCAATTTAAAGTAAGTAAATATATAAAATAAATAATATAGTTAAATATAGATATGATAGATATAGGATTGTACGAGCAAGTTACGACCGATTGTAAATCGTCGCTTCCCACTTGCACAGAAAAGGGCGCTGGTCCAGGGTATCGTACCTGGTTTACAGCAGGAGTGATAAGAGGCTCGAAGGACCAATATGTACGGGCAGACTGCAAGCGGTTGTAAGGCGCCGCGACCTGCACGTGCATGATAAGTTGATGTTAGTGGAGGCTACCCCAGAGAGTAGCCCTGGGCGGCAGCATGGCGGTGTTAGAGGAGCTACCCCAGAGAGTAGCCCTGGGCGGCAGCGGGACGCGGAAATGAGACCCAACACGGACGGTTGAAATCTAGTTTATTGATGCTAAAAGTACTGTTTATATATTATGTTGATTAGATGGTACACAATGATAAGTTTTGTATGTGACTCGTCGGTGTAAAGTGCCGACGGTGCACGATGCTGCTGTTAATGTGGAATGTAGGTTGGCCCGCTGCTGACCGCGCTGTTGCCGGAGTCCAATGTTCGGCTTGTGGCTCGAACATATGTAAAATGTTACTATCGCACCAGCGAATGTTCTGCATTAAAATAATCAGAAGCTTCCATACAATTAACACACCTCTATCAATAGTTCTATCCCAACTACCACCCATCACCGCACAAATAAAAGCCATAGCAGACAATGAAATAACTAGAATGAATAAAAAATCACAGTACTTACCTGATAACATCCATCTTGAAACACCAGCTCACCCGAAGTGTAGACTCCATCCTTCCCGCCGTCGACCAATCTCCTTCCACACTGCAAATAATAAAGAAGAATTAGAAGACATATTTATAATGTACCCGGACGTAAACTATTACCTGTATACCGACGGCAGCAAAGTCGACAACAATGTCGGTGCTGCCGTCGTTATACAAAATCCACAAGGTGAAATCACCAATACACAGCTCAAGTTGCACGGCGCCTGTTCAGCATATCAAGCTGAACAGTTGGCAATAACAACTGCCTGTCGATGGGTTGGTGACCGCGATGTTAACGCATTTGTGGTTACTGACTCACTATCTACCCTACAGGATTTAAGCAACGCCAATACATTCAACATCCATGCAGTTAATACCTTCAACATCATCGATAAAATAGAATCTACAGGCAAAAAGATCATATTTGTTTGGGCCAAAGCACATAACGATATACCCGGGAATGAACTGGCGGATATAGCGGCGAAAGCTGCTGCTCGTTCAGACGCCACTCCAATGTACTCCAAATTCCCAATATCATACGTAAAACAGATCAACCAACAGACACTCTTAAAAGAAATTGAAAAACTTTACAACATACCGGATAACTGCAAATATACTAAGAAGTCATTTCCCGAATACTCATCCTTACATAAATTCATAAATAAAGCCACACCTAATTTCGCAATCACCCAGTTCATTTCCGGGCACGGATATCATAAGGCATATCTGCATAGATTCCACATCGTTGGTGATCCATATTGTCCATGCGATGATAACGTTGTACAAACTATGGATCACCTAATTCACGAATGTCCCCGTTTCCAAAATACCCGGCAAGCAATGACCATTGCATGTCAATTTAATGATATCGAATATAAAAACTATTCTGGAATCGCAGGAAAGGAGGAGACGCTTGGAACGTTCCTGCGGCATCTAGAAAAGATAATCAACAATCTAAAAACATTTAACGGAACATAACTTACACTCAATGAAATTGACGTTTTTATTTATTGTTTATTTTTATATTTATTCCTAATATACAAACTTTAAAACTTTTACAAACAAACATATACTCACTTTTATCAAAACTTTATTTTAAAATCTCAACCCTACATCCGTGATTTACGGCTGCAAGGCTAGGTCACGATACAATTCAATATTATTATTATAGTTCATATATATTTATAACAGATATTTATCAAAACAATCGAAAATTCATACAAATAAATCCCATACAATAAACTCATAATATATTCCGTTCATTATCGTATATATCGTGCCTATTTTTAGTGTAGTACATAGCGCTAAAAATAAGCATAAGTATATTTTATAGCTAAGCATTCTTTTAAAAAAAAAAAAAAAACCTAACCTAACCTAACCTTTTTTTTTTTTTTATTTTTTTTTTTTTTCGTTGGAAAAGGTTTTATACCTACCCAGGCCTTAGTGGGGCCGGCCTGGGTTATGTAGGAATCTCCCCCGATAGTCGGGGGCCTACCCACTAAAAAAAAAAAAAAAAAAAAAAAACCAACGGTTCCGCTTTGTCACTAAATCGGGTGTGGTATGGGGAGCTCATCGCACACGACCTCCCACACCCGCTTGGCGACTGATGCCCTATTTCAGGCTCTCTTAGGGGAAGGAGAGTATCCGCGGACGACAAAGATACTCTCCCAGCGCGAGGGCATGTGATGCAAGTGATGGAACCCCACTCCATCACCTGCGCCCCCATTATGGTGGCTGGAGATTGGCATGGCGCCTCCGCCTCTGGCCACCTCTTCTCCTTCGGATTGGGTTAGCGTCGGGCTCCTGCTCGCGCTCCCGCTCCGCTCTTTCCTTCAGCGACATGACCTCGTCGCCGAAGGTTGCCACCGCTATCCAGGAGCTCTCACTGCGGACCATTGCTTTGATAACAGCCGCGAGTGAGAGGTCCGCCCCTATCTCTGCGGTAAGGACGACGCGTTGAGTTGCCCACGCAGGGCAAACTTGCAGGGAATGCTGCGCGTCGTCCACATCGCTCTGGCAGTGGTGGCAGCACGGCGTTGGCTCTCGACCGGCGACTCTGTGAAGGTAGCTGCCGAAGCATCCATGCCCCGACAGCACCTGTGTCAACCGAAAGTTGAGCGTCCCGTGCTCTCTCACCAGCCATTCGACCATATTTGGCCGAATGCCTCCGATGGTCCAGTGGCCGGCTGCAGGATCCTCCAACCTGCGCCGCCATTCCCTCAGAGTAGACGCGTGGGCTCTGTCCCTCCAGCGTCTCACCATTTCCGGTAGTGGCCGGACTCCCTCGGCACGCACCTGGGCGCTGCGTCGATATACGTCAGCCAACGCCCTCGCGTCTAGGTCCCACGGAGGGGTACCTGCCAGCACGCACGCAGCGTCACAGGACACGGTGCGATACCCACGGATGACCCTAATGGCCATCACTCTTTGGGCTCTTCGTAGTAGGGCAGCGTTGTGTGGAGACAACGTGTCTGCCCAGATCGGTGACCCATATAGGGCCATGGATCTGACGACCCCAGTATACAGACGGCGACATGCCGTGCTGGGGCCGCTCAGATTCGGCAATAGCCGGCTCAGAGCCGCCGCAGTCCTGAGGAGCTTCGGACACATGCGGCTAAAGTGCTCGTTAAAGGACCAACGTGGGTCGAGCTCTAGTCCCAAATAGCGCATATGATCTTTTAGCGGTATGCGCACCCCATTGATGGTAATTCCTGCTCCATGTGGGGGTTTCATCCTCGGCCCATGAAAGAGGAGGGCCTCTGTCTTTTCGAGAGCCACTTTGAGACCAAGGCTCTCAATGCGACTGACCACCAGTGTTACGCTGACTGTTGCTAGACGCGCGGCTTCGGCACAGTTATCGCCATTCGCCAGAATAAGCGTGTCGTCAGCGTAACACGTGACACAGGTTCCTGGCAGGAGACTTCCCCGGAGCACCCAGTCATAACCAATATTCCACAGGAGCGGGCCGAGCACCGACCCCTGTGGAACTCCGCAAGAGGTTGTCCGTCTCACCATACTTCCGCGACGATCCAGGCACATAATGAGCCTGTTGCGGAGGTAATTACGGACTATCCGAACCAAATATGGAGGCACTTGATGGTAGCGTAATGCCTCCTCGATACACGCAAAAGGCAGGGTGTTAAAAGCGTTGGCAATGTCCAATGACACCGCCAAGGTCACCCTGCCCCTTGAAACCGCTTCTGTCGCGAATGCCTTGACAGAGCAAATGGCGTTGATGGTAGAGCGGTTTTCACGGAACCCGAACTGGTTGTTGGATAGATTCGGGCCGGACTCTTTCAAGTGCTGGTTGATGCGGGTGGATATAATCCTTTCCAGAAGTTTGCCCGCTTCATCCAGTAAAACGATGGGCCTGTAAGCCGACGGGATGTTGGGTGGCTTACCAGGCTTCGGCAATAAGACCAGACGGCCCATTTTCCAACTTTTGGGGAAACGACCCGAGGATAGGCAAAGGTTGTAGATCCCCTTAAGTCGATTCTCTAACGTAGCGAGAGACGCGGCAAGAACCTTGCCGGGAACACCGTCTGGACCAGGAGCTGTAGTTTTGGCCCGGAGTCTTCTCACCACCACTTCCATCTCCCCCGCAGTAATAGGGGGGGGAAGGTCGTCATCCTCCAGTTCGGCCCTAGTGATTGGAGCAATATAGGGCGGGACATGCTCCGCTCGAGATGGAAACAGAGCGGAAATGATATCATCGAGGAACGCGGGCTCCAGCGTTTCAGTAGCTGGAGGACCCGTGTTGCACATCTTACTGCGAATGGTTCTGTATGGACGCCCCCACGGGTCCGCGTCAAGTAGATCCAGCCATTCTTTGTATGCAGCGGATTTAGCCTCAGCAATCGCGACCCTAAAAGTGTGTCGGGCCTCTTTTAGCGCTGCATGCAGCTGCGCCTCTACCTCTTCATCCCTTCTGGCGGGGCGTAGTCTGCGGTGCCTGGTGAATGCTCTGCGTCTGGTTATGCAGACACGCCGCATCTCAGCCAGCTCCGCAGTCCACCAATAGACCTCGCGCTTTGGAGGCAGACGTCTTGTCCTCGGCATAGACGCATCACAGATGCGTACCAGTGATTCTCCGAATAAAGCCACCTCTTCGTCAACGTCCGTGGAAGGTTGCGAATACTCGTTGAACCAGTCTTCCATCAGGGCGGCCTCTCCCGCCAATTCTTTATTAAATTTGGCCAGCGACCACCTAGGAAACACTTGTGGAAGACCGGCTCTAGGCGCTGTAGCTCCGGTAACCCCTCGATAGGGAGACATGTCGAACGTAATGTAGCGGTGGTCCGACAGTGTCTCCGCCTCTACGTGGACTCGCCAATCAGCAACGTGTGTCGCGAGAGCGGGGGTAGCGAACGTAAGGTCCACTATAGACCCCCCCCGCTGTCGCACACAGGTGTCAATAGAGCCCCTGTTGAGCAGAACAAGGCCGAACATGTTTGCCCAATCCTCGACAATGGATCCACGTGCATCCGTGGCAGGGGAACCCCACGCCGTTGACTTGGCGTTGAAGTCCCCCGCCACGAAGACCTGACAGGGTGCAGCACGACGAACCGCTGCACCTACCAATCCGACAAATGACTCGAATTGAGCCAAGGGGCGATTTGGGGAGAAGTATACGCCGACCAGTACTATGTCTCCCCATTTCGCGACGACATATCCATGGCCCCGCTCCTTGATGTTGAGAGGCGGGGACCTTGATGACGGTGACCGTATAATGACCACAGTCGAGTCTTGATCAGCGGCATAGTTATTATTGCCGGGCGGAGAAAAATACGGCTCCGCGACAACCGAAATGTCAATCAACCACTCCGGCATGGTTTGCATGAGCAGATCTTGCGCACCGCCGGAGTGGTTGAGGTTGCCCTGAAGAATCTTGTAAATGGGTGTATTCGCCATTAAGATTCCATGGCTTCTTGCGGCGGTACCCGCTTCGCATTTGAGGCAGCCGGGGCCATGACGGCTGCCTTTCTACCTTTAGGCGGGGGTGGGGCATTGCAGCTCTTCCCGCGCATAATGTGGCCAGATGGCTTTTTCGCGTTTGCACAAAGCGTGCAGTGAGGCTCGTTCGTGCAAGCCGCTGCTTTGTGGCCAGTCTGGCCGCACCGAAAGCAGAGCTCACTCCGATCCACGTCAGATGGACAACGCTGTCGAGTATGTCCGACCTCGTGACAGCGGAAACATTTCCTGGGACGCGGCTCAAGCACACGAATTCGTGCCGCACTCCAACCAACAAAAAGCCTTTTCTCAGCCATCACAACTTTCGCCGCTGCAACTGGGCATTTCACCAGGACGGAGCCCATGCCGTCCGGATGGCGACGAATGTCGCTTACTGTTATGCTGTCCATTGAGCACTCTGTTTTTATAACAATGGCAGCGACCACATCGTCCTTCGTGACCGAGTCATCCAAGTCAATGACCCGGAACTCCGCTCGCTTCACCGGTCTAGTGACCCGAACGTCCTCCTTCAACACCGTTCTCAGTTTTTCGGCCAGAGCGTCGGCTTTAGCGGCATTGTCAGCCGCGTCTTCACCACTTGCTATTTGGAGTATACGTGCTCCGGTAGCGGCTCCCCTAATATGGACGGGAACAAGGCCAAGCTCGCCCAAGTCGATTACGCTACGCGCCCTGTTGATCACATCAGCGTACGTAAGGCCCTTTTGCTCTGCGTCTGAGTCAATTGTCAAGACCACTGCAGCCGTACGAGGGACCCGTATCTTTCTCGGCTTCATCTGTTTGCCCTTTGGAGTCTGTGGGGCTGTGGCCGTGAGTCGACGAGCTTTCCCCCTCTGCTTACGCGACTGCTGTACTTGCCAGTCTCCCTCGTTTGTGCTGGCAAGAACTGTTTTCCCCGTCTGACTGGTTTTGGCCGGCGCCGGGGCGGCCGCTGCTGTGACTATCTCAGGCTTGTTTTTGCCCTGACCCTTTGTCTTTCCCGCTATTTTGGGAGGGTTCCTCTCCGAGTGCGGCCGTGCTGCCGCAGCGGACGAAAGGTCATCCTCACTAGTCGGTGCTCGTCTAGATGCCCGGCTTCCACCTATGATGACCGGGGGAAGTGATTTGTCCCGGTTCCTGTCCGAGGCGAGCGCAGGACGCGGCCTATCTGGCACAAACTTGCCCTCGACTTTCGCGTCCACAATGTTTAAGATACTGGCACGCATCTCGTCCATTTCCCTCTTCATGTCTTTGGACATGTCCTTCAACAGCCTAACCATCTGCGCTGGAGTTATTTGCTCATCGCCTGTGGGCGCTGAGGCCTCGACGGTAGATGCAGTCGTAGTCGGCTCCATTCGACGCCTTATGTCCAGAAGCTCAACTCTAACTTCGGACATCTCTTTGCGACTCTCCGCCAGGTCCTCGGTGAGCCGCTTATTGTCCTCCTGGAGCCTCTTTACCTTGGCCAGTAACTTGGCATTCTCGTCAGAGGCTGTACGCTTGACGAGTGTTGACGACCTTGCCGTTATGTTGTCGGCTATGTTATTCAGGGCTTTGACGTACGTACCCTTTAAATTGCCAGATTTCCGAGCAATTTCCCGACACAACTTCGCATCTTCGAGGAAATCCTCACGCAGCTCATACGCCGGTGGCTCTTCTTCATCTTCCAGCATACGCATGGACGCCTCTGAATGAGCGGAGCTCGATCTTAGCCTCCGTCTTTCCGCATCTTTGGCCATGTCTTCGGCCAGACTCTTCTCAGCCAGGAGGCGGGTCTCTTCCCTTAATTGGTCATTATATGCAGCCTTCGCCTTGGCCACGAGCATGAGGGAAACATAGTGTCCACCCGGGTGGTGCCCTCTGCACCCGGGTAACCCTACTACACTGGGGGGACGGGTAGTACCCCAGGATGGCGCTAGTTGGTGGACTGTGAGCCGCCCACCACCCGAAGGCCCCCTGTTGCCGCGGTCACCAACAACAGGGACTTGCTGATTTTTATGGTGGTTTACTCCACTTGGCCCGGCCAATTAAGGCAAGGCCCCTACACCCCCAAGCTGGCAGCGAGACATGACCACTACACCAAACAAGGAGGCACAGGTTGCCCGACAGGGGCCCGAAGACCAAATCAGCGGCTACAGACCGTAGCCACCGATCTCGCCGCACCGCAGACCTTGAAGGTCCGCCATACCACGCCACACGAAGGTGGCCACTGAGCCCTGAAAGGAGCCCGAAGACGAAATACGTCACAACGTAGGCAAGAGTTGCCTAAGCGCGAAAGCGCCGACCACACACGGTCATAGGAACGACCCGCAGGCCTTGGAGGCCCGCCATACCACGACAACAAAAATGTCCGCTGTCCCTAATAAGGGCCTTTCTCCAAACACCACATCCACACAAAATGAGTCGGGAGTGGCCACCATCCGCACCTTGAAGATGCCTCACATCATCGCCGGACGCATAAGTCCCAACGGGAATCAACAAATAAAGAGACTCGACCGTTTCCTCTCCGCTGACAGTTCGCAGAGGAGTGGGAGCAACCGCAACTGATGTTACTCCCACTCCCCTCCCAGGGTGCACCACGAGGAGGTCTGCCAGCCCGCACCCCAACCTAACCTAACCTTTTTTTTTTTTTGGGTTCGAGGAGGTAAAATGCCTTTACGCATCGTCCCTGTGGGGTGGTGCCAACCACAGGGGTATGTGGGACTCCGGTAAAGTCGTTCCCGACTACCCACTAAACATCCCCCCCGGCCTGACTCCGTTGCGCTATACGGGGGGACCCGGGCTCGTTGTGTTAACACTCTCCGGGCCGGCCCCGTCGCTCGCCTGTCAAGGCACTCCGTTGCACCAATTAGTGCGACAGTGAACCACTTCTCCCTAGAGAAATGGCTACTACCACAAGGCGCTTGTAACCATAAGGGTTACCAGCGCCACCGCCGGCCTTGAAGGCCAGCCATCCACCGACCCCCCAATAGGGTCCTCTAGCCCTGAAAAGGGCTTTTCCACGCACGACAACACCCCAGGATTCTAGGGTGTGCCTGCACCAAGGCCAGTTGGCCCAACTCCAACACCCCCAACGGGCCCTTGGGCGCTTGTTTGAGCCTCCATAGGCTCTTGTGGAGGGTCACACTTATGGCCCCCTATAGGGGCCGCTCTCACGCGGCGTCTTGGGGCACCGCACTTCGTCTCGCCCAGCCTGTGGCTGGCCTCTCGTCCGGCCTCCGCACAAAGTGGACAGTGGGCCTTGGCTCGACACTCCGCGGCCTTATGGCCTGTACCACCACACCTGTAGCACACCCCGGTGCGGTCGATCACCGAGGTGCACGTCGCCACGACATGGCCCGACTCCAGGCACCTAAAGCAGCGCACGTCGCGCGGGGGTAGAACCCGCACGTACGCCGCCGCCCACCCAATGTGCAGTCGGCCATCCTCCGCTAACTTCTTAGCCGCCTCAGCTGGGCAGCTAGTCCAGGCCCGGTAGGCCCCCGAACCGGTAGGACGAATCGTTCCTACCCGAATCTTCTCCAATGGGCATTCGCCCTTCTTGCCCATGGCTTCTGCGATATCCTCGCTGGTTGTAGCGCCGGACAGACCTGACAGGACCAGTTCAGCTCTCTTCTCGGGTCGAGCGATTCTGACGGACCCCTCGGCTACCTCCACAATATTTTGGGCTATTGTGTCTGCCCACTCTTCCCTCTTCGGCCCCGAAACAAGGCACATGGTGGCCCCTGTGACTGTCTTCGACCACTTCATCTGAGCCACCACCTCTTCACTCAGCTTCGAGTTCTTCTGTGCGCGCCCCAGAATCTCCTCAATCGTCACACCGCGCTTTACCGCCTCTGGCTCCACGTTTAGTGTCAGGGCTGTCGTAGTCGGCACCCGGACCTTCACCCTCTTCGGT
The DNA here is from genome assembly GCA_910589355.1 of Parapoynx stratiotata. Lineage (NCBI taxonomy): Eukaryota > Metazoa > Arthropoda > Insecta > Lepidoptera > Crambidae > Parapoynx > Parapoynx stratiotata. The sequence continues at coordinate 67,399 of OU342483.1, forward strand.
TTCGGTTTCGGCTTCGGTGGCGTAGATGCCGCGCCTGGAACACTTCGCCTTTTAGCTATTTCCGCGTAGGAGCAGATCGTCTCCGGAGTTTGCTGCTGAACCGGGCGCTGTTCCAGCACCTGCGCGAACCGGGCAAGGTCACCCGTAACCCTCTCCTCGAGCCTCGTGAAGTCTGCCCTAGTGGCCGATGCCTCCTCCAACTCTTTGATTGAGGCCTTAAGAGCGTCAATTTCTTCACTTTGGGCCTTGATACGCTCCTCGCTCTCCTCGTAGGCCTTTTCAACAACGTCGAAAAACGTGGTGGCATTGGTGTCGACCACCAGCGGGATCATCGGCCGGAACGGCCGGAACATCCGCCTCTCCCCTCCCTCTACGCACTGGTGCCCCCCCCGTATACGTGGGGCAGACCGACTCCGTGGGAGATCCGAGTGCCAAGCGGATGCGCTTGGCTCCCGACTCCACCACAGCGTCGGTGAGGGATTCCTCCTTACGGAGACCCTCCCGGGGAATCTTTTTTCCCGAATGCGTTTCCATTTTTTTTTGTTTTGCTTCTACCTCACGGGCACACTGAAGCCCTTTCCCTATCGACGGGCACTGAAGCCCGGCGGCGGACCATCTGGATGTGGTCTCCGCCGCCTCAAACACGTCAGACCATTTGCCCTCCGCTGAACACTGATTTGGGGAAAATCCAATCCAGTGGTCAGCGAAGGTTGCCCAGGGTGCGCCACGAGGAGGCTATCTGACCAGGCACCCCAACCTTTTTTTTTTTTTTTTTTTTTTTTTTTTTTTTTTTTTTTTTTTTTTTTTTTTTGACCCAGAAAATCCTTTATGGATACCCAAGCCTCTGGGGTGGACTTGGGTTATGTGGGAATCTCCCGAAGGCCTACCCACTAAAAACTGGGGTTGATCCATTCCCCCATCAGTCGGTCAGACGGGAAGCTCAGCGCACACTACCGAATGGCCGACCAAGGGGGAAGCTCTGTCCGAGCCCGTCGGTTCCCCTTGCGAGGAAAGAGGACACCGCAGATCGGACGGTGTCCTCTACAGCACTGAGCCTTTGATGCGAGTGCAGAGGGGCCCCACCCTCAGTACCCGCAGCTCCGGACTTGGCGCCATATTGTTGCTTTTTCGTTAAGAAGCGACAATTGGTGCCGTCCACGACGTTAGCCCTAAGAAGGGCTGTTTTCCTCGCCCGCCTGACGCGAGAGAGTCCGGCGGGCCGCCGATCTCTGCCGGCCCTCCACAGCCACCCCATGTTGGGGCACCCTTTCTTCTTGGCCGTTCGGCCCAACAACCTTTACGCCACTAGGCGCCTCTCCACTGGGACCGCTGACGCCTATTTCGGCGTCCATAGGTTCTGGCGGAGGATCACATTTATAGCCCCCTATAGGGGCCGCCCGCACACGGCGCCGCGGGGCACCACATCTTGTGTCCCCCACTCGGTGACCAGCCTCACGGCCAGCTTCCGCACAGAGGGGACAGTGAGCTTTCGCCCGGCACTCATTAGCCTTATGGCCTTTGTCCCCGCACCTAAAGCACACCCCGGTGCGGTCAATCTCCGAGGTGCACGTCGCCACAACATGACCCGACTCAAAACATCTGAAGCAGCGCACGTCGCACGGGGGTAAAACCCGCACGTACGCCGCCGCCCATCCCACGTGGAGTCGACCATCTTCCACAATCTTTTTGGCTGCTTCAGCTGGGCAGCTGCTCCAGGCCCGGTAGGCCCCCGAACCGGTGGGACGAACTATGCCCACCTTTATCTTCTCTTTTGGGCACCCGCCCTTTTCGCTCATTGCCAACGCAATGTCATCGCTGGAGGTGGCGCCGGACAGACCCGAGACCACCAGCTCGACCTTCTTCTCTGGCCGAGTGATCCTTATAGACCCCTCAGCCACCTGCTCGATATTTTGGGCGATTGTGTCTGCCCACTCTACTCTTTTTGGGCCCGACACGACGCACATGGTAGCCCCAGTGACAGATGTCGTCCACTTCACGTTCTCCACAATTTCCCGGCTAAGCTGTGACCGTGCTTGAGCGCGGCCCAGGACCTCCACGACTGTGACACCATTTTTGGCCGCCTCCGGCTCTATATTTAAGGTCAAGGCCGCCGTGTTCGGCGCCCTCACCTTCATCTTCTTTGGCCTTGACTTGGGCGTCACCTTTGGCGCAGGAACAGCGACAGGAGCTTTTCCCTTTTTGGCCATATCCGCATAGGAGCGGCCAGTCTCCACCGGCACTTGCACTTGACGTGGCAGCTTTTCGATTTTCGCGGCAAACTGGCCAAGCTCGCCCGCGATGCACTTCTCAAGTTTCTCAAAGTCCGCCTTTGTGGCCGGGGCCTCCCCCAACTCCCTTAGAGAACTTTTGAGGAATTCAATCTCTGCCGCTTGGTTGATCACGGTCTCCTCAGCCTCTTCATGTGCCTTTCGCGCCAGATCATAAAATGTGGTAGCCCGGTGATCAATCTCCAAGGTGACGTTTTGCAGTTCAGCCCGTACAGCCCGCAAAGTCTCAGAGAACTCGGGGACCTCACATTCGCATGCGACCAAGCGGATCTCAACAGACAGCTCACGGAGCTTCTTTGTGCAGCGAGCTAACCAATTACGTTGGATCGTAATCTCCTGTCTTGCGGGATCATCGGCCGGGACGGCCGGAACATCCGCCTCTCTCCCATCATGACGCACAGGTGCCCCCCCCGTATACGTGGGGCAGACCGACCCAGTGGAAGATTCGGGTTCCAAGCGCATACGCTTGGCCTCCGACTCCGCCACAGGGCCGGTGAGGGATTCCTCCTTGCGGAGACCCTCCCGGGGAATCTTTGTTTCCTTATGCGTAGCCATGTTTTTTTTTTTTTTTCTACCTCACGGGCACTGAAGCCCCTCTCTATCAACGGGCATTGAAGCCCGGCGGCGGACCATCTGGGTGTGGTCTCCGCCGCCTCAACCACGTCAGACCATTAGCCCTCCGCTGAACACTGATTTGGGGAAAGTCCAATCCAGTGGTCAGCGGCGGTTGCCCAGGGTGCGCCACGAGGAGGCTATCTGACCAGGCACCCCCAGGCACCCCAACCTAACCTAACCTAACCCCCCCCTGAGGTGGGGCGACCTTGTCGCGGTGGGGGGGCTTACGAGGGAGGACCAAACAAATATTTGCCAACAACATCCGGTTGCCAGCATCATCGGCGTTTCCTCCCTCCAACTAACAGCTCCACACTTGACGGTAACTCGAGAGAGTTACCCTCGAGGGGCCTTACGCCAGTCCCTCTGCCCGTAACCTGTCCTACCATCGACAACGACCCCCATTCGAGGCGTCTATGGGGATACGTCGACGGTCGTGGATGGAGCGGAGGGCTTGCCTTAACTGGCCGGCCCGCGACAAGGAAAAGTCTTTAAAACCCGGGAGAAACCCCGCTTAAAACCTACGGATACCAGGCGACCTCCGTCAGTATATAGCTAGCACTCCTGGAATGGGCGTCACCCGGGAGTGTTTTTTCACACCGGCCCTACTCGTGGGATTCATTATGAGTACTGATTCTAAAAACAAAAAACCTTTGACCCGATCTGAAAATATTACGACGACTACGGCTAACACACTGGACGACGAAAAAGCTAACGAGAAGGCCAACATAAACAGACCAAATACTAGAGCACTTAAATTAACATACGGCACTCAACAAGACAGCAAAAATACGCCTACAAAAACCAAAAATAAAGCATCAACTAGTAAAGAAATAGAAACTCCATCCATCACATCAGAAGATGAATACGTTGAAGCCAATACATTCGATTCAGAAGAAAGTTCATTAAATGATAATAGTATTAAATTCATTTTTGAAAAAATTAATCAATTAGCTAATAACATAAATAAAAAACTACACAGAGACACAAATGTAAATAAATGCACAATAGACGATATAAAACAATTAACGAATGATATCACCAAACTCACCATAAAAGGAATAAACTGCAGCGATGAAATAAATAAAGAAATAAATGACACCAAAACAATCCAACTAAGTAGAGAAACTATCAGAGCTATTGAGAATACTATCAAAGATACAATCAAACAGCCTACGACTAACCTCATTCCTAACTACTCGCGATCATACGCCGATATAGCTAACACTCCTCCAAAAGCTCCACAACCCTCTTTCAAAACAAAACCGGCAATTATAGTTTCATCGAAAAAAGAAACAAAAAGCTCTGCTGAAACACTCCAAATATGGAAACAAAACATCTCATTCAAAGATACCACATTCACACCATCGAATATAAAATTTGTATCAAACAATAAAATCCGAGTAGAGTTTGACTCTGAAGAACACAGACAACAAACCTTAATAAAAATCAACAATAAAAAAACATCACCAATAAATGCTGAAGAATCGAAACTTCTACAGCCAATGATTATAGTCAAAGGTATATCCAACACAACTAATACCGAGGATCTTAGTAAAATAATAATTAACCAAAATGAAAGACTAAAGAAAGACTCCATACTCACACAGAAAAAGACCTAGTTTTTAAATTCAAAAGAGGAAATCGAAACAAAAATTTATATAATGCAGTCCTAATGACAACACCGGAAATTTGGAAAATTATCACATCTATGGACAGACTCAATATAGACCACCAAAGAATCGCTGTTGGCGACTACATACCGCTTATGCAGTGCTATGGATGTCTACAATTTGGGCACACCCGAAAGCACTGCAAAAATGATAAGATTGCATGCTCTCATTGCGCATCCTCAGACCATCTATACAATAATTGTCCACACAAAAAAGAAAAAGGAGAAGAAATATGTTATAATTGTATCAACCATAATAAAAAATTCAATCTAAATACAAAGTCGGATCACAGTGCAACATCTACTAAATGTCCTAGAACTCAATTCATGATTAACAACATTAGAAATAGAATTAATTATGGTACGTAAAACAAATAATCATCATATCCCAACCAACACTAATTATAATTCTAATAAATCAACAAGTTTTGATAAATCTTTTAACTGTGTACAACTAAATATAGGAAGAAGCAGAAACGCTTCTCATGAACTAAATGTATACCTGTCTACATCAACTACAGAAATTGTATTTATGACTGAACCTTACCTCATTAATAATAGCACTCTACCTGGTATTTCTGGATTCACTTTACATCACGCTATTTCCACTGACATAACCAACCCCGTCAAAGCAGCAATAGCAATTAAAGATAAAACCTTCTCAACTCTAGACCTTTCACAATTTTCTCATCCTAATTTATGCATCGTACAAATAAATTCACACAATTCAAATAAAATATTTTTAATATCCGCTTACGTAGAACCCAGAACCGACGACAACAATATCATGGGAAAGTTAGAATTTTTCTTGCATAGTCATCCCCATGACACCCATATTATTTGCGGGGACTTTAATGGATGGCACACTCAATGGGGCTCTATCTCTAACAACAGCCGCGGTCAACTTATCTTCGATTTGATTACTATCAATAATCTAATACTATGTAACGTAGGTAATACACCTACGTTTCACACTGTAACACATGGTATTCCCAGGGAATCAATAATTGACCTTACAATGATTAGCAGTAACTCTCATATTAAAATAAATAACTGGCAGGTTGATCAAAGCATATCAACTGTCTCTGACCACGATGCCATAACATTTAAACTAACCTCCGTTAATACCGTCTTCCATAGTAATTGTAAATTGTCCACTTTCAGATACAACACTTCAAATTTCAACTGGGAATTAGCGACGCATTTATTTGTTGAACACGTTAAAAAAGCTCTTCCTACGGAGGATATAAGCACATTAGACGAAACTGGCATAGACAAATTTATTCAGCAAACTACTGTAGCTATACAGAAAGCGTGTGAAGCCATTTTACCGAAATCCACTGGCCGCTCAAAAAAGGCCCCTTGGTGGACAGATGAACTTGAGGAAATCAAACAAAAGGTTTTACGCAACCATCATAAACTAAGTAAGCACAAAAGACGACAACTGCCTCTTGATGACCTTATCGCCGAAAGAGACAAATTAAGAAAAGAATACTCTAACGCAATCTGTGCTGAATCTACAAAACATTTTAGAGAATTTTGCAACCTTCAAACTAAAGAGGACGTCTGGAGCATCACCAATAGAATACTAAAAACAAAACCCATTTCGCAAACTCCATCAACATTAAAATTACCGAACGGAACATACACCACCGATGCCCTAGAAACTGCAAATGCTCTTCTAAACCAATTTTACCCTGACGACACCCCTGACTCCACCCTACATTGTAACATCAGGAAAAATGTTGATCAACAGCTGAATTACCATGATGAGCCTCCTTTTAACACCACTGAAATTATAGAAACTCTAAGGCAAATGAACCACAAAAGAGCACCTGGAATAGACCACCTCACTTCAGATATTTGCTATAACTTTGCTCGCAATTTCCCGGACTTCATAACCAACCTTATGAACAAATGTTTGCAACTATGCTACTTTCCATCCGCATGGAAAATAGCTATAGCTAAGATAATTCCCAAACCTGGTAAAGACGATTACACATCAACTACAGCATTCCGACCTATTGGTCTCATTAATGTTTTTGGCAAGCTTCTGGAAAGACTGATCACGAATCGACTTACTCACCATCTGTACATCACCAACAATATGTGCAAACACCAATATGGATTTAAACAACAAGTGTCCACTACAACAGCAATACATAATGCCCTTAACATCATCAAAAATGCAAAGTCACGTAGAAAGCAGGTGCTTGTAACCTCTTTAGACATAAGAGCTGCATTTGATCATGCTTGGTGGCCGGCCATATTTCAACGTTTGAAAAAAGTTAAATGCCCCAACAACATATATCGCTTACTCGAAAGCTACGTTACCCGCAGAGAAGTAATTATGAACTTTGCTACGTATCTAAAACGTATCTAAAACGATGACCAGAGGCTGTATTCAGGGATCTGTGTGTGGCCCGATGTTATGGAATCTCATTTTAGTTGAACTTCTGTCTACTTCTTTACCTCTCGGATGCGAACTTCAAGCATATGCTGACGATGTACTACTTATTACACACTCTAAGAAAATAGACACTCTTCAATTAATAACCAACTCAGCTTTGGAACAAATTGTTCGATGGGGTGAAAGCGTTAAACTTGAATTTGGACCCAATAAAACTCAACTTATTCCATTTACAAATGATGCAACTAAATGTACTATACAAGTCCGCGGAACTACTTTACAACCAGTCAATAGCTTTAAATATTTAGGTGTTATCATAGACTCAAATTTAAAATTTAAGCAACATGTAGAATATATTTTGGACAAAGCTAATAAACTGTTGAACAAACTAGTAATTTTTTCACGTCCCACTTGGGGAATTCACTCAGAAAATATAAAAACCATATACTTGCAGGTAATAGAACCCATTATCTGTTACGCAGCAAGTATATGGTCAAAAGCTTTAAATTATGAGTATAATAACAGACGACTTCTGTCTGCACAGCGCATATTTGCAATTAAAATCATACGTGGCTTCCGCACTATTAATACACCATCTGCAATAGCAATGGCCCAACTTACACCCTTACCGGCAAAAGTGCTTGAAGTGTCTGACATTGAAATAGCTAAATTAACAGGTAAATCACGCTGCACCCCGAATAACACTGTAATTGAATCCCCCACTCCACCATCACAACTCTTGCACCCCGTAAATAGACCAAAACTCTCATTTCTCGAAATCTCATCAATTACAGATTATGAACAAATCAGCGAATTAAATACGGTACACAGAATCTTTACCGATGGTTCCAAGCACGACAACTCGGTTGGAGCTGCTTTCGTTGTTTATCCGCCGCAAGGAAGTCACAAAATAACAAAGCTCAAATTACATCAGTCTTGTTCTGTGTTTCAAGCAGAGATGCTTGCTATTGAGCGAGCATGCTCTTGGGCTATAGATCAGAACTTCCCAAAAACCATTATTTTCTCAGACAGTAAATCAAGCTTACAAGAAATATCAAACGTTAACACCACTTGCCCTCTAGCAGTCAAAATACTAGAGCACATTAATAATACAAAACAATCAGGCATAAACATTGAATTCATCTGGGTCAAAGGGCACATTGGACTGCCCGGCAATGAAGCCGCTGATCGTGCTGCCAAAACCGCAGCTAATCTTAGAAACAAACCCGCATATGACCGTATTCCTATCAGTTTCATAAAACAGAAAAACAAAACACTAACAATAGAAACAGCCAAACAACTATATGATAATACAACTTATACTAAATCTCTTTTCCCTACAATAGATCATCTAAATAGCTTTTTAAAACGAATACCTCCCTCTTTTGCAGTCACTCAGGTTATCACGAATCACGGTTATCATAAGGAATACTTATATCGATTTAAAATCACTAATAATGACTTATGTCCTTGCGATGACACATCTACACAGACCCTTCACCATTTAATAAAATACTGTAGTAGATTTGCGGCGAAGAGACGAGAATATGAATTTGTCTCTCAACATTTGGATGACCCCTATGATCTCAATAAAATTATAAGTTCTGAATCCATCAGCGACTCGTTCTGTACATACATTAATTATATAGTTTCAAACCTCAAAAAATTTAATGGTACTTAAGATTAAATTTTAACGAATCGAATGAAATAATAATAAAAAATTTATATACAACTTTACATTATTCAAAAATCTTTAAATCAAACATAAATCCTCTATAAATTACCAAAACCAAAATTCAAACCTATAACCAATTCATTATTTAATTTTCACAAAAATTTTATTTTACAATCACTCACATTGAAATCCATATAAAACATCTATAATACCAAAGAAATCAAGCATTTTCAACAAAGTGTATTCAATAGCACCGCGTTGAAAACAGTATCAAAAATAGCTCATTCTATTAAAAAAAAAAAAAAAAAACCTAACCTAACCTAACCTAACCCAACCGTCGTACGCCTTAACTCGAGGAGAACACACGCGTCTAAGTCCGAAAAATTGTTTGAAAAATTCATAAAAGTGGTAAATCCAAAAGAAACCGGGTCGTGCGGCACATCGTCGGGTGCGCAAAAATATGCCCTACACGTTGGCATAAATCGCAGAAGTGTCAGTGAAGTGCTCGATTTTTTATCGAATTTAAAGTGTTTCTGTGACACGTGTTTTGGGTGAAAATCACCACATAAATTGAAATTGTGACCGATTGGTGTTGCGCACGAGAACGGGCGATACGGCATTCGAAGCGCCGGAGCGCCCCCCACCTGACAGCAGCTTCAGCCAGTCCGAAAATTCACTGACCTTGAAGTTATTTCAAAATTTCTGAAATAACCTCCAACACGAGGTCAGTGATCCCGAGGGAGGAGGGAGCAGCAAAGGGTGCGGCCGGGTGCCGGGAGCGAAGGAGAGCGCCGTGACACCAAGAACGCGAAAATCGGAGCAGTACAAGCTAAGATATCGAATTTTAAAAATTAAAATTTTTCAAAAAATTATTTTTCAAAATTTTTGTATCAGGACCCAGTAAACGATAAATTAAACATTGAAGAGATACCAAATCACTATAGTTATCCGAAAAAATTTTTAAAATCGGACAAATACTGGCCTAGATGCAAAATTTTGAAAATATTGGGAAAACTACCCCTTCATTTTAAAAATAGTAGGATTGGACTTTTAGCTTTAAAAATACATAGGATAAGTAGACGTAAGTGTGTAGACTGTAAAATATTTTAGTTTTTGAAAATCGCCTAGATAGATAAATAGTTATAAGTTTTTAAAAGTTTAATATTTAAGACTAAGGGGTAAGGGGGTGTAATAGCGTATCACAGGTCACAGGGTTACTTCTAAGTACACCCCTGCACATCCCCAATAGAAAACCACAGCCCTGTAGGGCGTAAATTGGCGTAGGGCGGACCCGAGAGGACTTCTCCCACTTTGGGCGGAATTCTTTCAAGGGATATAACTCGGGAAATATTAGGACTAGAAAGCTGCGGTTTTCATAGATAGGCTTAAAATACAATATAGAAGGCGACACACGTGACCAAACGGCTCTAACGCAAGGTTAGGTTTTTTTATTGAAATAGAGGGTGGAGACGGCTCCCCAAGGTCAGGGGAAACACCCAGAAGAAAACCCGGTACTCCTACGACGTCGGGAACGGAAGTTATAGCGATTTCCCGCCGCGTTTTGACATTAGTGGCGGCCATATTGGATTGGGAAATTAGCTATAACTCCTGAACTACTGGTCGTATCGAGACGGGAACTTCGGTTCCGGGGAGCTGTTGTAGTGGGGAAACACCCCCATAGGATTTCAGGGCGAAAGGGGGCGAAAAAATTCGCATCGGTTTTTTCCAACGCGCACGAAAGCCTAGGTCCCACAGGACCACAAAAAAAGGAAGGGGGCAGGAAGGGGGGCAGGAGCCACTTTCTTCCCTTTTTTACCTTTCGAAACAGTTGTGGATACCGGCCTATCTACAATCATCCTCTCTATTGGTGCGTCACTGGCCTTAGGGGCTTGTGTCGTGTTCTTCTTTTTGTCGGCGGCCAGAGGCGGCCGAACCTTTTGTGCCGGAAGAAGCGCGCCCTCGATTTGGGCGTTAACCATGTTCCGGGCTGCCGCCATATATTGCCGGAACAACCCGTCCATCTCTTCCCTAGTGACAGGCGCCGCGCTGGATGAGCCGGCAGTCGGCAGTGCACTCCCGTCCTTGGGCGGTGATTGAGCCCTTACTGCAGCCTTGAGTTGCGCCTGAAATTCAAGGCGCATATCAGCCATTTCCTTGCGTACGTCCGCAAAGTTACGCTCAAGGCGCTCGTTGTCGCTCCTTAATTGAGCGTTCTCCTTCTCAAGCTTGGCGACTTCCGACGACACGGAGCATTTAAGAATGCCAAGCGTGAAATTCTTGATTCTCGCCGACGAATCCTTGAGGATCTTCTGGTGGGTGCCCTTCAAATGGCTAGATGTTTTGGACACCAGCACCACCAGTTTTTGCGGCGCGGGAATCGCGCTTGGGGTCTTCGACTTTTTCGCCGCATCCGCGTAAGAACGCGTCACCGCTGCTGGGACCTGCTGCTGGGTCGGCTGCTTCCCGAGCTCCTTAGCAAAGCGTCCCAGTTCGTCCGCGACTCGGCTCTCCAGCCGGGCGAAGTCGGCCTTTGTGGCTGAAGCCTCCTCCAGCTCCGTGATTGAGGCCTTGAGGGCCTCGATTTCTTCTAAGAGATCCCTCTCACGTGCCTTCGAATTATCCCTGAGGCTCTCTACCTCATTCGTCACGGCATCAAACCACTTCTTCGCCTTGGAGTGGATTCCCCTGTAAATATGGCGCAGGTCGTCCTCAAAATTTAGGATGCGCTCAGAGTGGTCGGGGATTTCTTTCGCCAAGCCCTTAAGGTCGTTGGCGAAGTCCTTCAGCTCCTCTACGTCTTTGTCCATCCAATTTCGGGTAAAAATCCGTGTTTTTCCCGCGGGATCCTCGGCCTTAGCCGGAACATCCGCTTCACAACCCTGGTTGCGCAAAGTTGCCCCCCCCGTATACAAGGGGCAGACCGACTCAGCGGAAGATTCGGGTGCCAAGCGCATTCGCTTGGCCTCCGACTCCCCCGCAGGGTCGGTGAGGGATTCCTCCTCACGGAGACCCTCCCGGGGACGTGTAATCTTGCTTGGCGCGTCCATTTTTGTTTTTTTCTTTCTTACCCGGGCACTGAAGCCCCTCTCTATCAACGGGCATTGAAGCCCCTCTCTATCAACGGGCATTGAAGCCCGGCGGCGGACCATCTGGGTGTGGTCTCCGCCGCCTCAGCCACGTCAGACCATTTGCCCTCCGCTGACCACTGATTTGGGGGAAATCCAATCCAGTGGTCAGCGGCGGTTGCCCGGGGTGCGCCACGAGGAGGCTAAAACCAGCCCCACTACCACTACCAACCATGGCTCGCACCATGCTTGGCATTGAGAGGGCGCCACCGCCGAGCACCGCAACAAGAGTGCGGCGCTCCCGTCGCCAGGCCGGGCACTCGACAAGCGTGTGCTCGGCCGTGTCGTCGGGAGAGTCGCAGTGGTGACACCGCGGCGACTCCTCCCGGCGGGCGACGCGGTGCAGGTAATGACCGAAACAACCATGTCCGGTCAAAATCTGCACCAGGCGGGTGCAGGTTTGATGAGAGGGTGCCCCGCTGGCTCCCTACCCACTCCTCCAACACCGGACGGATCGCATCGATCGTCCGGTGGCCAGCGGCTGGGTTGGCGAGTGCCTCTTCCCACGTGCGCAGAGCCTCCCTCTGCGCCAGGGAGCGAACCCGCTCTATCACCTCCAGAGCGGGTCGCTCGCCCCGCTCCCTCATCGCGACCCGATTTCGATGCACCTGGGACAGAACCAGGGCATCGAGCTGCCACGGGAGCGTGCCCGCCAACACGCAGGCAGCCCCGTGGCTGACCGTGCGATACGCCCGCACGGCCCGGATCGCGATGATCCTCTGTGGCCCTCTCAAGAGGGCCTGGGTGCGGGGCGAGAGGCACTCTGCCCACACCGGGGCTCCATACAGTGCCATAGACCTTATCACCCCGTGATAAAGCCTACGGCACTTCGCTCCGGGCCCCCCCACGTTCGGGAGGAGCCGTCCGAGTCCGGCTGCGGCGGCGCAAAGCCGGGGAGCGAGGAGCCTAAAATGCTCCTCGAAACTCCAACGGGGATCCAGGGTCAGGCCGAGATACTTCATGTGTCTCTCGACATGAACCTGGACCCCCTCGACTCGGACACAGAGCCCCGGTGGGGTCCTGCGTCTCGGGGCATGGAACGCCATGGCCCTCGTTTTGTCGAGGGCCACCTCCAGCCCCAGGAGGCGAATGCGTCGGACGACCATGGAGGTGCCGACCGACGCAAGGTGGACTGCCTCCTCCCACTCCCTCGCCCCCGCCGCGACCAGAGTGTCATCCGCATAGCAGACGACCTCCATCCGCGGCGAGAGCGAGCCACGCAGGACCCAGTTGTACCCCAGGTTCCATAATAGAGGGCCTAGTACGGACCCCTGGGGCACACCCGCCGCCACTGTCCACGCCTGGACGCGACCCTCCGCATCCTCGTAGAGGACTGACCTGTCACGCAGGTAGTCCCCCATAAAGGTGCGGAGATAGAGGGGCACTCGGTGGAATGTGAGTGCCGCCTCAATGCACTCGTGGGGAATGGTGTTGAAGGCGTTCGCGATGTCTAGCGACACCGCGACCACCCCCTCCCCACGGGCATTGGCCTCCTCAGTCCACCTTTTGAGGTGGCCGATCGCGTCCATCGTGGACCGGCCGGTGCGGAAACCGTACTGGCAGTCTGCCAAGTCCGGTCCCGTGCCCTCAATGTGCCCGACGATCCGGGAGGCGATGATTTTCTCAAACGCCTTCCCGGACTCGTCGAGCAGCACCACCGGCCGATAGCCCGCTGGGGAGTCCGCCGGGCGGCCCTCTTTTCGGAGCAGGCAGAGCCGCCCACTCCTCCAGCGCCTGGGGAAGCGACCCGTCGCGATGCACACATCCAGCACCGCGCGAAATCGGTCCTCCAGGGGGCCCAAGGCGATCGCCATCACCTTGGCATGGGCCCCGTCAGGCCCCGGAGCTTTGTTACGGCTCCGGAGCCGGTCCCTCACCATGTCAAACTCCCTATCCGACACGGAGGGACCAGCGGCCCACGCCTCCGGGGCGGAACCGGAGGCAGACCTAGGGGGTGCGAAGGGACCGGGGTTGGGAAAAAGTGCCCCCACCACCCTTCGCAGCAGTCCCGGCTCCATACAGGACGTTGAGGGGGCCGCCGAAGCGAGTTTCCCCCTCACCGTCCTGTACGGCCTGCCCCAGGGGTCGCCGTCTAGGATCCCCAGAAATCGATCCCAGGCGGCGCTCTTGGCCCTGCAGATGGCAGTTCGCAGGGCCTTGTGGGCCTCATTGTACGCCCGGCGGAGACTCTCCTCCTCACCGGGCGTCCTCCTGGCGCGCCTACGACACCGTAAGTAGGCGCGCCTGGCTCCCATACTGGCGGACCGCAGGTCCGAGAGCTCCTGCGTCCACCAGTATACCTGCCCCCTGCTCCGTGGGCAGGCCCGCGCCCTCGGCATGGCGGCATTGCAGACGACGTTGATGTCGTCCGCAAGAAGATCCGCCATGCCGTCGGCATCCCCCGCAATGGTGTCGGGCGGAACGTACATTGCCCGCACCATCGCAGCCTCCTCCGCCACATCCCGGCGGAGGCGTGAGAGCACCCACCGTTTGAACGGTGAGTTGCCCACACGGGGGCCCGAAGAAGAATGGGCCCCAGGGGATGCCGTGGAGATCTCGTATCGGACGTAACGATGGTCCGATAGAGACTCCACATCCTCCACCACTCGCCAGTCCCTGACCCAGGACGCGAGCAGTGGGGTGGCAAAGGACACGTCCACGATGGACGTGCCCTGCCAACGGGCGCAGGTCGGGGTGGTACCTCGATTGAGTATCTGGAGCCCCAGGGACAGAACCCAGGACTCCAGATCACCACCCCGAGCGTCAGTGCTGGGAGACCCCCACGCCGTGGATTTGGCGTTGAAGTCTCCTGCCACCAGCACCTGACGGGGAGCCGCGCGGTGCACGACCCCTTCCACCGCAGCCAGGAACACCTCGAACTCCACCCGACTGCGGTTCGGTGAGAAGTAGGTAGACACCACGACTACCTCTCCCCACCGGGCCGCGACATATCCCTCCCCTCTCTCAACGAAAATGGGGGAGAGACCCGCGCCAAACACCACAATGGCCGCCGAACCGTCCGAAGCCACCATCGACTTGTCGGACGGAGGAATCTGAAAATGAAGACAAGGGAATCCCTAAGAGAATTGTTTAAACAGATTAATATTCTTACTTTGCCATGTTTATACATATTTGTAAATATTATGTTTGTTCGCCAACATATTCACAGCTACGTTCAGATTAGTGAAGGTCATTGTCTCAATACAAGAAATAAATATAAACTTCGTCTTCCAAGTTACAAGAGAAGTAAGACGAATAAATCTTTCTTAATGAATTCTGTTAGATTTTATAATATGCTACCAATCAATGTTACCCAAATGACCGATACAAAGTTTAAAGAATTTGTAAAAAAAACCCTCATGAAAAAAGCCTATTACAAAATCAATGATTATTTAAATGATAGTCAAGCATGGGACATATAGATTGCTCCACACTGCAATCTTACATTTGGTCACTTTCATGATTGTATATTGAAATGTTTACTTTTTTATTATACATTTTGTTAGCTATCATAAATTCCTTTTTTTTTTCTATTATATTAACACAAAACTTTTTTGTGAAACATAGGTATTATTATTGTATCCATTCATATTAGATATAATTTTTTTTTGTTTTGGCCAGGAGAGTGTTCCGAATAGACATGACAATTAATTAACTACTTCAGTATAACTATTACAATCACTTGTATTTATTGATACGTCGCTTTTGGAGCATTTTCCTTCCAATTCAATTTTGACATTTGTGACTAAGAGTATTATATAATACACGTAAATTTTATTAGGTTGTAGAATATATTGATGTAAAGGGAGGACGGAACCCTTGCAGAGTTTCTTGCCTGTATCTTCTCTAGACAAGGCCTCCCGGTAGTGAACAGGCCGAAAAAAAAGTAGTGGTATTATCAATTTAAGGATACTTGTTTATTTTGTTTGTTTTGACTTGTCAAAAGTGTATTTGATGATACCAATTTGATTAAATGAAAAAAAAAAAAAAAAAAAAAAAAAAAAAAAAAAACCGGTACGGCTCGGCGACCAGTGCCAGACCAATGTCCCACTCCGCCGCCACCTGACACAAGAGGTCCTGTGCCCCGACGGAGTGGTTGACATTGATCTGCACTATCTTCCCCGACGACCTAGGCGGCATTATTTACCGCCATCGGTGTAGTCGCCGGGGTTACTGCTGACCCTGAGGCGGTGGTGCTCTCTCGTGCACCACCGGCAGCGGCCCCTTGGTCTTCTCGTGGCCTTGCCCCAGGGAGGCGGCCCTTAACCCGCGGGGGGTTACATTTATCCCCCGCCATGCGGTGCCCACACTTACGGCCCCCGTCCGCACAGATGTCGCAGTGCGGAGGGGCCGAACATTCCCTTGCCAGGTGTCCCTCTTTTCCACAGCGGTAGCAAAGTCCGCTGCGGTCCTTGACAGAGGGACATCTGGCCCCCAGATGACCGGGAGCCAGGCACCGGTGGCATCTCGTTGGGCGCCGCTCCATCAGCCGGACCGACGCCGCACACCAGCCCACATGGAGCTTGCCACCGGCCACCACCTTCTCCAACGCCTCCAGAGGGAGTGTGGCGAACGTTGTGCCCCCTCTACCTCGGCCGAATGTTATGGCCCCCACCTTGATATTTATGGGGGGGCAACCAGCCTTCCGGGCCAAGGAGTCCTGCACCTCCTCAGGCGACGTGGTGTCGTCCAGCCCGGACACCCTCACCTCGGCAGTTCTGACGGGGCGAGTGACCCTGGCCGATTGGCCCAGGACCTCGCCCACCTTGGCCGCAAAGGAGTCGGCCTGGGCTGCAGAAGTCCCCGCCGGGAGCTCGAAAATGCGAGCCCCCGTTTGCGCCGGTCTGTACCTGGCGGGCCCTATCCCCAGCTCCGCCAAGTCCACTGCCCCCTTCGCCTTGGAGAGGACGTCCTTGTATGTAACGCCCTCCGCCTCCGCCTCCGGACTGAGGGACACCACCACCGCCAGTGTCTTCGGTGGCTTCGGTATCCTGGGCCCCCCATTGGGGCCCTTGGCCGCCCTCTTTTTCTTCTTCTTTCTCTTCTTCTTCTCTCCCCCGCTAGGCCCTTGCTTCGGCTTGGCGGGGGTAGGGGCCTGGGGTTTCGGCTTGGGCTTCTTCGGCTTCTTTGCCACCTGCACCCACTCACCCTCCTCGTCCATTGGCCCCTTGGACGTAGAGGCCACGGCCACGTTTTGCCCTTCCACCCTCGAGGGAGGGGAAGGCTGCACCGGGGTCTTCGCAGAGGAGGAAGAAGCCCCTGCGGCCCCAGAAGACGAAGACCCAGCCTTCGTTTCCTTCCCCACTCCCTTGCCCTTGCCCTTGCCCTTGGGCTGTTTGGGCGGATTCGCGGGGGGGGTTAAGGTGGCCGTTGCTGCCCTGGGTGGGCTGGTCGCCTTTCTCCTATCGGCCGCCAACGGAGGGCGCCGAGGTCTCTCCGGCGCAGGAACGAGGCGGCCGTCCAACTCCAGGCCCTCTATCTGGGCCCGGAGCATATTGGCGAATCGCGCAGACTGAGCGACCATCTCCGCCCTCGCCTCCGCCACCTCGGCCCTCAGGAGCTCCACAATTTCCCCGCCGGAACTCACGGGGGACTCCACCACCACCGGAGCCGACGGTGCCTTACGGCGGCTCTCCCCGGACTCCGAGAAGGCCCTCCTCACGGCCTCGACCTCGGCACTCAGGTTTGCCATCTGCCTCTGGAGCCGCTTGTTGTCGGCCCGCAGCTTCCGGACCACCTCTGCCTCCTCCTTTTTTGCCAGGGACATCACCAAGCCGAAAAGCCTTTCGGTACCGGCCTTGATGTCTCTGGCACAGCCCCCCTTGAGGTTCCCCGACTTCCTGACTGTGTCGAGGACAGCCGCACGCTCTCGCTCAGCCGCCTTGAGCACCTCTTCGGGGGACTCTCCAGCTGAGGCACTCCTGCCGACGACCTCATCGCCGGAATCCGACCCATCGTCAGCGTCCATTGAGGCCGCCACCTGGTGCTGTTTAGGGGCCCCAGCGCTTTTACCTCCCCGCTTGCCTCCCTTCAACTTCGGCACCTTTGGGGGCGCCAGAATGGGAGGGTTTTTCATAAACTCCTCCCTCCGGAGGCGCTTTCTACGCCCTTGGCTCGGGCCCAACTGAGACCCAACGGAGTCTGTCGCAGACCACACGCTCGTCCGCGAGCCAACCACCGAGTCTTCTCCCGACCCAAGCACCGAGTCGTCCGCTGAGAAGTCGCCCGACCTCCACAAACTCGAGGTCGAGTTCGACTGCGAACGGGTCTGCCTGATTGGCCTGAACTTCAGGTAAAGACCCTCCTTCTTTGCGGCCGAGTCGGAAACACCGACGGCTCCAGCCTCCACCACCTTCTGCCCAGGAGGACGGGACTCCGTTCCCTCCTTGACACGCGGCCCCTCCAGGCTCGCTGTTCTGCTGGTAGTACATTTCACACTGACCGCCCCAGCAGGGGACGGCGAGCGCCCGTGGCCAACGGGATCGTATGGCCTAACCTAACCTAACCTAACCTTTTTTTTTTGTTTTTTTTGGGTTCGAGGAGGTAAAATGCTTTTACGCATCGTCCCTGTGGGGTGGTGCCAACCACAGGGGTATGTGGGACTCCGGTAAAGTCGTTCCCGACTACCCACTAAACATCCCCCCCGGCCTGACTCCGTTGCGCTATACGGGGGGACCCGGGCTCGTTGTGTTAACACTCTCCGGGCCGGCCCCGTCGCTCGCCTGTCAAGGCACTCCGTTGCACCAATTAGTGCGACAGTGAACCACTTCTCCCTAGAGAAATGGCTACTACCACAAGGCGCTTGTAACCATAAGGGTTACCAGCGCCACCGCCGGCCTTGAAGGCCAGCCATCCACCGACCCCCCAATAGGGTCCTCTAGCCCTGAAAAGGGCTTTTCCACGCACGACAACACCCCAGGATTCTAGGGTGTGCCTGCACCAAGGCCAGTTGGCCCAACTCCAACACCCCCAACGGGCCCTTGGGCGCTTGTTTGAGCCTCCATAGGCTCTTGTGGAGGGTCACACTTATGGCCCCCTATAGGGGCCGCTCTCACGCGGCGTCTTGGGGCACCGCACTTCGTCTCGCCCAGCCTGTGGCTGGCCTCTCGTCCGGCCTCCGCACAAAGTGGACAGTGGGCCTTGGCTCGACACTCCGCGGCCTTATGGCCTGTACCACCACACCTGTAGCACACCCCGGTGCGGTCGATCACCGAGGTGCACGTCGCCACGACGTGGCCCGACTCCGGGCACCTAAAGCAGCGCACGTCGCGCGGGGGCAGAACCCGCACGTACGCCGCCGCCCACCCAATGTGCAGTCGGCCATCCTCCGCTAACTTCTTAGCCGCCTCAGCTGGGCAGCTAGTCCAGGCCCGGTAGGCCCCCGAACCGGTAGGACGAATCGTTCCTACCCGAATCTTCTCCAATGGGCATTCGCCCTTCTTGCCCATGGCTTCTGCGATATCCTCGCTGGTTGTAGCGCCGGACAGACCTGACAGGACCAGTTCAGCTCTCTTCTCGGGTCGAGCGATTCTGACGGACCCCTCGGCTACCTCCACAATATTTTGGGCTATCGTGTCTGCCCACTCTTCCCTCTTCGGCCCCGAAACAAGGCACATGGTGGCCCCTGTGACTGTCTTCGACCACTTCATCTGAGCCACCACCTCTTCACTCAGCTTCGAGTTCTTCTGTGCGCGCCCCAGAATCTCCTCAATCGTCACACCGCGCTTTACCGCCTCTGGCTCCACGTTTAGTGTCAGGGCTGTCGTAGTCGGCACCCGGACCTTCACCCTCTTCGGTTTCGGTTTCGGCTTCGGTGGCGTAGATGCCGCGCCTGGAACACTTCGCCTTTTAGCTATTTCCGCGTAGGAGCAGATCGTCTCCGGAGTTTGCTGCTGAACCGGGCGCTGTTCCAGCACCTGCGCGAACCGGGCAAGGTCACCCGTAACCCTCTCCTCGAGCCTCGTGAAGTCTGCCCTAGTGGCCGATGCCTCCTCCAACTCTTTGATTGAGGCCTTAAGAGCGTCAATTTCGTCACTTTGGGCCTTGATACGCTCCTCGCTCTCCTCGTAGGCCTTTTCAACAACGTCGTAAAACGTGGTGGCATTGGTGTCGACCTATCGAATAATCCGGCGAAACTCCTCTCTAAAATTCCGGATATTGGGGGCGAACTCCGGTACCAATCTTTCCAGTTCGCGGAGCTCTGGAACCAGCTCGCGAAGCTTTTTGGTGCTTCCGGTCATCCAAGACCTTTGCACATATACCTCTTCCCTCTGGCTACCAGCGGGATCATCGGCCGGAACGGCCGGAACATCCGCCTCTCCCCTCCCTCTACGCACTGGTGCCCCCCCGTATACGTGGGGCAGACCGACTCCGTGGGAGATCCGAGTGCCAAGCGGATGCGCTTGCCTCCCGACTCCACCACAGCGTCGGTGAGGGATTCCTCCTTACGGAGACCCTCCCGGGGAATCTTTTTTCCCGAATGCGTATCCATTTTTTTTGTTTTGGTTCTTCCTCACGGGCACTGAAGCCCTTTCCCTATCGACGGGCACTGAAGCCCGGCGGCGGACCATCTGGGTGTGGTCTCCGCCGCCTCAACCACGTCAGACCATTAGCCCTCCGCTGACCACTGATTTGGGGGAAATCCAATCCAGTGGTCAGCGGCGGTTGCCCGGGGTGCGCCACGAGGAGGCTATCTGACCAGGCACCCCAACCTAACCTAACCTAACCTAACCCAGTGCCACCTCATTTTCGGTCAATAACACACGTCGCTCCGTGTCAAAATTCTTTAAAAAATTAAAAAAAGTGGTAAAGACAACAGTGATTACGCCGTGTTATACATCAAAAGAAGCGGAAAAATAAGACCTACACGGTGGTTATTTCCGCGGAAGTGTGAGATTTTTATTTCGATTTTTTAAACCAAAAGAAAAAAAAAAAAAAAAAAGTGAAATTATAGCACGTGGTTTATAAAAATTTTTCTTAAAATCTAAATTACTAAGCATACATAAGACCTACAGTGCAGTGCGACGCTTGTGCATCTAGTCGCCCCCCATCGGACGGCAGCTTCAGGTTC
Organism: Parapoynx stratiotata; assembly: GCA_910589355.1. Classification (NCBI taxonomy): domain Eukaryota; kingdom Metazoa; phylum Arthropoda; class Insecta; order Lepidoptera; family Crambidae; genus Parapoynx; species Parapoynx stratiotata. The sequence goes on from OU342483.1 coordinate 88,251, forward strand.
CAGAAAAAAAAAAAAATCGCTGGTTGCAGAGTTATTCTGGATAATCCATTATAACCTTAAACACGTGGTCAGTGATCCCGAGGGAAGAACAGGCAGCTGAGGGTGCGGCCGGGAGCGCAGAACGAAACGAAGCAGCCCTGCGTTTAGAAAACCAGAATCGGACAAACGTGAGCCTAGTTACGAATTTTCAAAGTTTTAAATTTTTTCAAAATTTTATAATTTTGAAAATTTATATTGAAGTCAAAAATTCCATGAATCCAGGATTGTCGAGAGGAGTGAACTCTACACATACCCGAAAACTAGACCAAAATCGGATGGAAATTGGCAGCTGTATGAATTTTTAAAATTTCGGAAAAAACTACCCCCTTGGATTAAAAATAGTAAATATTGTTCAATTAAGCTAGAATAAATTTTGTCATATAGATATTAGGCCATAGTATTTTTAGATTTTTAAAGTTTTGGAATAAATTAAATAGTTTCATAGATATTAAATTTTTAAACTGTAAATTTCGTCTAGAAAATATAGGGGTGACAGAAGGGGCTGGTGACCATCATATCTTATTCAGACACAGTAGGGGGACACTAAAAAGCCCAAACACCAACCCTCTAGCCCTTATATTTAATTTTCCGAGCCCGGCGGCCATTTTGGTTTTTTTGGTTGCAAATTTAGGGTGTGAATAACTCAGGAATTATTTGTCGTAGCGCGTTCGGATTTTCAGTAAAGGTCTTGGCGTGATAAAATCTAACCGGTTTTTATGGTTGCAAAAGGTCCGGCTGACTGAGCCGACCCCCCCAGAGAAAGTCCCACGTCGTTGCGGCGAATAGTTGCGGAGATAAAGCCGTTTTTCCGACGGCGGCCATATTGGATCCGCCATCTTGAAAAATTTCAAACGTCTGTATCTTGGCTCGGTATTGACCGATCGGAACGCGGTTTCCGGCGTCGTTAAGCCCCACCACAGTACAAGCCCAGCAGTGGGCTAAAATCCCAAAAATCTAAAAAAAATTTTTGGGCTTAAACCAACCCCCTAGGGAGGTAGAGCTCGGCGAGACAAAACGAATAAGTCCAAGCAATCCAAACCAATTTAAAATAGAGACGGAGCTGTGGAGTTTCAAAGTTTTGGCCGCCATCTTGGATCGCCATTTTGGAAAATTTTGAAAGTCCATATCTCCCGAACTATTAGACATAGAGACTTCGGGTTTTCTTAGGGCGCCTTCCCCCCATAAGCACTACGAGGTAAAGGGGTTGAAACCACCCCCGCGCAACCCCAAAAAGTCGAAAGTAACTGACCGGTTGGTGGGGTGAGGAACGAGGCGCTCTGAGGGAAGTCGAAGACCCCACGCTTGTGCGACGCCTGTAGCCCGAGATATTCACGTTTAACCAAAATAACCAATAAAAAACCAGATTTTCATCCCTGGTTATCTCGGGTTGTATGCGTCCTACGACCGTGCGGTTTTTTATAGACACATCGGCAAGGGGAGGCCTATCTAGCGGACACAGTTAATAAAATATGTCACTTAACCAGTCCACCAAGAGTGTGCCAGAGGAGAAGGAGATCCCAATGTCATCCTCCAATTCTGAAACGGAGATGGCCACGACCGCAAAGGAAGACACAACACAAACACAAACACACACACTCACACCCTCAGCATCTTCTTCTACGAAGATCACTAAATCGACAAACACTAGGAAGGTCACCGGGAGGGTGACCAAACCAGTACTCAAATTCAAAAAAGGTCTCCCTTCGGAGGTGGGGAAAGCGTTCGCGAGATCGCTCATCGAGAATCACCCAGTACAAACGGGAGGTCTAAGAAGAGCGGTTTCGCTAAAAAATGCACAGGCGGTGGCAAGAAGGACAGAGCTGGACGACCTTAGACAAGTAGCCGATGTGTCCATGCTGGAGGACTCCTTCTTGTCACCGGAAGAAACGACAAAACCAAATACACCAGCGGAAATGACAAAGCATGTTCCCGGTGGGGTACCACAGGGAGTACACACCGTGAAGGAGGCGGCGAAAAAGGATGCTTACAGTATAGTCATCTCTGCAGCCCCTTTAACAGTATCGGACCCGGAAGAGGAGCCAGAATCCCTGACTCAAGAAGCCCAAGAAGCTGAAGGAGCATGGGAGGTTGCAAGTACCGGGTCCCAGTGGACTGACGTGGATAGTCTACCAACGACAGGGCGTCCAAGCATGCTCCCAAAGATAGGGAAGCGCACGGGGGTATGCAAGGACCTCGCCACAGAACGAGCTCGTGAGCTTCTCATGGAGGGTAAGGAGGCGCTTGAAAGCTCAAAAACCCTGAAAAGGGAATATAGAGCGACGGCGGTAGAGAGCATGAGCGGTCTCTACGAACTGGTCCTATCTCTGGCTGACTCCAGGCACCGACATCGCCAAAACCTGGAGGTGGAGAGGACCAGAGCCGCGAAGGAGCTTATCAGAGTTGAAAGAGCCCACCAGGAGGAGCTCAGGAGCTTGCGGAGGGAGGGGGAGAAGCGCTTTGAGGAAACGCAAGGAGAAATCAAAATAGTAACGGAGAGGGTGGAGGAGGTGAAGGAGTGGCTAGAAAAGAAAGTGGGAACGGCGATTGCAACGATGAGGAGAAGTAGCAACCAGGAACCACGAGCCCTCCAAGCACCGCAGGACCTCCAGCTGACTGCAATCTCGAAACCAAAGTCTCCATCCCCCCCTCAACCCGATATTACCCAGGAGCTGCGTACGATCTCGGAGAAGCTAACGTCACTGGCGACCGAGATATTCTATCTAAAACAGGATGGGGTGCGCAGAGAGCGCAGTGGCTCCCCGTCATCTCCAGTAAAACCTGAGAAAGAAGACCACCTGAAAGCCTCCATAGAATCTCTCAGGAAGGAAATGGAGGCTTCTAGGTCTGAAGTTGCTGAGCTAAAGAAGAGCATCGCAACATTAGGTCAAAGTAAGGATGACACGAAAGAGGAGATAAGAGCCACTGCACGACCCATCCTCAAAAAGACCAGCAGGATCCTGGAAGAAGTGAGCGAGGTCAAGGACATTGTTCTTGCCGGGACAAGCTTCAACCCACACATGGGCCTAGGAGCGGAAATGGCGGTCTCGGATACGACCACGGCAATAGAGGGCATATTAGGCCCCCTAAGGGCGGGGGTGTCCGAGATAGCCACGACCTCAAAAGAACTAAGAGGGTCCATGGAATGGATAAATTCAAAATATAGGAAAGATCCATCTTCAAACACTCAACCAGGCCGATCGTACTCGGATATCGTAAAGACAATTCCCAAGCTGAAACCCAGCCACTCGCTGATAGTGTCGAGCACGGATCCAGCCAAGACTGGAGAAAACGTTATCGACACGATCAGAAGGACGCTGGATTTCGCCAACAGCGGATTAAAAGTAGACCGAGTGCGAAAAGCCAAGAATTCAAAGATCATCCTCAGCTGTGAGTCGAAACAAGACGCTAGCGCCCTTCAGGACAAAATTAAATCGAATAAGAACTTATTAGTAACAGAAGCGAAGGCGTCCAACCCCCTGGTGCGAGTAAGTAGTGTCATGGCCTACCACACGGACGAAGAGTTGTGTCAGAATCTGAGGGCCCAGAATAAGCAATTATTCGAAGGTCTAAAGAAGGAAGATGCAACGGTCCGGGTGAAGTACAGGAAAAGAGCGCGCAACGACCTGCAATGTCATCCGGTGCTGGAGGTAACACCTGTCCTCCATAAGCGCATGCTGGAGAGGGGTGTGGTCCACATAGGCATGGAGAGGAGGCCTGTGGCGGACCAATCGCCCCTAATACAGTGTGCCAAGTGCTTAGGGTTCGGGCACACAAAAGTCCTCTGCAAAGAGAGAGAGCAGTCATGCAACTATTGCGGGGAACCGCATTCATGGCAGGAGTGCCCGACAAGAAAGCAAGGAGGACGCCCGAGGTGCAAAAACTGCACCGTCACGAAAAGGGACAAATCCACCAACAACCCAGCGCATCTGGCATTTAGCGATACGATACGCGCTCTCTCAGGTGGCAAAACTCGGGTCGAGTTTGCGAACCCCGAGCACTGTGATGATGCCATCAAACGTATAAACTCCAACCAAGACGCACCCATCTCCGCACAAAAGGAGTTGAAACTAAGACCTTACGTTGTGTTCAAGGGGGTGGACAAGGAGATTCCCAGAGCTGACTTACCAGCGATCATCATCGAGCAAAACCCAGAGCTCGAAGGTGGACCTGCTGCCCATAAGTCGTATACAATAGCGCACTGGGCAGTAGGGAAGCCACTTAGTCATAACATTATCTGGACTTTGTAAACCTTTCTATCGAATAAAGTAACTTTAAAATAAAAAAAAAAAAAAACCTAACCTAACCTAACCTAACCTAACCAGCTAAGCTATCTCTCTCAAAAAAAAAAAAAAAACCAGCAGTCGCGGCTGCACCGTCCCACGGAGCACACGTCTCGGCTGCAAGTGCCGCCGGCTGCAAACGCCACCGCCGCCGGCTGCAAACGCCACCGCCGCCGGCTGCAAGTGCCCCCGGCTGCAAACGCCACCGCCGCCGGCTGCAAGTGCCCCCGGCTGCAGACGCCGCCGGCTGCAAGTGCCGCCGGCTGCAAACGCCGAGGGCTGCAAACGCCGCCGGCTGCAAACGCCGCCGGCTGCAAACGCCGCCGGCTGCAAACGCCGCCGGCTGCAGGCGCCGTCGTGTGTGTGCGCTGGGTGAGCTCTACATCACCTGTGAAAGCCACCTCGAACTGCATCCACCATCGTGATCATGCCTCGGCTCAACCCATCGACGAGAACACCAGCCAGGACTTACTTCGACCCTGACTCGGATGAAGACCTAGACCACGACTCAGCCCAAATGATCTCACATTTCTGTCCCCCTCAGTCGCCAATACCAAATCATCCTCACTTCATCGAAAACACCAACTCTCCCACATCCCGAAACCAAGACCCAACACTGAAACCCACTATGCCCTCCCCAATCGAATCATTTTTTAACTGCCTTGCCAAGTCGGCAAAAACTATGCAAGAAGAGCTCTTCCGAAACAAAAGCGTCACCAAAGACAGCCGGCAGAAAATCAACAACTTACTCGAGAACACGCTGACTAGCATCACCGAATTCCGGAGCGTGTACCCCGAGTACGAATCAGCAGCGTTGTCAAACCCCACTCAAGCATCATCTCAGCCTCAAGCCTCAGCCCAACAACCACCCCAAGAGATCTCTCCCGACCTCATTAAAGCAATCAGGGATGCGGTGAGACAGGAAGTAAGAAGCGAGATGGCGAAATTATCTACCACACGGCCACCGCAACAACAGGCGGCATCTTACGCCTCTGCAGCTGCCCAACCCGCTGCATCAAGAAAGAACACACCTCTGAACCCTGAGTCACGCGCCCCCGCCAAACCCGCTATTGTGATTACCCACAAAACAATCACCAAGCCCACCAGGGAAGCTACCGTCACCGCCCTCAAGAACGCAATCAACTTCAAAAGCGTCAAATACACTCCATCCAGCATACGCGCTCTCTCAGGTGGCAAAATTCGGGTCGAGTTTGCGAACCCCGAGCACTGTGATGATGCCATCAAGCGTATAAACTCCAACCAAGACGCGCCTCAGACAAGTGCCCAAAAGCATCCGCGCCCCCGACCTGCACCAACTGCAAGGACCACAACTCGACGCACAACTCCAACTACAACGCCTCACACTCTGCCTTCTCCCCGACGTGCCCGATCGTGCGTAATATGCAGAAGCGGATCGCTGAGAAGACCGACTTCGGGTAATCTGCCGCCGGCTGCGGGCGCCGCCGGCTGCGAGTGCCCTCGGCTGCAGTTGCCCCCGGCTGCAAACGCCACCGCCACCGGCTGCAAAAGCCACCGCCGCCGGCTGCAAAAGCCACCGCCGCCGGCTGCAAAAGCCACCGCCGCCGGCTGCAAACGCAGCCGGCTGCAGACGCCGCCGGCTGCGGGCGCCGCCGGCTTCGATCGCCACCGCCGCCGGTTGCATCCACCGCCGGTTGCAAGTGCCGGCGGCTGCGGGTGCCCCCGGCAGCCCGGGCTAATTTAGCTTAATTAGTTTGTAAGTATCCCCTCATCCTTCATCTCCTACATCGTCACCCCACCCAACTACAATTCATTGAGTGCTGCGACGCTCATATTTAGCGTTGCGACCCAGAAGACGTACCAAATTGCGCACTGGGTCGCAGACGCCACCAAGTTCCCTTCCCACTCCCGCGACTTCGAGCGCTGCGTCGCTCACCTGGTGGACCTGCTGCCCATAAGTCGTAAACAATAGCGCACTGGGCAGTAGGGAAGCCACTTAGTCATTACATTATCTGGCCTTTGTAAACTTTTCTATCGAATAAAGTAACTTTAAAAAAAAAAACCTAACCTAAACCCCCCCCCCCCGGTTGGTGCCACCTTGTCGTGTGGTGGGGGGGCTTGAGAAAGAGGACCACACATCATCTTGCCATCATCTTGCATAGAACATCTGGCTGCCAACAACATCGGCGTTACCACCTTCGAACGAAGAGCTCCACAACCTACGGTGGCTCCAAAGAGCTGCCCTCCTGACTTTGCGTATCAGTACAACTACCTCTAATAATTTTAAATAAGTAAAATAACATTTAACTTTGCGAATCAGTTCAGGAACCTATTTTGTAATCAAAACTACTTTTGTGAATAAATATAACTTTCAATCAACTATAAATAAGCGAACAAATTTTAATCTTGCGACTCAATATACATTATGCGAAACATTGTAAACCACATATCATAAACCCTTGACATTGTGAAACATTTTAAAATCTCAAAACCCCTATGCGAAACAATTTTATATTATATATCTTACTAGAATTATGCGAATTACAATTTTATATAAACTTTTTTACATTGTGTACCACTCAACAAACCGATATGGTTCTGCTGCTCCCACCCTCCGGGATGGAAGAAGCAGAGCCACATCCGGAGGGACCAGGGGCCTGGGAGATGCATCCTATAGCAGCCCATGGCCTTTGGACCCCTCCATCCAACTTATTGAAATCACTTTAACCAAATAGGGAACCTAGGACTTGGAAGATGTATCCTGTAGCAGAACCATACTCCTGGGAACCCTCTATGCGAACCACTATAGACCTTAAGAAACCATTGTAAACTAACCTAGTGAAGTGATGAGATGAGAAGCGATACGAAATGTTGAGACGTGATGAGGCGTGATGAGATGTGATGTGATCTAATGTGGTGTGATGCGATGAGACACGATGTGATGAGATGCGATACGACATGCAAAATACGATGAGATGTGATATGATTTGATGTGATGAGATCAGAGATAAGATTAAATAAAATGAAATTATAATTTATTCGCATAAACAATACATGTGTCTACTTTGGTTCTTCTTAGAATAGTCATTAACAGTTGTAACATGCTTTGTCAAAAGAAATCTGTGACATGCAAATTATATGACAATTTGTGATATGATGCGATGAGATGTGATGTGATGAGATGAGATAAGATTAGATATAATGCGATGAGATGAGAAGCGATACGAAATGATGAGACGTGATGAGACGAGATGAGGCTAGGCGAGGTGAGGAGAGGCGAGGCGAGGCAAGGCGAAGCGAGTCGAGATGAGATGATGTGAGATGAGAAGCGATACGAAATGATGAGACGTGATTAGACGTGATGAGATAAGATAAGATGAGATGAGAAGTGACACAAAATGATGAGACGTGATGAGGTAAGATGAAATGAGATGTGATGAGATGAGACGTGATGAGATAAGATGAAATGAGATGAGATGAGATGTGATGTGATGTGATGACACTGTGAACTTTTTTAGATAGTAAGATAATGTAATATTATAAAAATTAACGGCCCCTCCTAAAGTCCCAATATGGGTGGCCCTGGGGAAAAAAGTATCTTTACTCCCTTTACAACCAACCAACCAACCATCTACCCTAGAGAATTAAGAGCATTTTCGCCCTTGGGAATACTTCCTAGGGAAACAGTAATTTATCTCCCTAGGGTTAAGTATTTTAACAGAAGAGAAGAATGGGCATTATCGCCCTAGGGAATAAAGGGCATTTTCGCCCTTGGGAAGAACTGTACGTTTTCTCCCTAGGGAAAAAGTACTTTAACTCCCTTGGGAAAACAGTCATTATCATTCCAGGGGAAAAAGTATTTTAACTCTCGAGAAATAAGGTCATTATGGCCCAGGGGAAAAAGGACCTTTGCGCACTAGGGGATAAAGATCATTTTCACCCTTGGAAAAAAAGGAAGGTACTTATAGTTCCTAAAAAAATGTCCGCCCAAGGGAAAAAAGTTCATTTCCTCCTCAGCGATTATCATTAGTCTTTATCGCCCTGGGATTTTTTTTTTATTCTCGAGAAAAAGGTTAACGTATAAAGTACGTTAAAGTACTTAATGGGGAAAACAGTCATTTTTCTCCCTATGGTAAAAGTAATTTAACTCAAGAGAACAATGGGCATTATCGCCCTAGGGAAGCAAGGACGTTATCGCCCTAGGGAAGCAAGGGCGTTATCGCCCTAGGGAAGAAAGGGCATTATAGCCCTACGGAAGAAAGGGCATTATAGCCCTAGGAAGAAAATGCATTATTGCCCTAGGGAAGCAAGGGCGTTATCGCCCTAGGGAAGCAAGGGCGTTATCGCCCTAGGGAAGAAAGGGCATTATAGCCCTAGGGAAGAATGGGCATTATAGCCCTAGGAAGAAAATGCATTATCGCCCTAGGGAAGAAAGTGCATTATCGCCCTAGGGAAGCAAGGGCGTTATCGCCCTAGGGTAGCAAGGGCGTTATCGCTCTAGGGAAGGAAGGGCATTGTAGCCCTAGGGAAGAAAGGGCGTTATCGCCCTAGGGGGGAAAAGTATCTTTACTCCCGAGGGGAAAAAAGAGCATTATCGCCCCAGGGTAGAAAATGCATTATCGCCCTAGGGAAGAAAGGGCATTATCGCCCTGGGGAAAAAAGTATCTAAAAATCCCATTCCATCATCCCTGAATAAACCATGAACCACCCAAGGTACTTAATGGGGCTAATTATTCTTTAAGAAATAAAAGGCCAAATTAGGTGACAAAATGTATATATTTAAAATGACCCTAAAAGTATATATATCGCCTGCGTGACATCACAATAGCGAGATTCAGGTTTGTTTGCATTTTACTCTACTTATATTATGATTGTTAAAAGCGCCATCTCGTGGCGTACTCACGAACTAAACTCTACATACAAACGAGTTATACAATCCCATCATCCCATTTTTGCCCTTGGTACTTTATTTCCTAGGGAAAACAGTAATTTTTCTACCCAACTGTTTTATTTTCAGGTAAAACATTATTATTACTAATCAAATAACAACTTTCTATAGCGTAACAGTCAAAACGAGAGTTCTGTCACTTTAAAATTCTCAGTGAATGACATTACGATACCTAGCTGACCACACTTAAACGATACGACCGGTCAATAAGAGACATACAAGAGATTCATACAAGTTAATATAATAAGAGATAACAATGTTAAATCTAATTTTGATTATATACTGACATATAAAATTTTTAATTGTAAAAAATGTAACACTGTGACTGTTAGATTGTATGATTGGGTATTTAAAAAAGTGGCTCATGAGTTTCTTACCGGGTTCTTCTCATGAAATGCCTTACTCTCGGAATCCAGTCGCTTGTATCGATTACAACCACAGTGAAAGCGCTTTGTGGATGTACTTGCTACAAGCGCTCGCGGCAATGAATTTTAAGTCTTTTTTGTCAATTTTATTATTAACATTTACTTTAAGTATAATAAATGTGAATGTATGAATGAATTTTTCATACATTACTTTACATAAACTATACTATTACGATTACGTTAATTATACAGTTGGTTGGTGCTGGCGAATTTTAGTTCCTCAAACGACCGTTCGTGTTCGGCGCTGTTCGTGTTTTCATACAAAATAATACGATTACGATAACCATTACAAGGATGTTTCGTGCTAGAGGTACAGTTCAGCAGCCCGGCCACGCTTACACCCTTGTAACTTCGGAACAGTCACGAGCACATTTTTTTGCTCTTGAGCGTTAGAGTTTCACATTTTTTTACAAAATTTAATGAAGTCGTCTTTCTTATTCTTCGTCGTGACCGAGTAATCGAGACGCAGACCTTTTGACGCAGAGCCCCACAACAGTAGACTATACGACATTACGTTGTGAAAATAGCTAAAATAAACTAATCTCGCCGTTTCAACATCAGTAAGCTGCCTCATTTTTCTAACTTCATGCGCAGCTGAACTTAGTCTTCCTGCTAGAGCCGTAAGGACCCCATTGCAGTTTAGTCTACAGTAATTCCAAGAAAAGCTGTAGAATTAATTATTTCTATAGGTTCCTCCTCTATACAAATGTGAGTATCGATCTGCTTTAAGTTAGGCATACAAAATTTAATACATTTTGTTTTCTAAGAATTAAGTGCAAGATTATTAATATTGAACCAATGCAAGACTTGCGAGAGAGCATTGTTTACTTCGTCAGATAAGTTATTGAGTCTGCCAGTTTTGAAAATCAAAGAAGTGTCATCCGCAAACAAAACTATCCCACAAAGGTCTTTACCAAAGTAAGTCATTAATATAAATTAGGGATAATAAGGGACCCAATATAGATCCCTGGGGCACTCCCATGTGCAGAGGCGCGCCGGGAAAATTAGTACCATTTATGTAAACTTTCATTTATTTCCAAGAACTACAGATAAACTTCGAGGTATTCGCATTACGAGCCCTGAAAGCGTACGAAATGCCATCGAAGAGACCCCTAAGGAAGAATGGGGCTGCTTTTCTCAGTGGTTCCATCGTACGCGACGATGTGTAGAGGGACGGAGGTTACTTCGAAAAACAATAAATGTATTGGCAACTTTCTACATTAAACCGTCTATTTTCTTATTTTACTATCCATTACAAACACATAAATGTTCCATTTGTATTATGCTAAAACTTTACCAGATGATCATAATCATGATACAGATACTCGTCTCTCACAAGTATGTAAAGACCGCCCGCCTTCGTGAGTTGCAGAACCAATGAACGACTACACGTTTGGATCCGAACACTATAGTCAAGATAAAGGTGCAATCAATAAAATACGTTCATAAATTATTTGTTTATTGTTACAGTATAAACTTACAGACATCACAAGGTCTCAACTCTGCCTCTTTTGTAACCCAAACTCTGGCCGTCGAGCTCACGCACGTCCCACAGCTGGGCGCAGACTGTTCCTGTATGGAGACTGGTATATTTAATAGGTACATACAAAAAAACTATTTTGTTATCCATTTGTCGCATGTATTGAAATTAAATACTACACCATATTTGTGAAACACCAACTTATTTGTAACAACATGATATGAAGATCAAATAATTTCTTTTCTAAACATACTTGCCATTGACACAACCTAGATATTATACATATTGCAAAAAATACCTATTAAGCATGAATATTTTTCTCACATTTTTTTTCTTACGTTCCGTTGACCGGACCGTAGAATTGGACGAGAAGCAATTTGGACATAGACATGCACATAGTCTAATAAATATGGTTTTGTAAAGAAAAAACTATATTATCGGCGTCCAGGCTACAAGTTATTACCAGTCTCACTATTACAGTTTGCATTGACACTTATATTAATTGGGAAATGTTCAATAATAAATTATATATCAAGTTATGCTGTATGTAGAGGACGCACCGACGCACTACAAATAATCAAACACTTCGAGCTCACATAATGGCGTTGACATAATTATATTGCATAATGTGAGAACATTTGCCTCGATATAGATATTATAACTATGAATAATCAGACATTTGCTATTTGAGCTTCCAACAGTAAAATACTCCAACTTGCACAATTATTAATTACAATCACTAATTTCAGACAGTACTTTAGTAGATTATTAATTTTAAATAAAAAAAAGATGTCAAATCAACACGTAATTTGCCTGAATTTTACAAAAGGTAAAAATTTTATGTTCATAACATAAATAAATTGTAATTATTTAAGGGTAATATCTAAGGTGTTCTTTTGTTATCCCCTTTTTATAAATTATATTAAAACATAACACATCATCACGTCTCTTTCCCCGAAGGGGTAGGCAGAGGTGTTAAACACCCACATTTCGCCAGATATGTTAGGTCCCCATGCAACAGGTGGCGAGCCTGCTGTCATGCACCGGGCACAATGTGCAGCAAGCGATATTCACAAGGAACTGTACATAAGTTTTATTCAAACTCAATGGTGCCGGCGGTGGGATCGAACCCGCGATCGAATCCGAGAGGCCGCGGGACACCCGCGGCCTCTCGGACGAGTGGAGCCCCGTCCGTCCCAACTCGGCTACCGCTGCCTTTATATTTAAAAAATGCAAAATCACAAACAAGGGCACTAATTTCGAAGATAAGAGCAAAAAATTGAAATACTTTTAAAATTGGCGCTGAAAACCACAAATTAAAAAATAATTAAAGATGTCATTTGCGCATGATGGGTCATCACAACGAACACATGCATGTTGTCGAATATATAACTATAAACACTGTGGAGTATTGAGTATAGGCGTGGTTAAAATAATTTTGAGTACAAAAGTAAACAAAGAAAATAGCTTTTTAAATATAGCTAAGACAGGAAAATACATAAATCGTTTATTTATAAAATAATTACAGTTATCTTTATGACTAACGGCCTCTCCGGCCACTATTCTAAGAATAGTCCTGATTTAACTTAAACCAAGCTTAACCGGTTACGAGTTCACACGAGCACGTCGCTCGGACACGAGGACACACGAGGACACGCGAGGACGCACGACACTCACACTCGACTCACACACGAACAAAGATATTCATTTCCTCTTGGGAATGATTCGTTCACTTCCGAGCAAAATGTGTTCCTAGTATAAGTTTTAATAATATATACGACAATCGCAGACGGTTTTGCTCCATACATTTATTATCGCGAGTTCCCCACGAGACCAGACAGCTCACATCTTAAATAACAACATTTTGTTCGACCAGTTTTACCAATACATTAAACTCAATAATTAACTCAATACATTAATTGAAAATGATTTTACAAAATTCTAGAGCTCGAATTTATTTTTATTAAAAATAAAATCCCGGGATTCCGGGATTGCATAACAAATCAGGTTCATATTTAGCGTAAAATTTTAAAATACCATTCAAGTGCGTAAAATATACATACATACTTGGTATTTTTTTATTTAAATATTAATAATTTGAAATATAATACATTTTTTTTATTAAACCTGGTTCTTAACCAATACAAAATATTTATTAATTATCGATTAAAAAGGGCTTTCCACATTAGCCAACATCTAAACATTAGGTAAATATGCATCCGAATATCCGATCTCTATATAATGTACTTTTGTAACATTAGTAAGTCTATGTTCCATTCACACGAAAAGGCGACACGCGCAACGCTAGCGCACGCGATGCGCACAGAGCTAAGAACATTCAGAAATGGATATTTATTTTTGTATGAGAGTAAAATGTGTCAAATTATTTAGACTCGTAGAAGAAATGTTGTTTTGCGAGGTTATTTATTCATTAAAAATAACCCTGTATAGAACAGAAACAAATGGATGGAGAAAATCCGTCTACGAGTGTCGTTTATTTTATTATCAAATCCCATACTAGGGACACTGGTCCGTTATTATCAACTGTCGGATAACAACAAATCACGGATTCTCTATTCCCGTCTCTTTTATTCCAGCTAATGCTGAAGCTAAAGCTAAAGCGAGACGGAACGCGACTTTTCGAATCGAATCTTTGATTGAAGTCCCAGAGAGAAAGGCTATGAGTATTTGTTTCTTGTGGACACTTTTTGTCTTAAGTCTGTTTGGAGGAGAACGCTGATAGTGACTTTGAAGAAATGTTAACAGAGCGACGGCACCATTTTGCATGTCCTACTTTTCGATTGGACTTTCAAAGAAACGTGTGCTTATTAGTTGATATCTTCTAATACAGGTATGTGTAAAGAAAATAAACAAACCGGTACTAACAAACCGTAACATCTTTCATAGCAAATGGCAATAATCATAATAAAAAAAAACCATTAAACTATTTTTAATAGTTTGAGTTGAATAAAATTAACAAACAAAATTTTTTTTTAATTATTAGGCGGTAGGACATACAAAAAAGGGCGCAGAGCTTCGCAATTCCTCTGCGATTTCAAATTCCTTCATACGCAGGTTTTATTTCTACAGATCAACAGATGACTTCACATTCATTGTAACTGTGAGAAATTGTTCTATTCATCTTCTTCAAATATTAGGATACTTTTGCCATTTTGCCACTTGTAATTTGAGTGCATCGTGGTGCCCCTGTTCTCGCGGCTGTCAACTGTCACCTGTCAGCGTGACAGTGACAGTTCAGAGCGCCATCTTGCGGCCCTCGATGGAGATCTCGACGGCTCTTCTGGAGCCGCTCTTCATGCGCTTCTGGTCCATGAACCGCTTCATCTGCTTCTCGTAGCGGGTCATCTTTTTCTTCGTCGTCTGAAAAAAAAAATGTTAGTCAAAAAGGGTACGATACATAGGAGTTCTGTTGGTGTTTTGTGTTCACTCATTCCTTCCGAAGTAATAATCAATGATTTTTTTTGGGAACCTATTAAGAAACTTACCTCCAATAGGCGAAGTGAAAAAATTATAGACAATAAAGCGTGTGGAGGCCTGATTATAATACCTGGTCACGTTTTCCTTTATCCAACTCCTCCCCGCGTCTCCTGTCTCTGTCATTCTTATCCTATTTCCCCCGTTGTAGTCACCTGTGCCCTGGTTCTGGCTACGCCCTCCTTATCCCGCTTTACCCTGTTCCTGCCTTGTGGTCTTGAGCCCCCCCTTACCCAGGTCACGTGGAGCTCGCTGGTGCCCCCATTCCCTGGTGACGTTCCCGCTGCTGGTGGTCTCCCCCCACTACCCTGGTCATGTCGAGGCCCCCCCTTACCCTGGTCATGTCCCCCCTTACCCTGGTCATGTCCCCCCCTTACCCTAGTCTTGTCCCCCCCTCACCCTGGTCATGTCCCCCTTACCCTGGTCATGTCCCCCCCTTACCCTGGTCATGTCCCCCCCTTACCCTGGTCATGTCCCCCCCCTCACCCTGGTCTTGTCCCCTCCCCCCCCTGTTTATGTCCCCCCCTTACCCTGGACATGTCGAGGTCGCTGGTGGAGCGCGGGCGCACCACGTAGTCCTTGTTGGAGGGCAGCGGCACCCGCGCGCGCGCCACCCAGCCCGGCTCGCCCGGCCGCGCCGCCCTGCACACGCACAACACGTGCCTCATTCAACATTACACCAAATACTCTCATTACGAGTACTTTTGAAAAAGGAACACTGAAAAACCAAAATCACTTCCCGGCGCGTTCTTTGAATTCGGAACGAAGAGCGCGCCGGCAATGTTGTATCGAACGGAGTGCAGTTTGAATTTAGAACTCTTTCGTTTATCGTACACGTTGCGTTCTCGTGGCCGTATAGCCGTAGATGCGTTTACCTTTTGGCACAAATTGTAAAATTAAAAAAAAAGAGAGTTTGGCGACATTTGACTAATGGCGGACGTGATTTTTATTTCGATGATTGGAATATTGTTTCGGAGTGAATATTGTTACGTAAAATCAGTATTGTTTTGTGAAATAAGTGTCTGTGATGATGTGCAATGTGGAGAATTATCGAAAAAAGCGTGAAGTGGTGTGAAAAGTGATGAGTTTTTTATCGTGGTAATCCACCTCATCCAAGTAGCACCACAGTGTCTGCCATCGATCGTTTGACGCCAAACTCTCCCAAGATGCATTGAAATGCATTGCACTGGCATTTCAATGCAAACAACTGAAGAAATAAAATACTGAAGACTTGGCTGTATGGACTTCGTTCCCTTTGCCTTCCCTACATGGGAGAAGTTTACAATCGAAGTAAAACCACAGTGTCTACCATCGATCGTTTGACGCCAAACTCTCCCAAGATGGATTGAAATGCATTACACTGGCATTTCAATGCAAACTACTAAAGAAATGTGTTCTACTGTTAACGTGTGGCTCAAAAGGTCCTGCAGCCAGAGCCAAAACTAAATATAAAAAAAGAGATGTTTACAACAACATACAAATAAAAAATTGGCGGTAAAGAGGAGTTTCTTGTTATTTTAATCTTTTGCTTCTCAAAAACCGCCGCAGAATGCTTGATATGGGTCTTTTGTACGACATAGTCAATAATTATGTCAACTGTAATGATTCGGTGGCGGCCATCACTGTTTCATGTGCCAGCACGATCAACCAAATATGCGTCAAATGGTACGATGGTTCAACTCGTGCGGCTTTACGACTTTTTTAGTGAATACGATCCATTTGGACTTTCAAAGCCTGCTCCAAAAATCTATTCATGCATCTCTGAGAAGCTAATATTAATTTATTTGCGTGGTTCATTGACCTTGATTGGTCGTGTACAAACCAATGCCTATATATTTATAGAACCATAATTAATAGGAATTTTATTTTATACAGTATATATAATATAGTAAAATATTGTTTTATGTTATTAGTACGAGTATATATAATTTTAATGATGTTAGTTTATTTCTGTGCATTTATTGTATCATTTTTAAGTTTAAACCTTTAATTGGCTTTACCTAAGTTTATATGTGTATACTAATTATATGTAAAATGCTGTTGTTTCTTCTTTAAATAAATAATTTTTGTTAATAATATAACTTTTGATATTAATTAAATTTATTATGTAAAAAGTCCTTTTTTATATCCTTGCATTTTTTAAAGAAAAGCACTATAATATGCTTTGGCCGAAATGGCAATTGCCTGTCTCGTATCATTGAAGTCCTCGCCTGTGGCTTAGCCTTCAAACTCACACACGACCTGCAGTTGCCTATTTCGCTGCCTTTGCAATAATGTGGCGCCCGCCATCGCTTCATCTCTCGCTTGACGGTGTGACGTCACCTCACCTGTCCGCGGGCTCGTCCGTCCTCGGCCGCTTGGAGGGTCCCGCGTCGTCGCGTCTCCTGGCGCCCGCCATCGCTTCATCTCTCGCTTGACGGTGTGACGTCACCTCACCTGTCCGCGGGCTCGTCCGTCCTCGGCCGCTTGGAGGGTCCCGCGTCGTCGCGTCTCCTGGCGCCCGCCATCGCTTCATCTCTCGCTTGACGGTGTGACGTCACCTCACCTGTCCGCGGGCTCGTCCGTCCTCGGCCGCTTGGAGGGTCCCGCGTCGTCGCGTCTCCTGGCGCCCGCCATCGCTTCATCTCTCGCTTGACGCTCCTCGCGCGTCATGGCTACGGGTATAAACGGACACATTATACTTCTGTGTAAAATGTACGGATAATATTCTTAATACCAACCGACGGCTCAACGCGCCATCGAATCACGAAGAAAGTCAACATCTTAGCATTTTTGTTACTAATTAAAAAACTGAGCATGGCGAAAGCAGTCTTATTTTCAATATCAAAATCCAAAGCGTATGAGCCACTTCGCCAAACAGAGCGCTCAGGCACTTATAATATCTACGACATGGAAAATATTACGGAACAGTACAAAAATAATGTCAAATCAGCAAAAATAAAACGAAAAATGGAAACGAAAAATTTAATCTCCTGAATTTTAACTGTCTGTCTGGTCTAATGGTCGATGCCACCGGGTGTAAGATCGGAAGGTCCGGGGTTCGATTCCTCACGGGGGCAGGCGTTTTTCTGCATGATTAGGTCGGTGGTAGGGCTTCTGAGCCCGCCTGTCTAGCTACCACCGTCTTACCTAAATTTGTCGCCATAATATCAAATATTGTATTCCGGCTATCAGAGGTAAGACAGCCAGTTCGTCAGTTGTTGAGAGTTACAAGTGAAGCTCGCCTCCACCTTCGGCATTATCGTCATAAAAAAGAATAATAAAGAGAGATGCTGACCCTTGAAATCGGTGGACAAGTTGAATATGGGCCGCGCCCACTCGGAGATGAGTCGTCCGGCGCGCTCGCGGTTGAGCTTGGTCTCCTTGGGGTGCTTGTACAGGTACATCACGGCCTTGCCGATGCCCGACTGCTTCAGCAGCGCCTTGTCGATGGCCGGGAACTGCGGACAGGGCGGCGTTAGTGCTGCCGGACACAACACACATGCTCGGGAGGCCCAGTATGGGTGTGTGTATAGATACATTTTATATAATGTAAATATCATTTGTAATTATTATTAGTATGAGTGATATGTGAGTTACCCGCATCACTCCCCTCCGGAGACCGTGCCTACGGGCGATAGTAATCCGGGAATTTTACCCGACGCCCCGAACGTGTTGTTGTGACGGTCCTACTGGGGGTCTTAGGTTCAGTGTCAGTAGGAGGATGGATATTCTCTGGGATGTCTGCCAGTAGGCGAGCTGGTTTTAATCGGTTAATTGAAATTTTGACATCCTTACCCTGAACACGGATTTTAAAAACTTTTGGGCCCCGTTTTAACACCTCGAATGGGCCTCTGTAAGAGTTTAGAAAAGTACCTTTTAATGTGTCGTCTCAACAAAAACGTGAGTTGTTGTGTCGAGGTCTTTATACACAAAAAAATCATTTGTCGTATGGTGAGAAGTAGGTACAGATTTGAGGTTTTCGGCGAATGAGCGTAAACGGGCAGAGAAGTCTCGTATGTCGGTCGTGTGACAAACGGTTATGTGACCGAAAAATTCACCGGGCATCCGCAAGGTCTCTCCGTATAGGAGTTCAGAAGAGGTAGATTGCAGATCGTTCTTGACCGCGTTACGAATGCCGAGTAGGAATAAGGGCAAGGTCTCTGTCCAATTGCTGTTGTTGTGACAGGTAATAGCAGTTTTAAGCTGTCTGTGAAAACGCTCGACTAGTCCATTGCACTGGGGGTGATAAGCAGTGTCTTCCGGTGTTTAAAACCAATCAGCTTGGCTAAGGATTGGAATAAAGCTGATTCAAACTGCTTACCACCATCGGTAACTATGTCAGTGGGGCAACCAAATCGTGAAACACGAAAGCTTTGGCAACTGCTTCTGCCGTGATCTCGGTTAGGGAGACAACTTGAGGCCATCGCGTGAAGCGATCGACTGCTGTCATGCAGTACCGAAAACCGGCGGATGGAGGTAAGGGGCCTATTAGGTCTAAGTGAACATAGGTGAAGCGTGCTTTAGGCAGATCGAGAGTACCTAAAGGTGACGATACATGCCTGTTCACTTTAGCAGTTTGGCAAGCCAAACATGCCTTAGACCATTCGCGATAGTCTCGTCGCATCATGGGCCACACAAAACGTTGAGCCACAAGATTGGCGCAGGCGTTAGCACCGGGATGACTGAAACAGTGCAGTTGGTCAAATACCTGCTTGCGAAACTGTTTAGTGACGAAGGGTCTGGGTATACTCGTACTTGTGTCACTATACAGAAAGGTACGGCTCCCAGGTATATTCACTTTCGTCAGGCGAAGTGAGGTTTCGCCAGTTAAAATTTGTTGAAGCTCAGGGTGCTTGGTTTGAGCTTGAGCTAGGACTTCTAAATCGACTGGCATATGCAGTTCATCGACACGGGAAAGAGTATCGGCTATGACATTGTCTTTACCCGCGATATGAAGTCCAAATGTCGATATTGGCGTGGAGAACAATCGCGTTTTCGCTCGTGAAAAGCAAAACACAGTGGCTTGTGGTCTGTGTAGATGGTGAAGTGTTTTGCCTCTAACATGTATCGAAAGTATTTGATACTCTGGTAAATAGCAAGGAGCTCGCATGGGGAATACTTCTGCTGGGTTGGGCTCAACTTGCGAGAGAAGAATGCTAGAGGGTGCCAGGAACCATATACCAACTGTTGTAAGACCGCGCCAATAGCAGTGTCAGACGCATCGGTAGTTAAGGCGAGTTTGGCATGAGGATGAGGATGTGCTAGCATGGTCGCGTCACAAAGACTTTTCTTGCACTCTTCGAAAGCGGTTAGGGAATCTCCATTTATGACGACAGGCTGTGAGCCTTTGACAGAACCGGTCAAAAGGGCATTCAGCGGAGCTTGGGTTTGGGCAGAGTTAGGCAGGAAACGCCTGTAGAAGTTAATCATGCCCAAAAAACGACGTAGCTGTTTGACCGTCTTAGGCAAAGGGAATTCCTGTATGGCCTGGACTTTGCTTTTCAGCGGTTTAGCACCAGTGGAGGAGATGGTATAGCCGAGAAAGGATACCTCAAGCTGATACTCCTTCATCCTGGTAAACAGCTGACGCAGGTGGCCCTCGTGCTCTTCCTCAGTTCTGGAAGCGATCAAAAAATCGTCCAGGTAAGGGTAGCAGAAATCGAAGCCACGAGTCATCTCGTCGGCAAAACGCCCTAAAGTTTGACCAGCATTACGTAAACCAAATGTCATAAATGGAAATTCATATAATCCGAAGGGTGTTGTGATCGCGGTCTTAGCGATATCCTCTTGCGCGACTGGAATCTGATTATATGCCTTAACTAAGTCGATGGTCGTGAAGATCTTGCAACCCGATAAATTATTGGCGAAGTCGTGTATGTGGCGGATGGGGTACTTGTCCGGGATGGTCCTGGAATTAATTAGACGATAGTCGCCACACGGCCGCCAACTGTTATCTTTTTTAGGGGCAAGATGTAATGGTAATGCCCATGGACTGTCGGAAGGACGAGCTGTGCCGTTAGCCAACATGGCATTAAACTCTGATTTGGCAATATGGAGTTTGTCTGGAGCTAGTCTGCGAGGTGAACAAGAAACTGGGGGGCCTGGTGTGGTGCGGATGTAGTGTACGGTGTTGTGTTTGGTATAACGTGGTGTGCCCGCTGGTCTAGTGAGTTCTGGGTATTCACTCAAAATACTATTGTATTTACCGACGCCAGTCAAGATCTTTACACTTGAGATAAGGCTGTCTGTAAAGGATATAGAAGCAATTGTGGATACATTAGTAACACTATCTACCAAGCGCTGATTTCTAATGTCTACAACTAAATTAAAATATGACAAAAAATCTACACCAATAATGGCCTTGGTTACGTCGGCTATAATAAACTGCCATATAAAGTCACGACGTAAACCAAGGTTCAAACTTAATTGTATAGCACCGTAAGTGTCTATAGCTGAGCCATTGGCTGCACACAATTGGTAATTCGTCTTCGCGCGGCGATCACGAAATGTGGATCGTGGGATCACGCAAAGGTCACTCCCGGTGTCCACGAGAAACTGGATCTTTGACGCGCGATCCGTGACGAACAGGCGACCAGTTTTATTCGGGCAATCGTCAGCCGCCATTATCGACCGCCCTGGTGGTTTTTCGCATTGAAGTCGCAAGGGCTGGTACATTTGTTGGCCTTGTTGCCAAATCTTGCGTGGTACCAACAATGTGGCTGCTTGCTGTAACGGGAACTGGATCTCCGGCCTGACGATGACCGGCCTCGATGACGTGAGCTAGACCGATTGCGTGACCGTGGTCTATCTGCCATCATGGCGTCTACCTTGTAACGAGGCGCCATAGCTATATTAGCGCCTCGTTGCTGTCATTGAGCTCTTCTCTGGCCATTTTTCTCTTGGTTTCCGATTTTAAATTTGCTGTCTGTCTCTTTTTATTTGTTTTGTTCTCGAAGCTCATTCTTACGAGAGTCAGTGCGTAGAGTGGTTGACTCCCTTCTAACAATAATTGTATATATTTATAAAGTGAATCAATTTTTAAAAGCTGAAACAAAGTTACAACAAACCACATTATCAGTTCCTTATTTATAACAAAGACTATATGTTTCTCTAAGGCACTATTGTAAGTAGCCCTACCCTTTTTATAATATATTTAGTGTTAAATGTGAAATTGTTTTGTGTTCAGTGTAATTTAACTTTTTTTATATAATTGTTTCAGTTGTGCCTTAAATCTTCATTATAATATACGATACTTAAGTGACGATCCAACTGAATTTTAATTATCCCCGGCTTCACCCCGTCACAACCTTACGGGTCAGCGCTGCGATCTGTCGTCCATGTCCTCCATGGTGGTTCCGCTAGATGAGCTTGCGCGAGAAGTTGAAGCTACTACTGGAGCTGGAGGAGCGATGTCCTGGATCCTGTCAGCAAGGTCAGCCGAGGTCTCGAGTGGAGCGGTCTGGGAAGCTATAATTTGCTGCATATTGTGCGGCAGACGGCTGGACCAAATCGTCTTCACAAAATCCTCGGGAACTCCAGGACCGGCTAAGTTTAGCAGGTGACGGAGAAACTGTGACGGTTTTCGATCACCAAGTTCCTCATGCACGAGGAGTTGCTTGACCTTCTTCTCCTTCGATGCAGAGAGACGCTTAATCAGCTCGCTTTTGAGCTTCTCATATTTATCTGTCGCTGGAGGCGAAACAATTATGTCTTCAACTTCGGCCGCAAATTGGTTGTCGAGCTGTGATATGACGTAGTAGAATTTCGTCGTGTCGGCTGTGATGTTGGAGATCACGAATCGACCTTCCAACTGCGCGAACCATATCGCAGGCTCGTCTGGCCAAAAAGGTGCGACACAAACTCCGACTCGATAAATGTCGGACGAAGCAGTGGAAACGCGCTCTCCGGCGCTATTGCCATCTCGGCGTACGCTTCTGCGGTCACCTTCCAGAATGTTTCTCGTCGAGTCGTCGCTTTTGTTTGCCATCTTCTAAAAGTGCACAGGAGGTGGTCACCAGTTATGGGTGTGTGTAGGGTTTCACTCCAATAAAATAGATCACTCACTCGAAGTAGATATAATGTCCAAAACCCACAAACACATATAATCGTCAGAAGGAATTTTAGAAGAGTAAAAGGCACAGATAAGCAAAGCGTTCACAACATAGCACAGCACAATAACAAACAGTCAATACAAAATAATTTAAACATCGCGAAAGCGTCTATCGTAAGCGGCGGAAAAGTACTAGCTTAGCTACAGTACGGCGCCGAGAGGTACGGGCTTCGCGGCGGTGTATCTATCTCGACTGGCCACGGACGACGTGCGTGTGCGCCTACTGTGTTGCGGGCGCGGGATCGGTGCCGGTGGGGGGCAGCATTAAGATGTGCGTTTCCCTAGCACCACGACCGCGGCCGCACCATGTCATACGGCAAATTAGTCGTGTGAATAAATATAATGTTCTGAACTTATAAATAAATATTATTATTTATAATTGTAAATAATATTAATATAATTTGTATACTTATAAAATTAATATATTAAATAGATAGATTTTATAAAATGTAAATATAATTTGTAATTATTATTAGTATAAGTGATATGCGAGTTACCCACACCCAGTGTCATAGTCACTTAGTCTACAGTCTACACCAGCCCCAGCACTCACGTCCAGCAGCAGCTTGAGCACGGCCTCGCGCACCAGCAGACACGGCAGCCACGAGCACAGCACGTTCAGCACGTTGTGCTCCAGGAACACCACACACGCAGTCTACAGTGTACACCAGCACCAGCACTCACGTCCAGCAGCAGCTTGAGCACGGCCTCGCGCACCAGCAGACACGGCAGCCACGAGCACAGCACGTTCAGCACGTTGTGCTCCAGGAACACCACACACGCAGTCTACAGTGTACACCAGCACCAGCACTCACGTCCAGCAGCAGCTTGAGCACGGCCTCGCGCACCAGCAGACACGGCAGCCACGAGCACAGCACGTTCAGCACGTTGTGCTCCAGGAACACCACACACGCAGTCTACAGTGTACACCAGCACCAGCACTCACGTCCAGCAGCAGCTTGAGCACGGCCTCGCGCACCAGCAGACACGGCAGCCACGAGCACAGCACGTTCAGCACGTTGTGCTCCAGGAACACCACACACGCAGTCTACAGTGTACACCAGCACCAGCACTCACGTCCAGCAGCAGCTTGAGCACGGCCTCGCGCACCAGCAGACACGGCAGCGCCCGCGACGGCATGGGCGCCAGCCACGAGCACAGCACGTTCAGCACGTTGTGCTCCAGGAACGCCAGCTGCAGGTCCTTCTTGATCAGCTGCGACATCGCCGACTTCAGCATCGACACCTGCACGCACGACATCAATATTAGCTCCTCACCTATGAAATTGCTGTTCTGTATGGACATTTTGGGGAATTCTACATTTTCCATACTAACATTTTTTCAGTTTTCTTCACAACGACAAATCCAAAGATAATAATATTTGACATCTATCATTAGACAAGCTTTAGTAATATGTGTAATATCACACTTCATAAAAATTATTTATCGTATTTAAGTGAATGCAAATAAAATGATGTATTCGGGAGACACTTAAAAAGAGTTGTCTCCGTGTCCAATTTTAACACAATTAAACTTACAACAAATTATCAAAACAAATCAAAAGAGCTCAAAAATACAGTCTATTCTTAGACGAGGTAATTATTTTTTAGGAATACTCTGAATCTTAATAGTTACAGACAAAATACTAAAAGAGAAAAAAAACACCAATTTCATAGGTAAGGACCCAATATTAGTCTAATCTTCTAAGGGTGAATTTTATTCCTCAATAATAGTAACCTCGATCGACCGATACCGTCAATAGAAACGTCCCGGTCGGTCCCGGCCCATCTCGCCCAGTCTCACCTTGTTGACGGCGGGCAGGTTCCGCTTATTGAGGTCCCGGTCGGTCCCGGCCCGTCTCGCCCAGTCTCACCTTGTTGACGGCGGGCAGGTTCCGCTCGTTGAGGTCCCGGTCGGTCTCGGCCCGTCTCGCCCAGTCTCACCTTGTTGACGGCGGGCAGGTTCCGCTCGTTGAGGTCCCGGTCGGTCTCGGCCCGTCTCGCCCAGTCTCACCTTGTTGACGGCGGGCAGGTTCCGCTCGTTGAGGTCCCGGTCGGTCTCGGCCCGTCTCGCCCAGTCTCACCTTGTTGACGGCGGGCAGGTTCCGCTTGTTGAGGTCCCGGTCGGTCTCGGCCGCCACCCGCATCTGCTGCAGCAGTTGCGCGATCAGGTCGTCGTTGTCGTTGATGATGTCGATGTCGCGGCGCCGGCGCCGGCCCCTGAGCGGCGGATACCAGTTAGAGCACACACTACTGAACACCTGAGCGGTATGAAACAGTGGAAAGAGACACTTCAAGATGGCGGCTACAGCCAAAGCACTACGAAGTGTTACCAAATTAGACAAATTCTTTGAGCGAAGTACAAACCAAACCAGCCTTTTTTTAATAGATGAGAAAATATTCAGAGAATAAATATTCAGAGAAATACCTTAGTCTCAGAGACTTTAAGGTATTTCTCTGAATATTTTATGATTCCTAAGAGCAGTCGGTACCCCACGGTTAAGAGAAACCCCAAAATGCTAAAAGCGAAACTTTCCGTCCTCTGTCTTCCTCGTTTATCCATCACACGACGGCATGCACAGCTGCACATGTACCAGCGAGTCGACGTGCACTGGCGCCTCGCCCGCACCCGTCCCCGCACATACACACATACACATACACACACGCACATGCCACACGACGCACCTGCGCTCCTCGCGCTTGCGCATGAGCATGAGCTCGAAGTCGGAGACGCCGCTGGCCTCGGCGCTGGCGGCGGCCACGGGCCCGTCGTCGTCGGAGGACTCCTCCGCCGCCGGCGGCCGCTCCTCCTCCCGCTTCTGCTCCGCCTCCCCCGCCCGCTCCGCCCCCTCCGCCCCCTCCGTCTCCTCGTCGGACTCGAGGCGCACCGCGCGCCGCTTCTTCGCGTCTGAAACGTCGCATGCGGTACGAAATCAAAACGTCTATCGGACGGGAGCGGTCGGAGCGCCTCTCGGCTCGCTTCGATCGTTACCTACACACTCGATTCGCTTCTTCCGTGGCTCCGCTATTGCTCCCGTTCCGGGGGGATTTGAGCGGCCATCGGAAAAGGGACTCGTTCAGGCTTTCGCTCAGTATCCACGGCGAGATTGTAGGGGATCGAAAATCGCCTTAATCGCTCCGAGAAAAAGATGGTGAGGCCGCGCCGCTCGTCGGAGGAGTTGGCAGGGGCACTCCCGTGCCCCCAGATATGAGCGGGAATTTGAGTATTGAGGCCGATACCGCAGAGACACACGCGCACGCTTAAAATTACACGAGATAACAGCGGCGCTCCATTGTCGTGCAGTTCGAAACGCGCCGTTCGTGTGTGGTGATCTCGCGCCGCTGAGACGCGCCGCCGCCGGCCGACGAAGCCAGTCCCCGCGGAAGTATGAATCACCCGCCCCCCGCGTCGACGGCAGCTATGTCATTTCAATGTTCGTGTGTATTTATTTGAAGGTGCATGTGTCACTGACCTTTGCGCGTCGGCGAGCCGGAGCCGGACCGCGAGCGGGACTTGGACCGGGATTTAGATCTGGAACGACGCGCGTGTTATATACACCAATATAAATTTATTAAAAATATTTGATAATAAAATATACACAGAACTAAAGCGGAGACGACACGATTGTTACCTGGATCGAGATTTAGCGGAACCGGATCGTGAGCGTGACTTGGATCGGGAGCGGGACCGGGACTTGGACCGCGAGCGAGAGCGAGACCGCGAACCCGACTTAGAGCGAGATCGCGAACGAGACTTCGATCTGAAAAAATGCAGACGTTTTAATTATACTATTTTTGTCAAACATTTGGCCGCGTGGGCGTGAAGCTACAGGTGGGGTCGGGTGTTTGTGTAATGAATACGAACTTTTTTATATTATTTTCAATTATTTACGTAGGTGTTCGTGTTTTATCAAAAAAATTATTACATAATAAAACTAGTTTTCCGTAGTAATTCATAACACAAGCACTTAATAATTCCCAAGTTGGACTAGATATGTACCTAAATGATGAAAGATTTTATAATTATTCTTGCTACCAACATAAAGGGCATTATGAATAGACTTTTATTATTGTTTCTTACCTAGACTTCGATCGTGATTTCGACCTCGATCTCGACTTGGACCGCGACTTCGATCGCGACTTAGACCGAGACTTGGATCGCGACTTAGACCGAGACTTGGATCGCGACTTGGAGCGAGACTTGGATCTCGACCGCGACCGCGATCGTGAGCCCGAGCGCGATCGCGATCGCGAGCCAGACTTGCGCGCCCGCGAACGCGATCGCGATCGCCGTTTGGCTTCACTACCTGAAACATAACGGTTAAACAATTCACGAACTATATGACAGAAGCCACAAGTATGTAAATATTTTCCATTCCTTTCCACCGTGTTAAAGTTGATTTTAAACATTTAAATATTTCAAACTGAATGTTTATATGCCACGCACAGTATCATCCTGCTGCATGTAAAGTCAATCCATACTTCCATATTAATACTATTCTATTCTTGGTATGGTAGTGGCAATCGGTCGTTGTATGCGGGCCAACAACCATCACTGCCAAGCTCAAGGTAAAGGAGAGCAATTGTGTAAAATATGCCCAGTGTTAAAAAATATCCTTTTTGTATTTTGGGTTATTTAAAAACACAATGACATTTCACAGGACAACACAGACATGTACAGCACAGACTAAGAAGAGATAACTACGTATACGTAGGGTTGACGAGAGAGCAATTGGACGATATGAGGAACCTAATGTTGGGTCCTTTCTTGGCTTAAGCATGAGGATTATGCATTAGGAAGAGATCTTTAGTATGAGATCCTGACTTTTTAATAAAGGAGTAGGGAATGCCATCTAGGCCAGGAGAAGAATCTTTAAGATGATCAAGGACGGAGTTTAGTTCAACAAGGGAGAAGATACGCCTAGCCTTTAATATTTTTCCACATCCCTCCGGGAGATCTACGCTTTGTACAAATTGTATGTGTAATTGTACAAATTCTTTCATGGACCATTCTACCGGAACTCCGCGAACTACACCCATACGGGTGATATTATAGCAGGTATCGAGGCAGTGAATTTGTTTTGGTCGAGGAACGGATTATTTAGGAAAGAGTTGGCGACTTCACCTGTCAAACATTCAATTGAAACCCGGTTTCTACCAACGGTTGTAACGCCCTGCTTACATATGTTTTTAATGTTGGCGTTGGCCAAGACTTTACCAAATAGCATAGGGTTTATTGATGAACCCGCTTTTGGATGGCTTTCTTTGCGGGATACATGCACTATAAATAGGCCCTTTTCGAGATCTGAGTATTTCCTTTCCTCTGCTAAACTGGGGTGAGAATATACATGTTCAACAGACTGAGATGGGGAGCTATCTGTAGGATTAATTTTATTTGGGATAACTGACGGTTCGCTATTACTCGCTCTCTTCCGACTATTAGATTTAGTGGATGTTTGAGTATCACACAAGTCTCTGTCCATCGCTTCTACAACATCCTCATCCATAAGCTGTGACACAGAGGAAGGGATTCCGGAGGATCCGGAGGTTTTGGAGGAATTGTCGACATTGTCGTCAAATCCGGTGAGATAAAAAGCACAAAAAATACTTACAATATAAACATGTTAATGTATACACAAAAAAGATAACACAAAATTAATAAAGTTTAAAAAAATTTAAAAGTTTTTTTATTGACTATCGACAGTTAACACCTTGACACCGAGATGACAGCTCATATTAATACTGATATTATAAATGCGAAAGTAACTCTGTCTATCTGTCTGTTGGTCTCGCGTTCACGTCAAAACTACTGGACCGATTTAATTGAAATTTGGCACACAGATAGTCTTAGAACCTAAGACATAGGCTACTTTTTATCCCGATATTGCGAACGAGCACTGCGCGGGTGTAGCCGCATGAAGCCACTAGTGTGAAATATAATTTAACCGAGTAGAATTTGCAATTTTATCGACACACCTACAAAACGAAGTCATCATCGTAATCTGGCTTTACTTTATTTTTAACTACATTATTAATACAAGTCATTAAATTTAATTAAAAAAAAATAAGAAAAAATTCCACACGATAAATAAAGACATGAAATTTAATCCATACCTGTTGGTGACTTAGATCTCGACCTAGACCTGGACTTGGAGCGCGACTTAGATCTCGATCGGCTTCGAGACCTCGCGCGGCCCTCGTCCACCTCCATCGGCTGCGGCGAGCGACTGCGGGACCGGCTCTTGGACTTGGCTCCCGACACGCTCCTGGACCGAGACCGGGACTTGCGGCTACCCCGGCTCCCAGACCGAGACCGGGACTTGCGGCTGCCCCGGCTCCCAGACCGAGACCGGGACTTGCGGCTGCCCCGGCTCCCAGACCGAGACCGGGACTTGCGGCTCCCAGACCGAGACCGACGAGGCGACCCGCTCTTCGATCGAGATCGGCTTCTCGACTTCGATCGCACCGGCGAACCGCTCTTCGATCTCCGAGACGCGGGCGATCCACTCTTAGATCTACTCTTTCTTGGTGATCGACTTTTAGACCTAGATTTCCTCAACCCGCTCCGAGATCGCGACCGGCTCTTAGATCGGGACTTGTTTGAGGCGACGGATTTGGGTGATCCGCTTCGGGAACGCGCGGATCCGCTGCGGGAACGAGATCTGCTCTTGGACCGGGAGCCGGAGCGCGAGCGAGAGCGGGACGACGACTTGGAGCGCGAGCGGGACGCACTGCGCGACCGCGATTTGGACGAGCCGCCAGACATCTTGGACTCAGATTCCATCTGCAATAAGAGAGCAGTAAACTTCCATTACCCTAGCATTTTCGAATGTCTGTTGCAGGGGTCTTGTCTGACCATGTTATACAATGGGGATTGTCTAATTTTTTTAAATTGTTATAAAGTGAAAACCATTTCGAGGAATAAGGTTGCTGATCGTAGCCTATTAGTTAGAATGCGAAAATAATCATGGATTATTAATATTTTAGCCTTTAATTGAATAACCTTCATTTGCCCTTCAAATGACGTCACTGTT
The DNA here is from genome assembly GCA_910589355.1 of Parapoynx stratiotata. NCBI lineage: Eukaryota > Metazoa > Arthropoda > Insecta > Lepidoptera > Crambidae > Parapoynx > Parapoynx stratiotata. The sequence goes on from OU342483.1 coordinate 118,022, forward strand.
GGCTGCATATCAGTAATGTGTTTGCTATGACAGCAATGACAGTAATGACATTTACAAACACAAGTGTCATAAGCTTAGTCATAAGTCACAAACAACAAATTATAGGATTCCGTCTCGCGAGTGGTGGCAGGCAACACGTGTTACAGGATTTTAGTGTTTTAGTGCTGTTTTTTTTTTCTAGATTTTGAGTTTTAAACCTACTGCCACTAAAACAAAGGTGGTGGTATAACTACTCTGTAAGTCTCTGGTAAGTTTTAACAATGGAACCTGTTCCTCCCGAGCCTCCTGACCCTCCAGATCGACCGACATCTCCTATGGACTCGGCATCGCCTCCATTGTTTTCCCAAACGCCGACAAAACGTCGCCTTGATACGGTTGAGACTTCCGAACCCGCCAAAAGGGCATCTACCGATACCCCGACATCTACAAATTCCCAACATATGTACGTACACCCGTCAATTGTTATAGCGCCCAAAGCATATAGTGATCGGGATAAGGGTCCCTTTATTGTACATGTTGCTCTTATAGAGGCTGATCCCTCGACCCCTACCTTCATTCAACCCATGAGATTTGGAAAATTTATAGTAAACAACAAGATTCGCAATGTAGTCATGGATGGAGTGAAAAAAATTGGTCGCAACAGAATATCTGTAGAATTTACCTCAGCCAGTGCTGCTAACACCTTCCTCAACAGTGAACTGTTACCACTGTATAAATACACAGCTTCAATCCCAACTTACAACATCACCCGCATGGGCTTAATTAGGGGAATACCTGTAGATTGGACAATGGAGGAATTAGCGGAATCATTATCTGTGCCTGAAGGATGTGGAATCCTCTTGAAAGCTAGGCGCTTAAACAGAAAAGTAGTGTCAGACAACCATAGTTCTTGGATTCCCACCCAATCTGTTGTGCTTACCTTTAAAGGCCAGATCTTACCTGAAAGAGTGTTTTGCTTTCACAATTCAATCCCGGTGGAAACATATCAACTCCCAACAATTCAATGCATGAATTGCTGCCGTTTTGGCCATGTTAAAGCCCAATGCAGGTCTAAACCAAGATGCTTCCGGTGCGCTCAACCTCATGCTGCAGATGGCTGTAATGTCCAAGAAGACCAAGCATCCTGTCTACTTTGTACAGGTCCCCACTTTGCTCTCAACAGTTCCTGCCCAGAACACTCTCGTCAAAAAATGATTAAAATGACTATGTCACAAGACAACATCCCATATGACCAAGCTGCTGCTCTCTATCCCCCAGCACGTAGGTCATATGCTGATATGGCCAGAACACCTGTTTCCCTTCAACCTATCCAACAGCCATCTCAGCCCATCCAACCTTCAAGGTTAACCTCAAATTCATACAAAAAGTCAATCATCCGTCCCTCCTCACGTACTCACGCCCCTTTGGGAAAGGGTTACGATAGACAGGCACACCAGGCCATAATAAGCGAATGTGCCTCCTCTCTCCCAAATGGTTGTGCTCTAAACTCCAATCCACCTTCATCCTCTTCTCCTAACGATAATGACAAACTTCTAGAACTCATTTTGTCCCTAATTATCCGTATTGTCAAAATATACCGTCCAACGTTGCGCAAAAACTTTCTCAATTTTCCCAGTTAACTTCATTTAATACTATTAATAATGACATCAACGGTAGTTCAGTGGAACTGCCAAAGTATTAGAAAGAAAAAACATGAAATACTTTACTTAATAAACAAGTATTGCCCATTTATCCTTGCCATCTCGGAGACGTGGTTAATCCCCGGGTCACATTTTCGTGTGAGCGGTTACTCGTGTCTCCGGGATGATAGGGATGATGGTTACGCTGGTAGCGCTTTACTTGTAAAAAGTCTTCTCCCCTTTTCCCAAATCCCCCTAGCTGCTCACAGCCAAGGCATTAACGCCGTGGCTGTGCGCACACTAAATATTTCTTTTCTTTCTGTATATATCCCCCATCCTAATTCTTCATCACTTCATGAACTTCGCTCAATTATTTCAACTCTCCCTCCCCCTGTGATTGTTCTAGGAGACCTGAACACTCACCACATATCATGGGGGTGTCATTTTACAGATTCCCTTGGTACATTGCTCTTGGACCATTTAGATGACCTTGACTTATGTATTTTGAACAATGGTAGCCCAACAAAAAGGTGTTCCCCAACTCAAAACCCAGCTTCAGCTGTAGACCTATCAATTAGTTCCCCAAGTTTAGTCCCTCTTATCTCCTGGACTGTCCTTAACAGCTCATTCGGTAGTGATCACTTTCCCATTCTTATTTCTCTCCCCGAAAATAACAAAACCAACCCCCGTCCCCCTCCTCTTTTAAAATTTAAACTAAGTAAGGCGGATTGGCCTGCCTTCTCATCGTCAGTCGGTGACAAACTTGACTCCCAGCCGAATATAAATCTTACGAACTGCCTTACTGCTTATTCTGATTTTGTTTCCTCTCTGCAATCTGCTGCTGATTCCCACATTCCAAAAAAGAAGCCTGTATGTAAAATTTCCCCTCCTTGGTGGGATACCGAATGTACTGCCATTGTTCGGAAACGCAGGGACGCTGAGAAATTGTACAACCGAGCAATGACAATGGAGAATTACATAAACTATAAACGAATAGCGTCCCAAGCAAGGAAGCTCATTAGTAAAAAAAAAAAAATTGGTTGGATTAAATTCTGCGAATCCATGTCCCCTAGAACCCCTTCTTCCTTGGTGTGGAAGCAAATAAGATGTTTCCGTCAATATCTTGGATCTCCTAATATTACATCCAATGATTCTTCCCTCTGGATTAACTATTTTGCTGACAAACTAGCCCCTCCCTTCGTCCCTCCGTCGGAATTCTTCTTTCCCAGCAATAGATTCTCCCCTCCAAATAACTTAGATAACCCATTCTCTTTTGACGAGCTCCTATCAGCTCTAAGTGGCTTATCTGATTCGTCCCCTGGTATAGACGGTATTCCGTACTCGTTTTTAATCAAATCACCAGACAAGGCTAAATTATATTTTCTCAATTTAATAAATAACTTTTTCGAACAAGGAACTATTCCGGATGCGGGGAAACAACAGTTAGTGATTCCAATCCTTAAACCAGGCAAAGACCCCCTCGACCACAACTCATATCGCCCCATTGCACTTTCTTCTACCCTTCTTAAAGTCATGGAACATATGATGAGGAACCGACTTGAATGGTTTGTGGAATCTCAAGACATCCTTTCAAAATCCCAATTCGGTTTTCGCAAGGGCCTAGGTACTCTAGACAGTTTGGGTATCCTGACAACTGATATAAGATTGGCCTTTAAAAACAAAGAATTTCTCGTTGGTGTCTTCCTTGACATAGCCTCGGCTTATGACAACGTCCAACTTCCAGTACTCAGACAAAAATTGCTTCATCTGAATGTCTCGGAAAAGTTGGTTCGGTTCATTTGCAACTCTCTTATGTCTAGGTCGATTTTAATTAGATACCAGGATGTGTTGCTCTCTCCACGACTTATCTGGAAAGGCCTCCCGCAAGGATCGGTACTAAGCCCATTGCTATATAGTATTTATACCTACGACCTCGACAGAACAGTAAACTCTTTTTGCAACATCCTTCAATACGCCGATGATATCGCTCTTTATGTCTCATCAAAATCTTTGCCCGAAGCGACGTCTCGACTAAATTCTGCCCTCAATTACCTAGGAGACTGGCTGTCAAACCACGGACTCTCAATTTCTGTCTCAAAATGTTGTTGTGTAACTTTTACCCGTAAACGATTAGCTGCGGATGTTAACATTTTATTCGATGGGGAATCTATCCCCAACAATAGCAAGGTTAAGTTTCTGGGTCTTATTCTGGATTCCAGATTATCGGGCGTTGCTCATTTTAACTTTATTGCACAAAAGGCGGAGAGGGGGGTCAACGTCCTTCGAGCTCTTTCCGGAGTCAGATGGGGTGCCCACCCTTATTCACAAAAACTCTTAGATAATGCAATTATTCGCGGCCACTTTGACTATGCGTCTTTTCTGTTAGATCCATGCAACAAATCTGCCCTTGATAAGTTAAATAAAGTACAGTCAAAGTGTCTGCGTATTATCCTGGGCGCTATGAAATCCAGTCCCATTAATGCACTACAAATCGAATGCGTTGATCCACCTCTCTTTCTCCGTAGACAGTATCTCAGTGACCGATTCTACGCCAAAGTTGTTCAAAACTCTTCTCATGCTCTTTTGGAAAAACTTGAGCTCCTCTCTTCTCTAAACACCCCCGCAGACACTTCTCAAAATATCCCTTGTATCCTACTTAGCCACCAAAAATTTAACCGCTTACCCTCCCTTATTGAAAAATTCCCCCGGAACCCACTTTTTTCTAACAGCTTTGAGTCATTAATCTTTCGTCCTCCTATTGTCCTTAATTTTGGTATTTCAAAGGACTCGCCATCCGCACCAGTAGAGTTTCGTTCCATTATGTCGCAACATTGGCAAGGTTGGCTCCCAGTATACACAGACGCATCCAAACTCTCCGACGGAGGTTGTGTTGGGGCCGCGGTGTGGATTCCCCGGTTCAGAATATCCTTAACTTTTAAATGTCCTCCAGGTTCTTCAGTTTTTACAGGTGAATCAATTGCTATACTAGAAGCGGTTTTGTATGCAAAATCCCATTCCATTAGTAACTGTCTAATCTTTACCGACTCTCTAAGCTGTCTCCAGTCTATTACCTCTAACCCATTCAAATCTAAAACAAAGTTCCCTACTATCCTTAAGATCAGAGAAGCTCTTCTTGAATGCCAAAAAAATAATATCAACGTAGTGCTGACCTGGATCCCCAGCCACAAAGAGATCCCTGGGAATGAGACAGCTGACGCATGTGCCAAGGTCGCAGTTTATACTGGTTCACTGGATTACTGTAAACTCTTCCCTCATGATGTTTCCTCACTTGCTCGTGTCCACCTATACAAATCCTGGAACACTCACTGGGACAACACAAAAAGAAAAGTTGGAAGATATTATGCAGAGATCCAAGAATCCATCCCGCCAAGACCATGGTTCTTCAAACACATAGACTTACCTAAGAAAATCGTCTCAATTATTTGCCGGTTACGTATAGGTCATGCATGCACTCCGGTTCATCTGCAGAAACTTCACATTAAAGACAGTTCTATTTGTGAGTGCGGCCTCGATGAAGGAACAGCCAACCATATCTTTTTCAACTGTCCTAATATTGGCTCCTCTCTTTTTGAGTTCCTTCCCAAAAGTTTCCCCCGCCCCTCTAACATTAAATGTGTACTAAGATCTTTGAATCCTCCCCTTCTTAAATGTATAACAAAATTTATTAACTCTAAAAATATTGCTCTCTAAGTTCCTATTTGTTACAATCAAAAATTTACTCTCCTTTCCACTTTTGTATAACCCCATTATCTCCTTCTCACCCTTGTCCCGCATACATGTTGAAGCATACTAACCTTTGTGTTTGGTCTAATCTGTGTTGTGTTGTCCTTGTGTTTTAGATGGATCAGTAAAAATAAAAGTAACATAATATCTTTAATATCCTGTTTGCCGTGTGAAAGCTATACACGTGACATTGGCGGAACAGTGTATCCTAAGTGGTAAAACACTCCGTTCGGACGCCATTAATTGAAGAAGAAGAAGAAGAACAAATTATAACCTTACATTGTAAGGTAAATACGATTTGTTCTCATTGTTTTAAAAAACAAACGTTTAATAATTATGTAATATAGAAAGTGCTTTGTTCCTACCAGTAAGGTAATTATTACCAATGTAAGTTAATGAACCAAGAACTCAAACTCATAGCGTCGGCTTCACTTCGTAAAATTGCTCAAGATGCAAGCGAAGACTGTTAAGAATTGAACAAGTTACTTGAACAACCTACAAGCAGTAGCAGACCATTGAAAAGAAAACGTGAGGAAATAGTAATGCCCAGTACTTCTACGTGTCCTACCATGCTCACAAAGGTAAAGTATATTTTACTGAGAAAAACAATGCTAAAGAAACAGTATAATTAATAGTCGCGAAGATATTTTTATATCTCTATATTATTGATAAATAACATTAACGTTTGTTTTACAGATGAATGTTGCAACACAGTATGAAATAAAAATGGTGCATAAGAGCACTAAATATATAAGTAGAAAACCGCTAACTAATATTGCTACAGTGGAAGTGATATCTTCACAAGACACATCATCTGTGATCACTCCTTTGTTTGGATGTACAACAGAGACTGAGGAATCTATCTACAGTGCATGAATCAACTAAGAGTATCTTCCCGTCTAGAAAAATTATGTTAGACACAGTATTTAAGAAACCAAAAATGTATATAAGATGTTCATGTAGAGAGTTATTAGATGTGTAAGAGAGTATGCTTTATTTAAACCTCACTCTGTAGTAAACTATCAGTTTGTACCATATTTAGACGAAATAGTCATGATAGTAAGTGGACTAATCAATTTACAAGGAGAAATAATAAAAAGTTATTGAGTAAAAATTTTTTATTAACACACTTTCTTTTTTCTCTTTCTAGATAGAAAATATTTTAAAAGATGTTTGTACAATCGTAATGTATCATAAAATGTTCAATTTATTATAAAAATGTTTCCTCATAAATTTAGTACCGATTGTCACCCAGAGATGGCGCTAAGCGCAGTGGCATCGCGCTAGCGTAGTCTCTCATTAATTTAGTAAGGCTGCATTGTGTTTGTGATTCTTTGTTCTGCGTATATTAAAATAGTTTTCACTACCGAACTGGTTTTAATATTGTCGTCTGCGACCCCATCCCATGGTTGTACATGGTCCGATACGAACCGGAAGTTGTGAAGAAGAGCGCACCTATAGGCAGTGGATCGCTGCTTGGGGCGTACGGAGGAAGCCATTGGAAGTGACGCAGCTGGGAGTACCGGTGACATCATATCAAGAGTGACGCAGCTGGGAGTACCGATGACATCATATCAAGAGTGACGTAGCTGGGAGTACTGGTGACACCATATCAAGCATATCACTGGGCGCAGTGAAGCAAGCCGAGTGACGTAGCAGTAAGTGAAGTGTTGTGACGTGAGTACTTTACAAGTTTTATAATAAAGTAAAGAAAATTGAACTGTATTGCAAGATGAAATTTAACTTTGACATTATTTCATAGTAGTTTGGGACTTAGAATAATTTAATAAAAAGTGATCATACGGGGAACCTATGCCCGATTTTTTCCCAAGTGTTTAATCGAAAAAGACTTAGAAAAATTTTGTTGCATTTTGTATGAAGATTGGACTTAGCAAAATTTTGAGAATTTTATATGAAGAGTGGGACTTAGGAAATTTGCTGAACTTCTGAGTGAATTTATTTGAAGAAGTTTATGTTTAATTTGAACTGTCTTTTATAAATTGTCGTTAAGTTATTGTTTCTGTGCTTATTAATTAATTGTTAAAATGGATAAATTTTGCGCGATTCAAGATGATACACATACTAAAATTAGTAAAGCTAAAGTAAATTATAAAAAAACAGCAAAGGGAAGAATTACAAAGTCATATGTTCAGACGCGATTAGAGTCGTTGGAACAGTATTGGTCAATGTTTAAAGATACACATCAAAGGATTATTAGTGAAATTCCATCTGATTCTTATAAAAACTCTAGCTATTGTAAAACTGAATTGTTTGAACTAACAGAAGAATTGTACACGGAGTATAAGTCGGAATTAAAAGAACAGTTAGATTTATTTGTAATAGAAAATAATTTTCAACCAGTAAGTACAGAGGGGCAAGCATCAAAAGTTGATCGATCCTATGTGAAGCTACCGAAGATATCCATACCTACATTTTCTGGTAAATATACGGAATGGACTACATTTCATGATCTTTTTGAGTCGCTTATACACAATAATAAGAGTTTAGACAATGTTCAGAAACTTCACTATCTTAAAGGTTATCTAAGCGGTGAGGCTGATCAACTATTGAGGCACATCCCTATTACCAGCGATAACTATTTAATATGCTGGCAACAATTGATTGATCGTTACAGTAATAAACGTTACATTTCAAATTGTATATTAAAGAGATTTATGAGTTTAAAAAATATCACTTCGGAATCATCTAGTGCGCTAAAAGAATATTTAGATACAACAAATGAAACGTTAAATGGTTTGCAAAATTTAGGCATCAGAACTGATAACTGGGATATAATTGTTGTTTATATACTCTGTAATAAATTAGATTCCGAATCGCGTAAACATTGGGAGGCTAAGCTAACAGAATCGAAAAGCGATTTGCCAACATTAAGTCAGTTTAAAGATTTTTTAGAACAACGCTTTAGAGCATTAGAGTTTTTAGACACTAAGTCCACACGAAATGTATTTCGCCATAATTTAAACCAACCTGTTTGTAATAACAAATCGTTTCATGTCAGCTTCACACCTTGCGCTTACTGCACAGAACATCACAAATTGGCAAATTGCAAAAAGTTTGCCAAGGAGGATACTCATACTAGGCGTGATTTTGTCCAAACTAAAAGATTATGCTTCAATTGTTTAGGAGCTAATCACTCGGTAGCATTATGCCGTCATCCAATGAGTTGTCAAATTTGTAAAAAACGGCATCATTCTTTATTACACATTAATTACAGTCCACAATCAAACGACAATGTGGAACAATCGGTAGATAATGTTGTTACGGCAACAACTTCAACGCAGGACCAATCAAGCACACTTGTGACCACATGTTTTGCCAATGTCAGGACACAAGTTTTACTGGCAACAGCACTGGTAAGAGCTCAATCGCGATCGGGTTTCGATATTACTTTACGGTCTCTACTAGACCAAGGTTCACAGGCTTCGTTTATTACGGAGTCTGCAGTCCAACTTTTGGGGCTTAAGAAATTTCCAAGCAAAAGTTCAATATCGGGAATAGGAAGTGGTAAGTCATTGACTTCAAGATATACTGTTAATTTAAAAATTCAATCACTTCACGATCCAAATTTCGTTCTTGATGTCAAAGCTCATGTCCTCAGCAAATTAACAGCCTTTCTTCCAGAAGAAAAGACTGAAATTCATCTGTTGTCAACACTGCCAGATTTATGTTTAGCAGACCCTAATTTCAACATCCCAAATAAAATAGACATATTGTTGGGAGCAGAAGTTTACTGTCAAATATTATTAGAAGGTCTGATCAAGGGTCCAGTAGGGCATCCCGTAGCGCAAAATACTACGTTGGGCTGGATTCTATCTGGTAAGCTTCAATCTGAAAACAAAAATATTAAAAATGAACGTGTATTTAGTATGCATCTTCAGGTCTCCGAAGATAACTTACTGCGAAAGTTTTGGGAAATTGAATCAGAGCCGTTTGTAAATGACAAACGGTTTCTAACGGAAGAAGAGATCAAGTGTGAAGAAATTTATGCTAGCACCACTAGGAGAGATTCTAGTGGGCGTTATACAGTAAAACTTCCGTTACGTGAAAATTCAACCTGTCAACTAGGTAATTCAAGAGTTATTGCAACAAAAAGATTTAATATGTTAGAGAAGAAATTGTCCAAAAATTTAGAATTTAAATTAAAATATACAGAAGTTATAAGAGATTACATCAAACTCGGCCATATGGAATACGAACCCGAGGATGAGATATATAAATCTGAAGTTGTATATTTGCCACATCATGCTGTCATCAGGGAAGACAAAAGTACAACAAAACTACGCGTCGTTTTTGATGCGTCTTGCCCTGGAACAAACGGAATTTCATTAAATTACGATCTTTTGGTAGGTCCCCGCTTACAAGATGACTTACGTCATATTATTATGCGTTGGCGTCGTCATCCAGTATGTTTTGTAGCAGATATTGTTAAGATGTATAGGCAGGTGAAGGTCGCTCCAGAAGACGTAGATTTCCAGCGTCTTGTTTGGCGTGATAATCCAGAATCTGAAATCAAACATTTTAGATTATTGCGAGTAACATTTGGTACAGCATCTGCTCCTTACCTGGCGGTTCGCACGTTGCAGCAACTTGCTCGAGATGAATCGACATTAAGTCCCGAAGCATCTGAAAGAATTCTCAATGATTTTTATATGGATGATTTGATGTCAGGCTGTGAGACAGTACAAGAGGGAATTGGGTTATGTAAGAATATTACTGAAATTCTGGGTAAGGGAGGATTTATATTACAAAAGTGGTCTAGCAATAGAGAGGAAGTGTTAGTAGAGGTAGCTAAGAAGAAGGAAGAAGGAAATTTAGAGTTAAAAATAGATACAGTGATCAAAATACTAGGACTTACCTGGAATCGATCCGCCGATGTCTTCGAGTATGTCGTCAACTGGAATCCCGTCTGCTCACCTGTAACAAAAAGAAAGGTTATTTCACATATTTCAAGATTGTTCGATCCCCTGGGGTGGTTAGCACCAGTGATAATAACAGCAAAAATATTCATACAACGGCTTTGGGTATCCGGTATAGATTGGGATGATGAATTACCCCCTCAGTTATTAAGGGATTGGAATAATTACTACAGTGAATTGCCTCAGCTCAGCCATTTTAAAATTCCACGTTGGATTGATACCAGAAAAGGTGATATATTAGTTGAGATTCATGGATTTTGTGACTCTTCTAATGATGCATACGCGGCTGTAGTTTATGCAAGAGTTGTAGACAAAGAAGGTGGCGTCAAGGTCAATTTAATAACATCAAAAACTAAAGTCGCCCCTATCAAGCAATTGTCTGTGCCCAAATTAGAATTGTGTGGCGCCGTTTTGCTAGCAAAATTGTTACGTAGGGGAAGTTTTAAAGATACCAAAAGACAATATCCATGCTTGGACAGATTCATCTGTAGTGTTAGCTTGGTTAAGTGATCATCCAAGCAAATGGAAAACGTTCATAGCAAATAGGGTATCTGAAGTGTTGTCAATTATAGAACGTAAACAATGGTCACATGTTTCAACCAAATGCAACCCAGCGGACTGCGCGTCCAGAGGCATGAAACCCTCCGAATTTATAAATTTTGAACTATGGACTAAAGGTCCAAGCTGGTTATATGGTGAGACAATTAATTATGAAAGAAAAAGTTTTGAAACAGTGTTCGAAAAAAAGAAACCCTTAAAGAATTGTTATATAATTACCAAGACAGTTACCACGGAAACCCTTTGGACGAAGTATTCAAAGTTATCTCGCCAGCTAAGAGTAATAGCTTGGATTAAAAGATTTATTAAATTAGCAAAGCATTCGAAAAAATTCCCTTCTTGGCTCACAAATAAGGAATTACAGGAATCATTAATCGTATGTATTAAGTATTGGCAAGGACAAGAATTTCAAGAAGAGATAGACAAAATAAAAAACAAGCAAAATTTTAATAAAAAAAGTAAACTTACCCAATTAAATCCGTTTCTTGATGATTTTGGAATCTTGAGAGTAGGTGGTCGCTTGAACAGAGCTCCACTCAGTGAAGATACGAAGCATCCGATCATCATTCCCGCTAAAACGCATTTCACAGGCCTTCTTATTCAGGACGCTCATGATAAAACATTACATGGCGGTCCTCAACTGATGATTACCCACTTGCGGTCTCGTTATTGGATATTGGACGTTAAAAATCAAGCAAGGTTGTTCTGTCGTAAATGTGTTATTTGTGTTCGTCACGCTTCTCATAAGAACAATCAGTTAATGGGTCAGCTTCCAGCATCCAGAGTGACACCAACTCGACCGTTCCGACAAAGTGGTGTAGATTATGCTGGTCCTATTAGCATTCGTACATCTAAAGGACGAGGACATCATGCATACAAAGGCTATATATGTCTTTTTGTTTGTATGGCCACTAGGGCCATACACTTGGAAGTGGCGAGTGATTTAACTTCTCAGGGATTCCTCGCGGCTTTTAAAAGATTCATCGCACGCCGAGGTCACTGCTCCGATTTATTTAGTGACAACGGAACTAATTTTGTCGGTGCTGCGCGAGAACTTAAACAATTGTTCACTGTAGAACGGTCACAAGTAGCTGTGGAAATCGTAGATTGGCTTAGTAATAATGGAACCACATGGCATTTTATCCCGCCTCATGCTCCCAACTTTGGTGGACTATGGGAAGCGGGAGTAAAATCAACGAAGCACCATTTGAGACGTGTCGTTGGCAACACCACATTGACGTTCGAAGAACTCTATACGGTGCTATCACAATTAGAGGCTTGTCTTAATTCGAGACCACTCAGTCAATTGACCAATGATTTTTCCGACCCTGTGCCTCTAACACCTGGTCATTTTTTAATTGGCGAGCCGCTGGTGCTGGTGCCAGAAAACAACTACGAAAATTCATCTTTTAGTAGTCTTAAACGATGGCAGTTAACGCAACGAATGGTTCAAGATTTTTGGCGCAAGTGGTCACAAGAGTATTTGACGCAATTCCTGAATAGGTATAGATGGGCTCATCATATTGCAGAGCCTAAAGTAGGAGATGTGGTTTTAGTAAAAGAAGATGATTTGCCACCTGCTAAATGGTTCTATGGAATCATAGTGCAGAAGCACCCTGGTTTGGACAATATCACACGTGTAGTAAGCTTGAGGTGCAAAGATAATATTATAAAAAGACCTGTATCCAAATTGTGTGTATTGCCGGTCAATGATTAGTTTTAATGTATGTATACTTTCATACTGCGTTATTTATTGTTACGTACTTGCAAACATTGTGTAGTTGATTCTAGTGTAATGGACATTCTTGCATTCTGTCCATGGTGGGCGGAATGTACAATCGTAATGTATCATAAAATGTTCAATTTATTATAAAAATGTTTCCTCATAAATTTAGTACCGATTGTCACCCAGAGATGGCGCTAAGCGCAGTGGCATCGCGCTAGCGTAGTCTCTCATTAATTTAGTAAGGCTGCATTGTGTTTGTGATTCTTTGTTCTGCGTATATTAAAATAGTTTTCACTACCGAACTGGTTTTAATATTGTCGTCTGCGACCCCATCCCATGGTTGTACAATGTTTATTTTTTAACACTATCAAGTAATTCAAAAAATAAATAATAATATGTAGGCTTCATTGTAATCCACCCAAACAATATGGATGTTCTCGGTGGTTTCAAATAAAGGATCAGAAACACAAAATAACCCCTCATTTTTATTACAAGTCATCATTTAACACATGACTTGTGTTCTAATTTATCCGTTATTTCCTCATTTATCATGCATGTGCTAACAACTTTCTTTGAAGCTATTCTGTACTGTTCACTTCAAGTTTTTGGCTCCTCTTATTTCAGCAAGGTTATGTTGGTTATTTGTAGACATATATTCCAAAATCATAACATTATCTACTTTCGGCAGATTTCGTGAGTCCGCTTTGACAAAATTATTTCACGACAGTAGTTTTTTCACGAAATAATAAGAAAACTGTTAATTCGCGTCGCTTGTAGTATTTTTACAGTAAAAAAAAATAAAAGAATGAGTGACACATGAGTGTTGACATTTGTTTGACGGCATTCTTTTTCCCCTTGAAGCAAAGGTGTTACACAATGTTACGCCAACAGTGACGTCATCGTAATAAAACGATCACGTTTTTTCAAAATTCCGTATAAAAGTTATTACTTTAAAAATAACGAAAATATTGAAATTAGTTTCTAAAATTGATCTATTTTATCCATTTAAACCATAAAAACAGCATGTCTAAAATATTAGACAATCCCCATTTCATGGAAAATCGTCAAAGAGTGGCTTCATTTCTTAACAGTGACAAATCTATTAAAAACTTAGACGAATAATAGTTATTTATTATACAAGAGTGGAAAGTTCCTTTTTAACCGCGTGCTCGATTTGGATGACCGAGCAAGCGAAGGATTCTTAAGTTGAATCACGAGCGCAGCGAGTGATTCTAAATTAGAATCCTGAGCGTCAGCGAGGGAAACAAACGAGCACAAGGTGAAAAATCTTTCCACTCGAGTGCAATACGTAACTTTTCATCCCACCTCAGCGAGGAAATGACAAAATGAAAAAGAAAACAATTTATAATGACAAAATATTTTTTCACAATTTAAAAAGTTCTAATCATAAATTTGGCACCATAGAGGTTACATTAAATAGGTTTAATGACGTTTTGAATTTACAATTATATTGAGTACTCATTATATGTGATGTTCTAAATTCAAATCTACTTTGCCGCTCAAGCGAATAAAATAGAATTTTCCAGCCAGATTTCGAAGCGCAAAATTACACTTTCCGAGGTGGTGGGATGAAAATGATATTTGAATGTTATATTTATTTTCGGTATTCGTCATATTTTAATTTACATTCACAGCTTTGACAATTTCCCTGTTTGACTAAATTCTTAGAAATGTCATATATTTGAGTTTTCTTAAAATTTCTATATAAACAAGAACTTACAGATTTACTCCGTGAACGAGATTTTCTGCCACCTACAAAGATAAACACAATGTTTGATTATATTTTTCATAAAAAATTTACTTTAAAAATAGCGATAAGACCCCAATTGTGGCATCTAGAATAACCATCCAATCATCCATTTTTTTGTCCATTCCTTAAAATTTGATTTCACCACCAATCATGCCACCAATCAATAACTATGATTGATACCCTATACTGCAGTAATATAAAAATAACACTAAATAACATATTGTTACGCCTTTTTCCCCGAAGGGGTAGGCTGCAGTGTTTACACCCACATTACACCAGATATGTTATAACAAATATACACAATAAACTGTACTTAAGTTTGAAACTTGACTGAAACTCAGTGATACAGGCGGTGGGAACGAACCAGCGTTTCCTGCAACCTCTCAAATTAGTAGTACCCCGACCGTCCCAACTTCCCTACTCTTCCTCCATAAAACAGCTGCTGCCAAAAATAGTATATGATCTAAATCATCACCACAATATTGATATTATTCTATTATTCTCCTAAAAGGAAATGTTTAAAAAAATTCCAAGACCCTGTACAGTTATTGAAAAAATAGTATAAATTATGTACATTTACACATATGTATTAAAAAATTACTATCCTGGCAGCTCAAGGAGCAAAATCTATTGGTCCATAGCTGTAAAGTTCGTAATAAAAACTTTTAACTGTCAGTTTGACAGTTATATTTGTCGAGTCTTCAGTCCGTTCGTTTGTCATTCATTCCATTTTGAAAGTGGATTCCGAGTTGTGGTTGTTGTGTGTGATTTTTGCACCGAAGTTTTTATTTTAGACCCTGAACCAATTATGTAAGGGTTGACATATGAACGAAGTGTCAATGTCAATCATTTCACACACTCCCTCCATCATGAAAAGTATGGCTATATTAAAAATATTTCAAAAGCTTCCTACATAAACATTTTACAATTATTTCAAGAAAATCGTGTATCAAGACTTAATTATGGTATTTTTTAATACCATGTACACATGCTGGCATTTTCCCGATACAAAATTAAACATCTCCTTTGCTGCATAGACAGGGTAAGTGTAAGAAGAAATTATTTTTTGTGACTTCAATAGCCAAAAGAGGTGTGTGTGTACAGCAAAATAAGATCATACTGTCACTAAGCAAGATCAATATCAGATATTTTATATCAATCATTGACATTCTATTGATCATATAAAATTATGGATAGGTAAGTTATGTCAAATCATTGCATCTATTAGACACATCCTGCAGGACTGTTGTGAGGTAGGTATCATTATTAGCCAAAAATAAAAAACACCTTTTTTGTAGACTGTTTGCTTTGCAGTAATTTTTTACCTTCCCTAAATTATTACATTCTATGTTTACGAAACAAACAAAAAACAGTGTTTATATGGAGTAGTAAATGAAAAACATTTTAAAGGAATGTACAAAATTATCCATTTTAAAATGTACAATATTTTAATACATTTACATTATGGAATGCCAAAATATTTTGGAGAAATATTGGGCAAGGCGACACTTATCAAAACAACCCTTCTTTTAGAATAATATATAATATTACTTTCGAAAGGTTTTCATTGTTTACACGTATCTGTATAATACCTACAGGTTTATAATTTACACGTCGTTTCTAAAACAACCACGTATTGTTCTAGAAAATGTTCAAATAATTATTATTGTTATTTGAGGTTATAAAAAAATTACAAATCTTACCTGTGTCCACATCCATGGTGAATGTATTGAAATAAGTCACTGTCCACAATTAATTGTATTCAATCATAAGAAATAATAATTACGTAATTCCTCGAGAAAATAGTAAACCAAAATTACGGTTATTGTATCATTTTATCGCAACAAAGCAAGCAGACAAGTTTTGAAAGAGAGAACAAACAGAGAACCATCCATAGACAAGACCACAGATTAGAGAAAAAGAAATTAAGATTATTTTAACGATCAGTTTCTTTAAAGCTACCATTGAACTACGCCGTTATTATCATTGAAATAAAACCATATAAAACTTATATTTCTTAAGTTAGAAACAATATTACAATCACTGAAATAAAAATTACGTCCGCCATAGTTGAATGGCGCCAAAAACTCCGCGATCTACTTAAGTGTGACTATAAATAGAAAGTTTAAATAATCAATACTGACAAGTATGCCAGCTGTTTTGTTTCACTGACCACAGATTAGAGAGATATGTCTAAAGTCACTGACTTTCACTAGTGTCAAACTAGGTACTATAGAAAAGTTGTATGTTTATTTTTTTACTTTTATCAAATTACAAATATTCTTACTGATTATCCAAATCTATTAGGACCATCAATGAAAAAGTAACATATTTTGTCATATAAGTGTTTTTGTGTCAGAAAAAGCCGATAATGGAGGAGTCGGATAAGTTGCCAATAAAGCGAGTGGAACTCTCTTTAGCTAAATTCAATGAAGTGGCTATTCCTCATCACTTAGACTTGCTGCGACAACACAAGGCCAATATTATAAAGGTACGAAGAAATAAAACCAATTTATGGTAGATTCTTTTATTCGTGAACAGTTACAACTACGTAACTCACGAGACGTAGTGCGTATGTGTGACGATATCAGCAGTCTATAAATAAATCTCTTTTTAAAATGTTTGGCACTTTCATTCATGAAGGGACAATGATATTATACAAATTCGTAATATTTTAAGACGGAGTTTATGCCAGTTGCGTAATTATTGCTTCAGCAGATTGCCACAAAGAATTGACTGATTGATGTAATTATAACAATAGACGGATCCTGATGAAAAGCATAATGTACCATTGATGCAGTATAAATAAAGATCAGACAGCCTTTATTACATTAAGTATATGTTAATATTATTAATTATTGTATAGGTAGTTTATTTAAATCTACATAAATATAATAAAACTGTAAATAACCTGTGTCTGTACATGGAATATGTTTAACACTTTTTATTGGGGTATAATACAGACACTATTAGTTATACAGATTGATTATAATAATAACTTGAGGTTCAATTTTCATTGCAATTCTAAAAGCTTTTAGAATCTTTAGCTGTCTAAAGGTTTAAGCAACAAATTTGGGAAAATCATTGAAATTTTTTTTAATTGTGTGTTATGCAAAGAGTAGCCAAGCTATTTTTAATGTATAATTATTAAACATTCTATACCAAGAACATACTAGTTACAACATTGCATTCACACAGTATATTTTCCATACTTTCATTGTTTTCACCGCACATTACAGGTGGGGTCATCAGCTTTGCCGATAGGTTAAAAAAGTTGTGTTAATATGGCCAGTAAGGGCCTATAAGGCCGCGGATTTGACATCTGCTGATTCTCACTTTTTTATATAATGATGTACATATTTGGTATGTAAGCTTACAGTAAAAAATAAAAGACAAGATTTGTCCATAATTAATGAAAAAAATATTATCTTTAAATATAATTAAATTTTTGAAGCAAGTTATTTTCAAAAAGCAAATATTATAATGTAACAATCTGTCTGATTAAATGATTGGATCGAATGGAATGTAAGAGCGCTTAGCGCTAATAAACTGTCTTTGCAGTTTGGCGCGTGTATTACTGTATTAATTGAGTAATGATGGAATATAAATATTTATGTAAGTACTACAATGTTTTAACCCATGTCAGTACTCAGCGGCGGGCGAGCTGCCGCGCGTGCGCGCAGAGCAGATGCGCGCGCGCCGCGTGTGCTGCGCGCTGCGCGCTCTGCTCGAGGAGCTGCATGAGCTGCGCGCTCGCGTGTGCTGCGAGCACCTCGCGCGCTTCGACCAGCTCACGCAGCGCTCGCGCGAACTCACGCTCAAGGCCGTCGTCGATTACCTCGGTCAGTCACCTCACGAGAACCTTACCCTCTAAAGTGACTTGCGGAACTAACTAGCCTCACAGAGTTACGCTCTGCGCTTGGATCTTCAGTCTGTTGGACATTCTCAACTGTCGGTGAACAAATGAATCACGAAATGTCTGCTATTCTTTATTCCTGTGCTGTTAAAGCGAAACGGGACGCAATTTTCCGAGTCCAATACGTGAGCCAGGTGTTGAGAATCACGAAATCACAGCTCAATCACGGTTCTATCCTTGTTAATGAGCCCTCCTAGAGGGAATTACCAGGCAGGGTTAGAATCCTGGTAGGGGCAGTTGTTGGTGTTCTATGTAATATCACTTATTCTACAGTTTTTGAAGTGCCTTTTTAATAGAGACAAAACAAAATGAGATTTTAAAATCGTTAAAACCCACCAAAACATGCTGAAAAAATAATAACAAGGACTGATCCTTGAATAAGAAACAATCGCCCTCATTGTAGGAGTGATAGAGAGCAGTTGCAAGGCGATAGTAGCCGAGAGCAGGGCGCGCGTGTACCGCAGAGCGGGTGAGGTGGTGTTGTGTGAACTTCAGCGTTTGTGATGAGCTAACATTGTAATAACACGTTTGATGTCGATCCAATGGAGAGCATGTGAAGTTGATTTGTGATTGCCGCATCTATTTTATTAAATAAATGGTCATTATAACAAAGACATGCACTAATTCGGTTCAACCATTAACAGTCTAGCTTTAGACAACACAATAATTACGTCGCTTGTTGTTCGAATGTTGTATTAACCGATAATCGCTATGTGCTCGTACAAAAGTGCCGACCACATACTCGTATAGATCAGAAAAAGGTCAGTAAGAATACTACTTGAAGTGGGAGTGTGGACGCAATTGTAATTTGCTGAGGCGCACAGACTTGATGTGTTTTCATCAAGTGTTACTATTTTTGCCTACTCTTTGGGGGTATAGGCGCGACTCTTCTCACAGAAAGGCTGCTCAATCTCAGCGATGTGAATAAATAATACCCACCTACCTACAGGAATCAGAGTGTCAAAGAAAGAAAAAAAATGTTGCCATAACATTAAAAGGCACTATCATTTTCGGAATGATTGATGCCACATTGCAATACGCCTCGTGGTTGGAGGGCGATATCCAGTAAGCTAAACATAGCTCCTTAATTCAAGGATAGTTTTGACTGTGTTATGTCATGTTATCCCCAGAATCGGCCCCACAGGCGGCGTCGCGCCGCCCGCCCCCGGAGGAGGTGGCGGCGGGCAGCGCGGCCTCCACGGACTCGGTCGGCGTACTGGCGCACGACGGGCCCGCGACCACTCTGCAGCTACAAATCGACGAGAACGTGAGGCTAACCTAACGCCTAACCTATAATCATCCGTAGCCTATATTGAAAACGACACTCGCCCATTTCCCTCCTCTGGCAACTTTACCTACTCGCTAACGAAGCCAACGTCGTGTTATTTGAACGAGCGTTCCTGTAAAATGAAGTTTACTGTGTGTAAATACGAGTATAGTGAGGAGACACCGAGCCACATCGTAATCGGCCAATGTCTGGTGCGCAGGAGCTGCTCTCGGCGGCGGCGGCGGAGCGCGAGGCGGTGCTGCGCGGCTGGCGCGCGCTGCAGGATGACGTCAGAGCCGTGCACGACGCCTGGCAGCACGTGCAGGCCGCCGCGCTCGCGCAGCGGGAACTGGTGCTGTCTTTTGTCTTCCTTCACGTTGCACCAACACGACCTCTGTGCATTACTTTGCTATTTCTGTGATCACTTACCATGAAGACCTTTCGCCTAGTAGTAATAGTAGACGTTATATAAGTGTATAGTTGTTTTGTTTTTCATATGACAGACGAGCTCTCGGCCTTCATCTCACCTGGTATGTGACGATAAGGCCGACGGTGGAAGCGATCGTCGTGTGTATTCCCCGACAACTGAGGAATTTATATTGAAAAAATAATAGTTAAAAAAACTAAAAAACACGCTTTTAGCACGCACTAAAAATTACAAAAAGAAAGCGTTTAGCGTTTTGTCTAAAAAAGTAAGATTACATAAACGCTCCACGACACTCCACTGACAGCAAACCCTTTCATTTGATATCCATATCATGGGGGTGGATTTCAAACAGCCAGTCCGCCATCTTGGGGAGGCCGCCATATTGGATTTGTAATGACGTTTCTTAGCTAGTCATGTATTGTCATCAGAACTCAGAGCGTGTGTAAAATTTCATCCTAATCGAAGACCGGGAAGTGGGTCAAATTAAGATTCTAAATTTTGACGCAGACAACATACAAACAGTGTGAGTTAAATAAAAGTGTCTAAAAATTTTATCTACATGATTAAATGAATTTGAATATCGGAGACAGAGGCGTAATTATATGTTTTTTTGTGTGTATATGAAGAAAAATAAACATTTTCAGGCAATAACATATTGTAGCAATAATAGAAATACATGACTCGTAATGTTCTGCAGGTATCCACGTCGGCGACGCTGGTCGACGCGGCGGCCGACAACGTGCAGCAGGCGCGGAACAACCTCTCCGTCGCTGAGAAGTAACCTTACACTTTAGTTTACACTCTGTTTCGTTTTGTTAATCATTTTACCTCTTTCATTTGTATACCAACGCTCACACTAACTGACACGAGTATCACATGAACAAGTCAAATCATATAGTCTGTCTTTGTCAACGAATGCCTGTCGTTCACCATATTCCTGCCTATTAATTTTTCATTACCGCATAGTAAATACCTTATCGCATTAACGAACGCTTCTACAACTGAGCCAGCCAATCAGCATGAGCGGTGGTCCTTGGTTCGTTTTTGTTTTTTTTGACTCGGCTGTACCGAATCCGAAGCGCCCCCTACTCTCAATTTTCGGTTCACAGATTCGATCCGGAAAGTCATGCCCCGTCTAGCTATGATCGGCTGCAATATAATTCGTTCGAATGTTCGTTCGTTTTCCGGTGGTCGAAAATTGGGTGGGGAGGCCGGTCGGAGCGTCTGTTAATTCTATAAATAATTTGTGACTAAATAACGCCTACCCCTTCGGGGATAGAGGCGTCATGGTGATGACTTCCATTCGATGCAGGCTCCGCGTGGGCGCGTGGGGCTGCGGCGGGGCGGCGCTGGGCGCGCTGGCGGGCGGGCCGCTGGGGCTGCTGGCGGGCGCCAAGGCGGGCGTGGCGGCCGCGCTCGTGGGCTCGGCGCTGGGGCTGGGCGCGGCCCGAGCGCTGGCCAAGCGGCGCCAGCAGGACATCGACCAGCAACGCAAGGAGGGCAAGGATCGAGAACGAAAGGATCAGTAAACACGAAGCTAAGGCGGCAGCCCTTGCGGCGTTATTGGGGCCGCTCTGCCAGTCTGGAGCTGAGTCGGTCCACTGCTGACTCGGAGCCCAGATTGCGAGCGATGCTATTGGTAAATTATGATGTCGGAACAGCAGAGCGGTAAGCGATATCGTCGGTTAAGTTTGATAGCTCGAGCTCTTCTTCTCTTTGCCCAGGTGGACGGGCGGCGTTCATGAGGTCGGTATTTAGATAAGATAATCATTTATTTTATAGAATATGGTAGTACATACAGTTTAGGTTGAGAGCTGGGTGGTTCTAGCGAAAGAACGACGGTAACACATAATATCTAAACCGAAAAGAACAGTAGAGCTAGAGCTGCCTGTCCACTGGAGCTGAGAAGAGATGCGACGTGTGTCAAAATTACCCAATAGAATTGCTTCAAACATCCGTTTATCGGATCCGATCTCTCTATAAACGATTAGTTTGCTTGAAATCTCGACTCCGCTCCATCGCCCCGCTTTAATGAGCGGGAGCCTATGGCCGGACAGTTGCGGCATTAACGGGGGTTCCTTTATTCTAATAACGACACCTTTTGAAACTTGGACATATTTTATTCTATGAAAATTGTGTCAAATAAAACGTGTTAGTCAAGTGTTAAAATGCAAGTTACCAAATCGACTCATTATTATTTTGTACATAACTAGATGTCCTACATTTTAGATTTGCCTATATATATTTTTACTATTTTGTTATTTAAGTAGTAATTAAAGAACAATGGGCAAAAATTTATGGACCGTGGTACCCGCTCCAATAGCCATAACCAATACATATTTGAAAAAACATTTTGTTTTAGAAACACGTTTGCCTCGGGGCCAGTTCCAATTCACGGTTTGAAAGGATTAGGAATGATTCCAGTGTTTCTAAGAAATCTAGTTTCACCTTCCAATAGCTATATGTGTTACATATCGATGGATAGGTATTTTTGAGTTGGATAAAAGTTACTATGGTGCCAAGTTGTTACAAATCTTAGTTCGTTCAGAGTTATTCTTTATTAAACATGGTAGTTATATACGCGTTGTGTAAATCCTAGTACAGAAATCTTCGAAAGCAACCAGAGACAGGTGGTCATAGTAATTGTTGTTCGTCTTGGAAATACCTTCCAAACGATACTACTAGATTAGCTATTGGAGCCGGGTACCATTCTGCCCATTGTCCTTAAAAAAATGATAAGTACAAGATTGTTTATTCTTCGTTTTCTCTTCATTTGTCTTTTTTCTGAATTAATTTATCTATACATACATATAATAACATAACATACCTAACATAATTGGCGAAACGTGGGTGCTAGTTCACCTCTGCCTACCCCTTCGGGGATATAGGCGTGATTTATGTATGTATGTATGTACATATAATAAAACTGTAGAGGTCAAATGTCTGAATATAGAAAAAAAATGCTTTAAATCAAGTCAGGGGGATGTAAAAAGAGGGAAAACACCTAAAAATTATTTTTGTTTATCTGTTCGTACGGGCTGATTTCCGAAACGGCTGGACCGATTTTGCATGGTGATATCTTATATCCCTGGTCAACATCTTAGATACTTTTTATTCCGGAAAATTAAAAGGTTCCCGGGTGATAGTTAAAGAACCTGTAACCACGGACGAACTTGCGGGCAACAGCTAGCACTAAAATAATTTGTGTATGACAATATTTAAAAGTAACCTGGAGGAGAAGTTTTAGTTTCAAAATTATTTCAACTGTTTCAAAAATGTCATTGAGGTCTATTTTAGAAAACATTTGAAGTAACAGATTCATTAAAGTTCAGGTATTAATGAATTTCCTTTTTTTTTACTGGGTCACCAAACTATTTTCTGTATTGTGTAAAGCAGTTATATTTGGTGACTGCCTTATACAATTTATTCTATTCCAAAAATTATAATAATTTGAAATATTTTATTTTTGTACTTTGTAAGTTTATGGATACATGTTGCATAGTGCCATCAAATTACTCGCGCGCATAGATCGCATATACTACATAGACACTACTACGAGCAATTTGTACAATGAAATTAATATTGTTACATAATTATTCTTTACATTGATAGTTATAACCGTACAGGCTGTTTTAAGTATAGCTCGCAAGATGCATGTCTAACAGCCGCAACAAATTTTTTGTTCATAAAATTTTGAATCTGTTTTTACCTACAACTAATTTATTGTGTATCTTTGACAGTAACCAGTAACTATCAGTGTATGTTCAGTCAACAGCATGTCAAACTATACAAAACTGTCAAAAAATCTTAAATAGCTACCAACCCACGTAACGGATGTACGCATACACACTCACACGTACCTATTAGATATCACTTTTATTATTAAGTTCATAATTATTGAGGTTAATTTGACGCGCTGTGTGCAATAGCAACTTTAAAAGCATAACAATTAAGTGAATGTACTTAATACCGATTTAGGAGTTAATATTACAAGTATTAGATTCGTGTATCTACTTATGTCATAATATCAAGTGACCTGTTGGACCCAATGACATCGTATCTAGAGCAATAATAGGATATTTTAAATACAATATTATTAAGAAATAATAACGTAGTTAATAAATAAGATCAAGGATCTGAAATTTGGTAGGTAATATTGTAAATGCACCCAACCAAAATGCGAATTACCACTGAATAACCATATATAAATTATTGTTGTTATTGTTGTTATTGCTGCCTTGAAAACAAACCAGTGGTAGTCGAGTAGGGATGGACGGTGCACTACTCGTTCGAAAGGCTGCGAGGGTCGCGGGTTCGATCCCACCGCCGCCACCACTGAGTGAATAAAACTTAAACTTATAGTTCATTGTGAATATCGTTTGCCTCACTTCGTACCCGGTGCATGGCAACAGGCCCGCCGCCTGTCCTAACATAGGCGAAATGTGGGCGTTAACACCTCTGCCTACCCCTTCGGGGAAAATCTCACACCTGAAAATAAACATATTCTATTCTGTCTCTGATTTAGACTATAAGAAAAAACTCAGTCAAATGACACAATATTTTTTTTTACTTTTATATTACCCAATTTAATTATATACCTTATATTTGTTACCATAATGTTTACATAGATTGATCTATAACTTTTTAATGTGTGTAGTCAAAGTGTAACAATGTATATATAAATACTATGCACGATGCTGTGATATATTGCCTATTTTATAAGTGCCTTGTGTCAAAGTACATAATAGTTGAGTAAATAAATATATTTTTCAAATATTTGTCTTTTATTTACTAAAGTGTAAGATAATTTTTTAAACACCACCACTAGTAATATTTAAAATCATGATTGTCATCGATCTAACACACTACTACAGTCACGTCATTTATTTTAATAACACGCTTTTATTGGCTTCACTTGTATGTACCTAACTATGTATGTAAGAAAATCTTGGAGTCTCAATTTGACCCACTTCCCGGTCTTCGATTAGGATGAACTTTTGCACACGGCTGATTTCTAATGACAATACATGACTAGCGAAGAAACGTTATTATAAATCCAATATGGCGGCCTCCCTAAAATGGCGGATATTAAATGAAAGGGTTTGCTGGAATACGAAAAAATGCCAAATGCACCCCTCAGAGTAAACAGAACTGGAGTAGCCTTTGTCTAACATTCCCCTCAGCCAAATGCACAAGCATCGGATGCTTGCACGTTTAATAAAATTAGTTGAGCCGCCATTTTGACAGCCATAACATTGTAAACGTTGCGGCGAACAGAGCTCCCGCAAAAATGCCTGCCTGTGCTGTTTTTTGTTGTAAAAATAAATAGAAAACATCGAGTATGCTAAAAGATGGTGTCACCTTTTATTTGTAATTATAATGTTTAAGATTTCATGATTATTTAGTTCATTATTTCATGTTTTAGAATTCTACGATTTCAAATTTCGAACGCTAGTCTCGTGGGGAGTGCGGCTGTGATGTTGTCAAAACGCACACCCCACGTGACTATTTTAAGCGTGTGTGTGCGTGAAATTTAAATTTGTGTGTCGAATTATGCATGTGTGCATTTGTAAAAACGGTAAAAGTTATTGTTTATGTGTGCTGGCTTTGAGTGTAGTGGTAACCTCACCCCCCGCAAGAAATGGCAGAAAAAAATGTTTGAGAAATTGACTAATGGCTACTCCAGTTCTGTTTACTCTGAGGTCATAGTTCATCTTACATCTGGCACAGGCTCTACCAGACATACAGCCACACACAACCTACATCTCTAAACATATCTAAGAAAAATATGGGGGAGAGTTTGGCGCCATTCGACTACGGCGGACATGATTTTTATTTCAGTGATTGTAATATTGTTTCGGAGTGGATCTTGTTGCGTAAAATCAGTGGAGTTTAGTTTGTGACGGGGTGAAGCCGGGGATAATGAAAATACAGTTGGGTCATCACTTAGGTATTGTATATTTTATATTGAAGAATTAAGGCACAAAATAGTGCCTTAAAGAGACTTACACACTTTGTTATTTATCAGGAACTGATCTTGTGGGTTGTTGTAACTTTTAGTTTAAGCTTATAAAAATTTATCATCACTATAAATATATTACGATTATTGTAAGCAGGGAGTCAACCGCTCTACGCGCTGACTCGGGTAAGAATGAACATCGAGAACAAAACAAATAAAAAGAGACAGACAGCAAATTTAACGGATTAAACGGAAACCAAGAGAAAAATGGCCAGAGTAGAGCGCAATGACAGCAACGAGTCGCTAATATAGCTATGGCGCCTCGTTACAAGTTTTGTGTAATAAGTGTCATTAATGATAAGCAATGTGTAGGATCATTGATTTAAAGCGTCAAGTGGTGTGAAAAACGGTGGGATCTTTCTCGTCGTTTGACGCCAAATTCTCCCAAGACGCGTTGGAATGTATTGAACTTGCATTTTAATGTAAATACTAAAGATAAAAATACCGAAGACATGGCTGTATGGGCTTTGTTCCCTTTGTCTTCCCTACTACGTCAGTATATTTATGTTTCCTACATGGGAGAATTTTACAACGAAAAATATGGAAAAATCCACAGAGATAAAATCTGTCCATGTCAGAGTCCGTAGCCACTCCGTAGCTAAATCGAAGCGATTCTAAAAATAGATTATGTCACAAACAAATGCAAAATACTTTAGAATATAACGGCTCAGGCAGAAAAATGCCATGCCTTGCAGACTCAGAAGCTTGCAGAAAATTATAAATACAGTTGATGTATCATTCAACTGTATTTAAAATCCATACTTGAAGAAAAAAGAAAGATGTCTCAAATTACTTTCCATTATATGCACATTATACTCAGAGTAAACAGAACTGGAGTAGCCTTTGTCTAACATTCCCCTCTGCCAAATGCACAAGCATCGGATGCTTGCACGTTTACTAAAACTAGTTGAGCCGCCATTTTGACAGCCATAACATTGTAAACGTTGCGGCGAACAGAGCTCCCGCAAAAATGCCTGCCTGTGCTGTTTTTTGTTGTAAAAATAAATAGAAAACATCGAGTATGCTAAAAGATGGTGTCACCTTTTATTTGTAGTTATAATTTTTAAGATTTCATGATTATTTACTTCATTATTTCATATTTTAGAATTCTACGATTTCAAATTTCGAACGCTAGTCTCGTGGGGAGTGCGGCTGTGACGTTGTCAAAACGCACACCCCACGTGACTATTTTAAGCGTGTGTGTGCGTGAAATTTAAATTTGTGTGTCGAATTATGAATGTGTGCATTTGTAAAAACGGCTGGCTTTGAGTGTAGTGGTAACCTCACCCCCCGCAAGAAATGGCAGAAAAAAATGTTTGAGAAATTGACTAATGGCTACTCCAGTTCTGTTTACTCTGAGACATTATATGATACATTGACTCGATAACTTTTGTCTATGACATAAATTTCGTTTTTACCATAGAGAAAGAAGTGTCAGTTGAAATTGAAAACAATATGGCAGATTTTCCAAAAATTCAATGATGAGACGTGTAACAACAATTTCCAGAAGTTAATTTTGTTTCGTTTCAGTTATCTTATTAATATTTGTTGTTATATTTATTTGTATAGCTAGGAATATAAATTATAGTGTTGAAGGTGATTGATGTAAATCTTGTGGTTTTTTAAAGTGCTAGTGTTTGCAATCATCAAGCCGCGAATGAAAGCATAACCAGTGATATATTAAGTGGCAGGATGTCGTTCCCGCCTCGGCCTCCGCTGGTGCCCTACGGCATCGCACCCGGCGTCGTCACCATGCCCATGGCGACACATGTAAGTTTGCACCATCTCCGATATCTAACATAACCTCTATTTTGATATTGTATGAATGAATGAACCTCCGTGTGAACGTTTATCTTCAGTACTAAATTCACTATTATGTTCATGATGTCAGTTAAAAATGATGTATACTGGAGCAACATGGTTTTATTTACTATGATATTGTTAAAATTGTGTGGTTTTATAGCACATTAGAAGAAAGTTTGGTATCTATATAACTAATTATTTGTAATAATGAAGGAATTTTATGTTAGCATTGTTATAAATGTTTACTCATAGTTGTATTAAATTTGTAGTCATCATTTTATTGTGTGTGTAAGCATAAACTGTAGGGAATGCACAAGTCTGCACATTAGTAAAACCTAGTCTTCTTGTAGAACTCTGTCTATATTCTAACACTAGGTAGGTATTTGCAGAAAAGCTCCTGTAACTATTTTGAAAGGGGTTTTTCAAAAGCATCTAAACAGTCTTGTAATACATAAATGTTGTGGTTTTTAATAGGAGTTTATGTCTGAATGTAATTTGTGACAGTAGAACTGAATGTAAAGTGGAGTGTAGGAGTGGGAAAATTTGTGTAATTATGGGTGGAATACATGTGGGGGATTGTGATTGGTGGTTGAGTGAATAAGTGTATCATACCTTGTTGAATCCGCAGCTCTGAGCACTGGTGTTCCAAACAATAGATGTTTTTATTTCATCTTGTTTTCTGACCATTGACTACGAAGTCTGGTGTGGTGGACGCAGGATGAGTGTAGAATTAATGCTTGTTTTTCCAAGTCACATTACAAGTTATGTTGAGAAGATGAATGAAAATAAAATAAAGCAGGCAATATAAGGCAAACCTAGTTAATAGTGGATGAAACATAATTCAGCCAGCAAAATTAATAAAAATTAAAATATTGATAACATTGTTTAAAGCTACAAATATCAGGATAAACCTTATGGTTAAACCATAAATCTGACTTATCACAAAGGCTATCTGTGGATTTATTGCACTGATTAATTGAGCTGTGTGGTAGCAGCTCATTAAAAGAATACTACCAACTCATCTCTTCCCCTGCGTGTCGTAAAAAGGTGACAAATTTTCTTAGAATTGCACAACCATCCAATAGCTTATAGCCACGGGCTCACCACCACGTTGAGTGAAGTCACTGCTTGGTGAAGTGCAGACTATGGTAATGGACTGTTTTAGTGGTGCTTTTGTCTAGTCTCTGACTAACCCTTAGGGGATAATACATACATACATATGTTCACGATGGGATAATAGTCGTGATTATATGTATATGTATGTATGTATTTATTGATATAGTGCTAATTAACAGTTTCTTGAGCATCATAGATAATGGACTGGAATGTGAAACTGCTAGTGTGTAATCTTGAATTAACTTGAACACGGCGACTTTTCGTAGCGATGCCGTCGTGCGTTTGCTAAACGCTTCTGACGCGTGTTTGTCGCATTTACAACGCGCTTCAGTCGGATGGCGCGTGAGCGCAGAACCGAGCAGGAGTAAAACTGAATCGCGAGAGAGGAGCGCGACAGTATCGCGTATGCATCGCGACTGAATCTGAGCACCCCTCGGGCGAGGCACACAGCCAGCGCTCGCTTCGCATCCGTATCGATGCAGATGCGCGACATTATCGCTACAAAAGGTGACCCTGGGCGAGCGCTCTAAGATGTTTCCGCATGTCCTCAGGTGATGGTGGGCGCGTACGGCGGCGGCGTGGGGCCGGTGGGGTCCGTGGGGCCGGTGGGGTCGAGCGGGCGCGCGGCGCTGCTGCCGGCGCCGGCGGGCGGGGGCGCGGGCGGTGGGGGCGGCGGGGGCGCGGGGGGCGAGGCGCGCGAGGGCCCGCCGCCCGTGACGGTGTTCATCGGCAACATCAGCGCGCGCGCGCCCGACGCCATGATCCGCGCGCTGCTGGCCGCCTGCGGGCCCGTGCTCAGCTGGAAGCGCGTCAGCACCTTCGGGTAACTGCCCCCACTACACGCGCGTCGTCACGAGGAGTGCAGGCGGCCGCACACTGCCGGCCTGCACTCCTCCAGACACGAGAAGCCTTTCCGAAGTACTCCAGCTGACGAAGCTTCGATCACCATCAGGTTCTGCGAGTTCGCGGGCCCGGAGGCGGCGCTGCGCTGCGTGCGGCTGCTGCACGAGCGGCCGCTGGCGGACAAGCGGCTGCTGGCGCGCACCGACGGCAAGATGCAGGCGCTCGTGGACCAGTACGCCAGCGAGCAGCGCCGCGACGACGACGCCGCGCGACGCCGCGACGACGACGCCGCGCGGCGCCTGCTGCAGGTGGCCGACGACTACCAGCACGAGCTCACGCACTACGAGCTGCTGCAGCACGGTGAGTCACACACACGACGGCTGCTGCAGGTGGCCGACGACTACCAGCACGAGCTCACGCACTACGAGCTGCTGCAGCACGGTGAGTCACACACACGACGGCTGCTGCAGGTGGCCGACGACTACCAGCACGAGCTCACGCACTACGAGCTGCTGCAGCACGGTGAGTCACACACACGACGGCTGCTGCAGGTGGCCGACGACTACCAGCACGAGCTCACGCACTACGAGCTGCTGCAGCACGGTGAGTCACACACACGACGGCTGCTGCAGGTGGCCGACGACTACCAGCACGAGCTCACGCACTACGAGCTGCTGCAGCACGGTGAGTCACACACACGACGGCTGCTGCAGGTGGCCGACGACTACCAGCACGAGCTCACGCACTACGAGCTGCTGCAGCACGGTGAGTCACACACACGACGGCTGCTGCAGGTGGCCGACGACTACCAGCACGAGCTCACGCACTACGAGCTGCTGCAGCACGGTGAGTCACACACACGACGGCTGCTGCAGGTGGCCGACGACTACCAGCACGAGCTCACGCACTACGAGCTGCTGCAGCACGGTGAGTCACACACACGACGGCTGCTGCAGGTCGCCGACGACTACTACCTACACACATGAGAAGTAATCGGCAGTACCTATGCTTGTTTAGTAATAAAAATTTAGGGTCGTTACTAACTACCCATTGTTTCCACAGAGGAAGCCATCTCGAAGACGGCGCGCGTACTCGAAGAAGCAGATATCTCTGAAGAGAAGCGCGACGTGATTCACCGCGAGATCGGCAAGTTCCGCGAGAGCATGAAGGTAATGACGCACCCTCCGACGCGATCCCACCACTCACCACCTTTACACCTTCCGACTAATGACCGCACGCGGACACCGCACCAGAAGCGACCCTTTATTACCACATATTTACACACATATAAATAATATATTGGTCTGACTGGAAGGAAATTTGAAAGTGTTTAAAATGTTACATATGAATGTCGACCGTCTATTGTTTTCTTTTTTTTATA
Organism: Parapoynx stratiotata; assembly: GCA_910589355.1. Taxonomy (NCBI): domain Eukaryota; kingdom Metazoa; phylum Arthropoda; class Insecta; order Lepidoptera; family Crambidae; genus Parapoynx; species Parapoynx stratiotata. The sequence continues at coordinate 149,149 of OU342483.1, forward strand.
GAAAGGCTGAACAAATGACTTCATCTCACCTGATGTTAACTAAAAGTAGGTACAGAAGGGGCAAGGGTAGCTGTTGAGGCTATAATGCACACCCTTGTCGACCTTTTATGTTTTTGTTCTCTTGCAGATTTAAAAAATTACGAGATGTGGTTTTGAGACGCCACCAAAATAATATTGATTTTAAAGAGCGTGTGTAGACTTAGAAAGTTCACGAATATTTTTCTTCTGAAGATTATACACTAAGACGGTAAATAAAAATGTTGTAAAGACAAAAGACTAGCGGTTGAATCTTCAATACAATTTTACGTTTCATGTATGATATAATAGAAATGCAATAGCTATAATGCAAAACAAGTTCAGTGTAGGTTATACAGAGTATAAATTATAGGGTAAGAACTGTAAGGTAATAGAGGGTCGCATGTCGCCCCCCCCCACGGGGAGCGGTGTGCGCGTGCGGCTGACGAGTTGCGGTGCAGGTGCCGCGCGGCCGGGCGCGGGGCGCGGGCGGTGAGTACATAGTACACAGCACAGTACATAATACATACTACACAGTACATGGATACAGGTGTTCATATAATACTAACAAAATTTCTATATTACAATTACCTAACATCACACAACTATCCATATTCGTAGAGCAAATACACTTATTGTTCTCCGCGTGTAGTTTATCCGGCGCCAAGGACCATACATCTATGACCATACCGATTATTACTGCACTTAATATATTAAACTATATACATGTGTTATTATTGTTAGTTTGGATACAATTTATCTCATTATTTTATTTGTTATACTTTTTTATTCACGAGTACTTTATCCGGCTTAAAGGACCAATTTTGTATATAGTGAAAATGAGTAACAGACTTGGAACATTAAACCTACTGTATTATTTACTGTTTGCTCAAGTGTATTTCTTTCATATTAAACATACCTTTTAAAAAATCCAGTCATCTTAGATCAATATATTTATAACATTTTTATAAAACCCATTATTATTTTTAGTACCAAGGGATAAATACAATTCGCCGTTCATATATTATTTGCATTCAGTGATTCGTTCTTGAGACGGCTGTTCGTCACATTAAAATGAAACAACGAATACCATCACTTATATACGTTTTTATCACCCAACTATAAAAACTCGCAGTTGATACGTAGCAACGCAGCCATAAATACGAGGCTGGTATGATATATACTGAGCCTATTTTTAAATTTTCAAAATAGTCTGCTTTCAAATTAATGCGTTTTTCCCACCGCGTCTCCAACTTCTTTAAGACCCCCCAAGAATATGTCTTAGGAAACTCTGCAAAGTACTCATCCGTGGCCACCACGGTAACGTAACGCATTAGTCCTTTGGATTACGCTTTGAGAGCGCTAAAAACTCTTTGGAAGTATCCACACGATTCTGATTGTTTTCTGCAGTTAGCAAACGCGGTACCCATCGGGCCGATAACTTCTTCATGCGCAAAACATTTGCGATGAACGATATTTTGTACACGCTCCAGGGGCAAGCCACATAACTCAGCTACCTCCCTCAACTTTAGTCTCCGACCGTACATGAACATATCGTGGACTTATTTGATGGTTTTCTGCGTGGTAACTTCATTTGGACGTCTTTGACGGGCTTCATGAAACACAGATGTTCTACCATTTCTGAAATCGTTATACCACCGCTTAATTGTGGCAATCCAAGGTGAAGCATCGCCATACACGGTTCTTACTTGTTTTTTATTTTATCACGCGTTTTCCACATCAAAAACAGAAAGCGAATCACTGGCTTTCTCTATTTTACACAAACAATGCGTCTTAAAGTGTTTATAAAAGCTATAATTCTTGAAGTATGTAATTGACAGAATAATTCGAAACTGTAATTTTTCCCGCGTCCAAGATGGCGGTTGTAGGTAAAGACATTTTTAATATTCAGTCATACCGCATTGCTTTAAGGCTCAATACTTGTCATACCACACTCGTAAATGAAAATTTGTTATTAATTGAGATGAATTCCATTTTTTTTTCGTAATTATTGGTAATCAACTTTTATATAGTCACAAAATCAAACAAACGCACTGTTGTGCGCAAGCAAACAATCATAAAAACACTCCACTCACCCTGATGTTAAGTAGTTCAGATTATAGCATAGATTATCTTCAAATTTTGAAGGCCTCGGGGTTGTAGGAAGCAGGGAACACATGTGCTGGCAGCAATTATAATTTGTATTGACGCTTTCGGTTCAGGTGTCCTGAAGACTGAGATCCTTCAAAGAGTAAGCCTGCTTTAAAACATTTATAAATCAGTTTCAGCGAAGGTGTAAAATTTAAAATAAACTAGATGAAATAACATAAATCCGTAAACTTTTTACGTACCCGTTTTGAATGCTGAAAGTATCGTACGTCGCTGGCACGTGTGGTCCTATGATAGAAACTAGAGGGTGGGAAGAGGTAGAAGCTTATACTTATTATATACATCCAATCATAGCTGTTATCTGTTACTGTCACACACATATACACTCACACAAACGCTCCACATCTACATTAGTCGGTCGTTGGCGATTTCGTTCCTAATCTTCGTGGATATGACAGTCTTGTATAATTGTTCCATAGAGGCTTGCTAAGGACCCAAGATGAACTCGCCAGCGACTCGGCCCGCTTGACGCACAGTTACTCGTCGGTACGCGCTGTCTTCGGTACAGTGTTCGGTCGGTAGTAGTCTCGTGTCTGGTCCCGCCGCAGCTCAGCCGCGGCACACTCGCCACACCACCATTCTCAATTAAAGCATTTAAAGAAATTCTCGTAACCTTGGGAACCTCACTCTAGGGATGATGTGTGCATGAGAGTGCTTCTTCTTTTGCGGTCGTTCGGCTTGACTTTTAAACACCGATATTATCTTTCTGCATCGGTAGACTCACGTAATATTTGTGTAGTAAACGAATATTAATCATCCTTTTATATAAAATGGGATATTGGAGATCTTAGTCAGTGTGAGGATTGAGGCCGTGTTTTCTTACGACAACCTTTCTTGTAAGCTTGAATGAACGACGCTATAAGCTAACAAATAAACGCCGACCGTTTGATTTTAAAGAAACATTAAAATGAAATGCCAGTCAGTTTGAGGATCCTAGGGCGAGGAGCGCGTAGTGTGTGGTACCGGTGGGTGTGTGTGGGTGTGTGTGGGTGTGTGCGGGAGTGGCGCGGCTGGGCGCGGCGGCCGGCCGCCGGCGCTGGGTGAGTGGCGCGCGGCGGCCGCTAGGGCCGCGGCCTGGCCTAGGGCCGCGGCCTGCTCGTCGGCGGGGCGCCACGCTCCGTAGTCCTCCGCTAGTTGTGTCGTTGTTGTTGTCTGCCGCCGCCAGCGCACCGACGCCACGACGAATACCGTCGGACCTATGATGTGAGACCTGTCGGCCGAATGTGAGTATGTAAATCCGGCTCGAAGGACCATGTTGCGCAAAACACCTCATCTGTTCTTATTATCTGATGCGATGCTCTCTGACGTCGCGTATGTTGTACAAGGATTTGTTACTTTAGTCGCGAGGTGTTGTGACTGTTGTGACGCGACTTTTCAGACTATTTTTATGATCATAGTTTTACTATGAATTCAAATTATTATGTTGACACAACTATAGCTTAAGCCGTAGGCGAGATTTGTTTGTCGCTTAAACTATTATGTGTGAGTGTGTGGGCTCTTACCTAAACTAAAATGCTTCGTCATCGTTTTCCACTATTATCGATGATCACACACGAACCTTACCTCGTTCAATGGAGGTTGTTATGTTTGGCTGGAACCATTACAAAATACAGACATGTGAGGGCACCAAACGTTGATCAGGAAACATTGACAGCACCCGCACTTGTTATATATGTCATAACTACCCTGTAAATCCTGTGATGTCGTATTGGACGAGACATTACTCTGTTGGCACATATTCTAGGAATTCCAAAATTGCAATATTGAGTCTGGACCACCCTCTTTTTTTATTAAAGGCACAAGACGGAGGAACTTTTTCTGTCATTCGAGCGTGTAAATGTTTTCATACTAGTATAGTTTTTAGTATTAATAAAATAATCTAACATCGTACAAGAATCTTAATACTCAATTTTGGAATTCAAAAGCTTCAAATGATGTAATAGAACAGATGACCGGTAGTCGCCCCCGACCGTCCGACACGACGGTCGGTCGGCGCGCGATCGGTCGGTAAGGTGCGGTCGTTGGGTGCAGGACGAAGCGGAGGTGGTGGTGCGGCGCAAGCGGGACGCGCCCGAGAAGGAGAAGGAGAAGGAGAAAGAGCGGGACAAGGAGAGAGACAAGGAGAGGGACAAGGACAGGGACAAGGAGCGGGACCGGGAACGAGACAAAGAAAGAGAGCGGGACCGGGACAAGGAGAGAGAGCGCGAGCGGGATAGGGATAAGGAGAGGCGAAGGCGAAGTGCCTCCAGGTAAGATATTTCACTCGATCCTTCTTTGTCGTCAACTGCTAGTTTTTCCACATTTTTCCCAGTCTCCTTCGTTCGCAAGTGATGCCGTGCCCTAAAACGTAAATTGGGCGTACGGGGATATTCGAATTAGTTAAAATTGTAATGTCTTTACCTTAATCATGTATCAGCAGTCCATTATCTTTCTTCATTTTGCAAACCCAAACAATGTTTTTGGACCAAAAAAAAAATTTGGTCTTAGCTAAATTTTTTGCGTAATTGTTTGGATATGGCATTTTTTAAATAATTTTTATGTTAAGCACTCACCGTTAGTACTACTATGCTCGAATCCGACGTAAATCAAAACCGCAACGAAACTCGTTACAAAAACAAACTAATGTTTTAAATTAGTCTCAACAAGAACATTCAATTTTTAATCAATTTGTGGAAACAATTGGAGTCCATTGCGGACTAAGTTTTTAATATTTTTTACTTGCATTTAGATATTTTTTAAACTTGAACTAGTACTCTTCATATGTAACGATGTGGGTATTTGCAGAGGTAAGGATCGCCGGGAAGAAGACCGTCGGGACAAAGATAGAGAGAAGGATCGGGACAAGGACCGCGAAAGGGAGCGCGAGGAGCGCGAGCGGGACAGGGAGAGGGAGCGGGAGCGAGAACGAGAGAGGGAGAGGTATGCGACAGAATAAAGGCCTCCATCCACCACTCCGGTGTATGCCGGACGTGGTATATGCTTCGGTACATGGGCAGAGGCCTTAATTCATAACGACCAATTAACCTTGTGACGTCATCGTAATGCTACGATTATGTTGCAGAGAGATACGCGAACGGGAGAGGGAGCGTGAGATACGTGAGCGAGAGAGGGAAAGAGAACGAGAGCGTGATCGGGAACGGTGAGTGAACTATAAACATGATTCAAATCTGTGTCCCCGGAGGGGTGAGCAGAGGTGTTAAATCCCACATTTGGCCTGATATGTAACAGGGGGCGCGCCCGTTGCCAAGCACCGGCCACTTAAGGAAAGAGATGTAAACAATGCAGTAAGTGATTTATTTGAATATTTTAACAGTTATATGTCCCACGACCACCTAATTGCACAAGGATCGGGGAACCCAGGGAAGGATTAATAGTTAGCTTTCGTTCTAAGTTAAAAAAGTAAAAAGGGCCCTTAAGGCTCGTAAGGTCATTGTGTCCCGCCGAGCTTTGTAGTTCCGAGTGTGAACAAGTATCGCAGTGTTCGCGCGATAACGCTCGATAACGTTTTATGGCCGCCGGCGAAACTAGTCGCGACGCGCGGTGATTCTCTTACTTGCACAGAATTGATAAATTTATTTGTTGGGAGCAAAATTTTTTCAAAATTAATTGTATTTATGGGTGGTTCCGAAACGTGGGCAAGTTTTTTGGAATTTCTTTCTTTTTATATTATAAAAATGACCAAATGACTTATTCTAAACTGACGGTAAGCAGTGGATGAGTCAGGACGAAGATAGTTAAGGCCACAGCAAAGGCGAGGCGACTGCGAGGCGGCCAGGGTGACTTTACACAGCACGATCGAAGCAACACGTTGTAAGTCGGAGGTTTTTATTATTCATTTTTTTGATATTTGTAGTGCGAGTGTGATGTTTTTGATAGACCCTTCATCAATAAAAGTATATTTATACTGTATTTTGTAATTTTTCTCGTAATTTTTTATAAATCGTGTCTCATTTTACGGTCGTTTCCCGAAAAGTTAATGCTCGGGGAATGGATTGATTTTGTCTTTTAATTTAGGTTCCAGAACTTTTTTAATAAAAAAGTATAAAGTGGCATTTTTATTGATCGCGCGCGTGATTTCAAACGTCACGTCGATCCATGACAGATGCAGCCCCAAAAGCAATGAATTACCGTCAGACATCCCGCATACCCAATAGCCGCAATAGCTAAAGACCCTTTTTACCAAAACAGAAGTGCACAAATATGACTAGTTTACGTATTATATAATATCGGCGTAAGCTCAGTCTCCGCCGGCAGCGGGCGGCGAGGCGGCCGCCGTGTAGTTTTACGGCCGACCCAATAAAATGGATTTTAATACGTTTAAGATAAAGTTTAATTAAAAAAAATAAACCATCCCATTTGTTATAATTGGACGTGTGTGATATTTAACCGCGAAATTGAGTTATTTCAATTTACACTTTTGTGAAATGAGAGTGGCAATGTGATGAGATTACGATCGAAGCGCGGGCACTAGCTGGCTAGCGTCGGGCCGGGCGAGGCGCGCGTAGCGGGAGTGTCCGCCGTGTCCGCGTGTCCGCGCGTCCGCGTGTCCGCGCGTCCGCGTGTCCGCGCGTCCGCGTGTCCGCGCGTCCGCGTGTCCGCGTGTCCGCGCGTCCGCGTGTCCGCGCGTCCGCGTGTCCGCGCGTCCGCGTGTCCGCGCGTCCGCGTGTCCGCGCGTCCGCGTGTCCGCGTGTCCGCGCGTCCGCGTGTCCGCGTGTCCGCGTGTCCGCGCGTCCGCGTGTTCGCCATGCTGTTCCTGCCGCTGCACCCGTACATCCGCACCCGCGCGGAGATCGCAGCTCAGCTGCGCGGTGCCGCGGGGTACTGCTGCACTATATACTACACATCAGTGTTCATGTCATTACCTTTTCCCACTTTAGACACCAGAACAACACAATAAAATTGTCTTCCTCCCTCATTCTCATCTGTCACACGCTTGTTCAATGCCTGTCTTTTCTTTTTTATATCGTTCGATCCATCGATTTTATTGTCTTTCTCGTTCTAGGCCCATTTATCTCATTCTACATTTATCCAATATTTAAGTTATTTTCACTGACACAATTTTTTTTAACATCCTTTGAAATACTCGACCATAGTGTTAACCATAATGCCCGTATGTTCTCTACAATTATGTAGATACCGAAAATCATCATTCGTAGATTCAGTTACACAAACAGGAATAAACATACAAACTTTGATTGATATAATTGAAACTATTGGGTTTTAAAATTAAGAAATGAACAATTTTTGTTCCACTTTTGGAGTTGGGGAGTTCACATTATTTATTTTGTTATAATATTTTTTGTTTGAAGTTTGTTGTATCTGTTTTCTTAAATAATTTCTCTGTTATATGATATATTGTTACAATTACTTACGACAGTGTCAAAGTGAACTAGGAATTTGTAAATTGTTTGTCCTTCTTACACTCAGTTGCACAAAGATCTTTTAAGGACGACATTTGTTAATGAGACATTAAACTTTAAAGTTCATTAAATTTAAAGTTGTTACACAAAACAGTTCTAGCTAATGTCTCTTTAGCATTGACAGGGTGCTAATGTCTTTTTGTGCAACGTAAAACAACGCTAAGGTGTTCTTTTGACACTTCATTATATGGAGCATTAGAGATAATGCTGACTTTAAATTTTAAAGTTCGTTTCTGCAACTGGGTGTTAGTCTCTCTGAATGGACGGCATAGTTTCTGTCTTTCACGATTTGTTTTTATGTTGAATTAAAGTATCTACATACGATTAAATTCTTTAATTACGGACCTAAATAAATATAGGTGCGCAGCGACAATATTACGAGAAATAGTGAATTATAATTTGCGTGTATGTAATCAATAATCATGTAATCGCATTGATGAAATTCTCGTGCACATTCCTTACGATTTAATTAGAGTTCGGTGTATTACAGGGAGCGTGAGAGGGAACGAGAACGCGAGCGGGATAGGGAACGCGAGCGGGAGAGGGATAGGGAGAGAGAGAGGGATAGAGAGAGAGAAAGAGAGCGGTCTGGCTCTAGAGGGCGGGGCCGCAGCCGCAGCGAGGCGGACGCCAGGCGGGAGAAGGAGCTGGAGGAAGAGGCGAGGGAGAAGAAGAGGCTCGAGAAGAAGGCCCGCGAGAAGGAGGCTGCGTACCAGGAGAGGTAACACTCAATATTTTTTTTAACCTACACTAGTCCACGGCTGGGCCTAGGCCAACTATTAGGTTATTATAAATTGCACCTCTTTATATGCGTCCCATTGCTTTCTCCAAAGTTTTCCATTACAACCGATCTTGCGCTGCTCGCATGTGACTTCCCCTGACACACATAGAACTAGTTTTTTTTTTATTTGAAATCGTTTACAATCAATAAAATTCCGGGCCAGGCAGCGTCTCAAAAACGGCCGAGAAAATAACTGCTCAAGAAGCACCTAACTAAAATTGGCGTTTCAGTTCACTTTCGATTGCGTCAACATGCAACCGTGCGACAATCACTGCTTAAAAATGGTAATAAATATTTTAAAAATATATATTAAACAGAATATTGTAATTTCGCTGAGTAACTAACATTTGATAATAAAGAAAAGTTGATCGCAAATATTCAACTATATTGAAATAAAATTACTCTTCTACGATTTTAATTCCAACCTAAGAGCCAACATTGGCCAATGCTACTCCATAAGTTGGGCGAGCCATTAGATTCTAGAGGGCAATGGACAGAATGGTACCCGGCTCCCACAGCTGAGCTGCTGGTATCGTTTGAAAGGTCTTTGCAAGACGAACAACACCTGCTATCACCACCAGTCCCAGATCTGGTTGCTTTCGGAGATAAACATAGGTGTATGGTGAGAATCATACAATAGGGAAGTAATTAATTGGGCAGCCTTAATTATTAGGCCAGCAACAAAAATCCTTTGGGCAGCAAACAAACATTTTGTCAATGTAATTTTTTGGGCGGCAAAATAATTATATGGACAGCAAAATAATTATTTGGTCAGCAAAATATTCATGTTACCGAAAATGTGTATGAGTATCAATTCCTAGAAAATATATTCCGATAGATATTAGGTTAAGGTTATTTTTTTATGAATCTTAAAAATAATATTTGTGTCATTAAAACAATAGTATTATTAATAACAGTATTTTAAACAATTTGGCAGCAGAGAAAACATTTGAGTTTCTGCCCAATTAGTTATTTTGCTAACCGTTCAAATAACACCCATAAACATATACTAAAACGCGTATATAACTACCATTTATAATAAAGAATAACTCTAAATAGACTAAGATTAGGAACTTGTTGCCATAGTTACTTTTATTCAGCTCATAAATACTTTATCGCTATTGTTGTGAGGCTACTTGATACTTTTCATCAAAGTATTTATTATATAAACATCTGCTCTGGTTTTCGAATTCAAATCGCTGGGATTTACTCAAATTGGAAATCCTCAGTGGTATCGACATCTTGAGACCACTTGACCACGGAGGTAGATTAGTGAAAAAAGTTAGTTTTATCTTACAGTTTGTTAATTTCTTATCAATGTGTTGGCTCAGGCTGCGCAACTGGGAGAATCGCGAACGGCGCAAGGCGAAGGAGTACGAGAAGGAGAAAGAGAGGGAGAGATGTCGCGAGGAGGAGCGAGAGCGGGAGGCCAAGAGACTCAAGGAGTTCCTGGAGGACTACGACGACGAGCGCGACGACCACAAGTACTACAAGTGAGTGACGTTTTATACAGACACAGATTATTTTACTTTATAACATGTTAAAGCGTTTTTATTTTTGAGGTGAAGATTTTTTAATAGCATAATTGGGCATATATCTTATCCGCTTTAGGAAGAGTGGTAAACTAGAACCAAAATGGTTTTACACTAAGGGGAATAATATGACCTTATCAGGTTAGTTATTGCAAACTGTAAAAGTTTCTACTCATTAATTTGTACTGGTGGTTTTGTGTGTGTAGTGTTGCATGGTTAAAATTGGTTCATTTCGGAGTGTTTTATTTATGAGAAAATGAATACGAAAAACAGTAAGAGTCGTGGACCTAATCGAGTACCTTGGAGAACACCCGACTCAATGGTAATTCTCTTTGAGACCTACACTCATAATGATCTCTTCTAAAACATTTGAATACTTGTAACTATAAGAATGAGGCGATATTAATAGGACGGTGTCTCTAGTTCTACTACTAGATGGGGGCGATCGACCTCGTCGAAAGCTTTATGGAAGTTTATAAACGATATAAACGTGAACGTCTGCAGAGGCAAGGAGCTGCAGCGGCGCCTGAGCGCGCGCGTGCGCGAGGCCGAGGCCGACCGGCGCGAGCGCGGCAAGGAGCAGGACGAGCTGGCCGAGCTGCGCGCGCGACTGTACAGCGGGCGGCCGGCCGACGACCCCGCCGCCGCCGCCGCGCTGCAGCAGGTGAGGCCGAGGCCGACCGGCGCGAGCGCGGCAAGGAGCAGGACGAGCTGGCCGAGCTGCGCGCGCGACTGTACAGCGGGCGGCCGGCCGACGACCCCGCCGCCGCCGCCGCGCTGCAGCAGGTGAGGCCGAGGCCGACCGGCGCGAGCGCGGCAAGGAGCAGGACGAGCTGGCCGAGCTGCGCGCGCGACTGTACAGCGGGCGGCCGGCCGACGACCCCGCCGCCGCCGCCGCGCTGCAGCAGGTGAGGCCGAGGCCGACCGGCGCGAGCGCGGCAAGGAGCAGGACGAGCTGGCCGAGCTGCGCGCGCGACTGTACAGCGGGCGGCCGGCCGACGACCCCGCCGCCGCCGCCGCGCTGCAGCAGGTGAGGCCGAGGCCGACCGGCGCGAGCGCGGCAAGGAGCAGGACGAGCTGGCCGAGCTGCGCGCGCGACTGTACAGCGGGCGGCCGGCCGACGACCCCGCCGCCGCCGCCGCGCTGCAGCAGGTGAGGGGGGGAACCACAGTAGGAGAGCGCGGACTCGGCAGAGGCATTCGACAAACTCAACACAGCAACAAATTAATGTTCGAGCAGCAGATTCCAAGACAGGATGACTTTCATAGTCATCCTGTCCTGTCCGGAATTCATTTAATAAGTGGCTATGAAATTGTTTATTGTTGTACAACATCTAGGTAATATTTTTTTAACTTTGCAGGTTGGAGTTCCTCAGGGCTCAATGCTCGGTCCATTTGCTAATTATTGTATGTTACAATGAAAGATATGAAAATAAAACCTTTTATGAATGTAAGATAAAATGTTGCAATCGTGTGCTTAATGCACAATTTTTTAATTACAATCTGTATGTTAATGGTCGTCAGAGCCGTGAAAGAATGACAAGCAAGAATTAATAAATGCTCTTTGGATTATCGTAATTAATAACTCATACATTTTTACATCGACTTACAAGTTTTTAAAATGGTCGTCAGTCCATAACAACAATTATGCAATTATTATTCGTATTTAACTCGACGAAAAGCTGTGTTCACAATTAAAAGAATATCTTGTGGTGTGCAGGCGCGGCGCGAGCACGAGGAGATGTACAAGCCGCGGCTGCTGATCGACGTGAGCCTGCAGGCCGAGCTGCAGCGCGAGCGGGAGCTGCAGCGCGCGCTGCAGCGGGAGCACGCGCGCCGCGAGGTGAGCGGGGGACGGGGACGGTGGGGGGGGGGACACGTGAGCCTGCAGGCCGAGCTGCAGCGCGAGCGGGAGCTGCAGCGCGCGCTGCAGCGGGAGCACGCGCGCCGCGAGGTGAGCGGGGGACGGGGACGGTGGGGGGGGGGACACGTGAGCCTGCAGGCCGAGCTGCAGCGCGAGCGGGAGCTGCAGCGCGCGCTGCAGCGGGAGCACGCGCGCCGCGAGGTGAGCGGGGGACGGGGACGGTGGGGGGGGGGACACGTGAGCCTGCAGGCCGAGCTGCAGCGCGAGCGGGAGCTGCAGCGCGCGCTGCAGCGGGAGCACGCGCGCCGCGAGGTGAGCGGGGGACGGGGACGGTGGGGGGGGGGACACGTGAGCCTGCAGCCGAGCTGCAGCGCGAGCGGGAGCTGCAGCGCGCGCTGCAGCGGGAGCACGCGCGCCGCGAGGTGAGCGGGGGACGGGGACGGTGGGGGGGGGGACACGTGAGCCTGCAGGCCGAGCTGCAGCGCGAGCGGGAGCTGCAGCGCGCGCTGCAGCGGGAGCACGCGCGCCGCGAGGTGAGCGGGGGACGGGGACGGGGGAGCGGGGAGGGGGGGGGGACACGTGAGCCTGCAGGCCGAGCTGCAGCGCGAGCGGGAGCTGCAGCGCGCGCTGCAGCGGGAGCACGCGCGCCGCGAGGTGAGCGGGGGACGGGGACGGGGGAGCGGGGAGCGGGGAGGGGGGGGGGACACGTGAGCCTGCAGGCCGAGCTGCAGCGCGAGCGGGAGCTGCAGCGCGCGCTGCAGCGGGAGCACGCGCGCCGCGAGGTGAGCGGGGGACGGGGACGGGGGAGCGGGGAGCGGGGAGGGGGGGGGGACACGTGAGCCTGCAGGCCGAGCTGCAGCGCGAGCGGGAGCTGCAGCGCGCGCTGCAGCGGGAGCACGCGCGCCGCGAGGTGAGCGGGGGACGGGGACGGTGGGGGGGGGGACACGTGAGCCTGCAGGCCGAGCTGCAGCGCGAGCGGGAGCTGCAGCGCGCGCTGCAGCGGGAGCACGCGCGCCGCGAGGTGAGCGGGGGGCGGGGACGGGGGAGCGGGGAGGGGGGGGGGACACACGTGAGCCTGCAGGCCGAGCTGCAGCGCGAGCGGGAGCTGCAGCGGGAGCACGCGCGCCGCGAGGTGAGCGGGGGGCGGGGACGGGGGAGCGGGGAGGGGGGGGGGGACACACGTGAGCCTGCAGGCCGAGCTGCAGCGGGAGCACGCGCGCCGCGAGGTGAGCGGGGGACGGGGACGGGGGAGCGGGGAGGGGGGGGGGACACGTGAGCCTGCAGGCCGAGCTGCAGCGGGAGCACGCGCGCCGCGAGGTGAGCGGGGGACGGGGACGGGGGAGCGGGGAGGGGGGGGGGGACACGTGAGCCTGCAGGCCGAGCTGCAGCGCGAGCGGGAGCTGCAGCGGGAGCACGCGCGCCGCGAGGTGAGCGGGGGACGGGGACGGGGGAGCGGGGAGGGGGGGGGGACACGTGAGCCTGCAGGCCGAGCTGCAGCGCGAGCGGGAGCTGCAGCGCGCGCTGCAGCGGGAGCACGCGCGCCGCGAGGTGAGCGGGGGGGGGGGGCGGGGGAGCGGGGAGGGGGGGGGGACACACGTGAGCCTGCAGGCCGAGCTGCAGCGCGAGCGGGAGCTGCAGCGGGAGCACGCGCGCCGCGAGGTGAGCGGGGGGGCGGGGACGGGGGAGCGGGGAGGGGGGGGGGGACACGTGAGCCTGCAGGCCGAGCTGCAGCGGGAGCACGCGCGCCGCGAGGTGAGCGGGGGACGGGGACGGGGGAGCGGGGAGGGGGGGGGGGACACGTGAGCCTGCAGGCCGAGCTGCAGCGCGAGCGGGAGCTGCAGCGGGAGCACGCGCGCCGCGAGGTGAGCGGGGGACGGGGACGGGGGAGCGGGGAGGGGGGGGGACACACGTGAGCCTGCAGGCCGAGCTGCAGCGCGAGCGGGAGCTGCAGCGGGAGCACGCGCGCCGCGAGGTGAGCGGGGGACGGGGACGGGGGAGCGGGGAGGGGGGGGGACACACGTGAGCCTGCAGGCCGAGCTGCAGCGCGAGCGGGAGCTGCAGCGGGAGCACGCGCGCCGCGAGGTGAGCGGGGGACGGGGACGGGGGAGCGGGGAGGGGGGGGGACACACGTGAGCCTGCAGGCCGAGCTGCAGCGCGAGCGGGAGCTGCAGCGGGAGCACGCGCGCCGCGAGGTGAGCGGGGGACGGGGACGGGGGAGCGGGGAGGGGGGGGGACACACGTGAGCCTGCAGGCCGAGCTGCAGCGGGAGCACGCGCGCCGCGAGGTGAGCGGGGGACGGGGACGGGGGAGCGGGGAGGGGGGGGGACACACGTGAGCCTGCAGGCCGAGCTGCAGCGGGAGCACGCGCGCCGCGAGGTGAGCGGGGGACGGGGACGGGGGAGCGGGGAGGGGGGGGGACACACGTGAGCCTGCAGGCCGAGCTGCAGCGCGAGCGGGAGCTGCAGCGGGAGCACGCGCGCCGCGAGGTGAGCGGGGGACGGGGACGGGGGAGCGGGGAGGGGGGGGGACACACGTGAGCCTGCAGGCCGAGCTGCAGCGGGAGCACGCGCGCCGCGAGGTGAGCGGGGGACGGGGACGGGGGAGCGGGGAGGGGGGGGGACACACGTGAGCCTGCAGGCCGAGCTGCAGCGGGAGCACGCGCGCCGCGAGGTGAGCGGGGGACGGGGACGGGGGAGCGGGGAGGGGGGGGGGACACACGTGAGCCTGCAGGCCGAGCTGCAGCGGGAGCACGCGCGCCGCGAGGTGAGCGGGGGACGGGGACGGGGGAGCGGGGAGGGGGGGGGACACACGTGAGCCTGCAGGCCGAGCTGCAGCGCGAGCGGGAGCTGCAGCGGGAGCACGCGCGCCGCGAGGTGAGCGGGGGACGGGGACGGGGGAGCGGGGAGGGGGGGGGGCACACGTGAGCCTGCAGGCCGAGCTGCAGCGCGAGCGGGGGCTGCAGCGGGGGCACGCGCGCCGCGAGGTGAGCGGGGGACGGGGACGGGGGAGCGGGGAGGGGGGGGGACACACGTGAGCCTGCAGGCCGAGCTGCAGCGCGAGCGGGAGCTGCAGCGGGAGCACGCGCGCCGCGAGGTGAGCGGGGGACGGGGACGGGGGAGCGGGGTGGGGGGGGGACACACGTGAGCCTGCAGGCCGAGCTGCAGCGCGAGCGGGAGCTGCAGCGGGAGCACGCGCGCCGCGAGGTGAGCGGGGGACGGGGACGGGGGAGCGGGGAGGGGGGGGGACACACGTGAGCCTGCAGGCCGAGCTGCAGCGCGAGCGGGAGCTGCAGCGGGAGCACGCGCGCCGCGAGGTGAGCGGGGGACGGGGACGGGGGAGCGGGGAGGGGGGGGGACACACGTGAGCCTGCAGGCCGAGCTGCAGCGCGAGCGGGAGCTGCAGCGGGAGCACGCGCGCCGCGAGGTGAGCGGGGGACGGGGACGGGGGAGCGGGGAGGGGGGGGGGACACACGTGAGCCTGCAGGCCGAGCTGCAGCGCGAGCGGGAGCTGCAGCGGGAGCACGCGCGCCGCGAGGTGAGCGGGGGACGGGGACGGGCACGTGAGCCTGCAGGCATGCGGGGCACACGCGGCGATATGCGCCGATACACAGTGACATATTTCTGTGGTGTTAAAGACTAATTTATTGTGTTCTCAACTTTTTTGCCCTTTTTTCTCTCATCATTATCCTGCCCTTTTCCCAATTTCATTTGGGGTCGGCGCAACGAGTCTTTCTCCTCCACTCTCCCCTATCACACGCCATATCAACATTCACTCCCAATCTAGCCATGTCCTCATTCACACAATCTATCCATCTCTTCTTTGGTCTTCCTCTCCCTGCATTACCATCCACTCTCATATTCATAACTCTTCTCGTTACATGCTCATTCTCTCTCCTCAAAACATGTCCACACCACGACAGCCGCTTTTCTCTCAACTTTCTTTCTTTCTTTTTGCCCTTTTTTCTCTGTTGCATTTTAATTGTTGAGTCAGTATTTTAAGTGTTTTGTTATATGACAGGCTCGCGAGCGCGCGGCGCGTGAGCGGGAGCGGTACCTGCGGCTGGCGGCCACGCGACAGCTGCCCAGCGAGGCCGAGCCCATCGACAGCGACGACAGGTACATACACACACGCGCACACAAACACACACGCCCACACACACACACGCGCGCACACACACACACGCACACACACACACACGCACACACAGCTGCCTACCCCTTCGGGGAAAAAACGTGATATGTTATGTTATAATATATTTTAATGTCTTCTTAGTGGTGGTGCCGAACCGGCGTCGGGTGGGTCCCCGCAGTCGGCGTCGGGAGGCACGTCCCCCCCGCCGCCCCCCACGGGGGGAGGCACCCCGCCCCGCCGCCACCGACACCGCCGCCGGCACCGCCCGCCGCCCGAGGCCAGGACGCCGCCGGTAACATACTACATTTATATTACAATTATTATGATGAGGGGAGATGAATGCTGTTGGCATTCATCATTCATCATCACTTGACGTGACAGGTAAAAAAAAACTAAAATGTCCCATACATCAACAGTCAAGCGTTTCCCTGATTACCTTCAGGATGCTCAAAAGAATCAAAATCAAAAGCATTTATTCAGTTTAGATGCGTCTTAGCGCATGCTTATGAATGTCATAAACATTTTACAATATTTCGTGAAAAAGAAAAACTACGCCATCTATTTAAACTCTCCCGTAATCCACCAATCACTGAAACTAGCTTCGATATCTGCGTCTACTTATCATATTCTAGTTCCCGTTAACCCTTTAGTAAGCTTAGTATTGCTTCCCCATTTCCGCAGAGTTCTGAAGGCGGCACCACCCCCCCTCGCCCGCCGTCGCCGAGATCTCCCGCGCCGCCGCAGGTATGGTTTTTAATATAATACTTGTACATGCGTCAGTACTATTACAAATGAAGTGACGTTTGGTCTGTGTGTACATCAATATGGATTTTATTATTGTGAAATGATTTTTTTTTTCGAAGAGTATATTCTAGGTCCACAGGAGCGCGGACTATTAGAATATAATGTATTTGATCATACACCATTTGCGTGTTCTACTTGTTAGCGTCGGTGGTTCAATCCCCGCCTGCATACCTCGTTTGAAGACTACCACGTCTTACACTGTGCTCGGTGCATAGTAACAGGGTCGTCCCTTGCGCTGTAAGGACCAATTATATCAAGGTAAACTGAGGGTGTCTACACCTCTACAGAGGTACAAACAGGCGTGTTAATATGTATATTTAAAATTACCCGTAGTAAAAGTTGTTCCGTTCTGTTTTCCTTGCAGTATAAAAATGTGGTAAAGGTTACTTATCATACTTTATACGATGACATCAAAAACGAAGTTGATGTTCCGATAGCGCGCTCACAACAAGAGGCCAAACACCTAGATATACCCGCACTTGCGATCAGCCATGACGTTAAAAATAACGTTGTAAAAGAAGAAGAGGGCATAGACTTAGACACACCCACCCCTCCGTTTGACAATAACGTTGGGAATGTGATAATGCTATTACAAGAAGAAGGCAAAGGATCTGATGTACCTAACAATAGCCGCAGCAAAAACATCAAAAATGGTGATAACTATGCGATAGCGCAACTAGAAGAAGAGGTCATAGACTTAGATACACCGTCCCCTACCATTGAAGATAACGTCGCAAATTCGATAACGCAAAAAGTGGGTAAAGACACAGATATACCTGCCGCTACGCGTTATAATGAAATTGCGGTAGAGCTTTTACAAGGTGAGTACAAACACTTAAAAGCTACTACGATTGAGAATAATATTGCGGGTGTGGTAGCGCTTTTACAAGAAAAAAGTAAACTCTCAGATGGTCCCACTACTAAGATTGACAATGACGTTGCCATGATACAAGAAAAGGACAATCACTCAGGTAAACTTATACAGAAATTAAACAAAAACATTACGATGAAGCTTTTGCAAAAAGAAGTCAAATTCTCAAACGTTCGAACCCCAATGATTGACAAGAACACTGCGGGCACGATGACGTTTTTACAAGAAAAAAATAACCGCTCAGATTTTAAGCCTCCTTTTAACAATGCAGCGAAGATGTCACATTTACAAAAACAAGTGAAAAACTTGGATGTACCCACCCCTACGATTGATAATGACATTGCGAATGCAATAGCGCTTTTACAAGAAGAATTGAAAAACACGGACGTACTTACCCCTGCGTTTGACAATAACATCAGGAAAGTGCACGTTGATAATGCGATAGCACATTTACAGGAAGACGACAAATACTCAGATGAACATACTCCCACGCTTGACAGTAACACCATGATGGCGTTTTCAAGAGAAGGGGTCAAAAACTCAGAAGTGCCCGCTTCATCGCCTACAAATTGCATTAGTATAGTGCATTTACAAGAGGAGATCAAAGTCTCAGATATTCCTATCCCTACGATTGACAAGGACATTGCGATAGCGCGTTTACAAGACGAGTTAAAAATCTCAGATGTACCTACGCCGAAGTTTGACGCAATAGAGATTTTTCAAAATGGCAAAGACCCGGATGAATCTATTATTGACAATGAGAAAAAACTTAAATATGGAATTGACTTAATAGTAAAGATACCCGAA
Source organism: Parapoynx stratiotata (assembly GCA_910589355.1). Classification (NCBI taxonomy): domain Eukaryota; kingdom Metazoa; phylum Arthropoda; class Insecta; order Lepidoptera; family Crambidae; genus Parapoynx; species Parapoynx stratiotata. The sequence continues at coordinate 167,542 of OU342483.1, forward strand.
TCACAACCAGAAGATCAACATGACCTATCTAATGAAATATATAAGAACATAGGTATTCAAAATATTGTAGATCTAAATCCTCCGGAAGTAGAAATACCTTTACGATTTTCCCATTCAATAACAGCAGATTATAATCATGAAGGAAACAGAATTATTATATTTTGTTCTCAAGAGACGCGGAAGTTAATTCCTCAAACGACGGAATTATTTTTGGGTGCAACGTTGAAAAGTTGTCCGCGTCCGTTTGTTCAGTTATTCGCAGTGCTTGGAGAAATGGGCGGCTTAGGTGAATCTAGTAACGTCGTTCCGTTGATGTTTGCCCTTATGGTTAACAGGAAACAGTCGAGCTACTCCATTGCGATTAGATTACTCAAATCAGAATTAGGATGGAATCCAATAAAACTCCATTGTAACTACGAAAGAGCAGCTATGAACGCCGTTATTAAAGAATTCCCAGCGGTAGCTTTGGTAGGATGTTATCATCACTGGGCCAGATTCGTGTGGCGGAAAGCTAAGATGTTTGGTGTTACGAAATCAAGAGTAGACAGACGTATAGTAGCGTTATGTACTCAATTACCATTCCTGCCTTACGAAGCAATAACGGATGCGTGGTTATACATAAAATCTGAAGCTATTTCGGATATGAACAAGTACTTTAAATATTTGGAAAAACAGTGGATCAACAGCAATTATGGACGATTCATTACTGTTCTTGGGCAACGCCATCGAACCACCGACAGCGTACAGAAGTGGAATTATAAATTAAATAGAGCAATCAAACATAATGTCAACATATCACGGCTCCTTGAATTCTTGGAGATGATTGATAACGAAACACCTAAAGCAATAATGAAACACAAACAGGAAAGCATTATTGAACGCAAAACGGATGATATACTCAAAGACGATGCAGTTCGGAACATTCAGTTGCAGTTCATAAACGCTGAGATCGTTTTGGGGCATGCGTTAGAGAAACTGGCGAATATTGGATAAGTATCCGAAAGATGCTTGTTCGTAACCCACGTTGTTGCGATATTCTACGAGGGGTCTCCTCGTCATCAATAGTTGATAACGTTCACATGTTTGGTATATTGGCGGTAGGTATGCGTCTGAAACAGTATTTAATCCGTTAAGTTTGACGGTAGGTGGCAAGCTCATTCGTCTAATGATGATCTTTCCACACCTTATCTGCCATTGCCTATATGTTAAATATTCCAGGGGTTGGTAAGAAAATAATATCTCTTATTATCTGGAGGTATAATATTAGACAAGTTATATTGAAAATTTACATATTCTCTGAAAATAGTCGAGGTATGGGAATAGTGATAGAAGTCGTCTATCTGAAATACCGAACGCAATATTATTATTTATGGTAGTAACCAAATTAATGATGAAAAATGTTAAATAATTTATATTTGAATATTGATGCTAATTGATAGACGCTAAGTGCTTGAGTGTAGTTTTGCCGCGAGGTATCACAAACAGTAAAAAAAAGTATGTAAAATTACCACTATATTGAGGTCTACTTTACAGGGGTATACTATGTATATTGCTATGTTTTTGACCATTGCAGTGGTTAGGTTATATTTATGAATTATGTTTAAGTTTCAGTTTGTTCTGTATTCGTACTATATTATACATGTTCAATGTGGAGGTCAATATCCACATGCTTTATATTTATGTAAAGTATGGTAGCCCTGTTCTGTCACTAATGCTGTTTGTTTTCTAATATCTATCTTTTAATCTAGCTTTGTAACGTGGAAGAGTAATTATAAGCTGAATGTTTCGATCTCTACTAGCTATCCTATATAAGCAGATATTTAAAAGAAAAAGGATGACGCAGTTATTTGAGAGAAATTTACGAAAATGAGCATATGAAGAATTCGAAGAGTTAATAGATTAATCTCAAATGACAAGATGAAACGCATTGAAGTTGGAGGACCGGAAAAGACCGACTTGGACAGATTCATACAGGATTGTGTTTTCTTCGCTATTATTTAAAGAGTTCCTTAATTTTGTTCTAGAGTGGTAAATAAATTTTAAGTACTATCAAAATGTCTTTTCCATGTATCGGATCAAAGTATCGGAGTAATTTTATTACAGTAAGACATCTATTTATGGCAGTGCATTGCTGTTTTGCAGTTTGAAGGGCACAGGGTTTGAAGGGGACAGTGAGATAACAGAATCACCGAATAATAATGTACACTGAAGATTAATAACTTGAATACAGGATAATGTAGTTGTAAGGTCCCACCGAATCGATGAAAACTCAGAACACTATTTACAGGTCGTTTACATTTACAAAACTTTTAAGGTAAAATAAACAAAACATAAGAAAGTATAAAGATAGCGCGCGTATTTTTCAAAGCAAAAAAAATCAAAAGCTGATCGCTGATTTTTTCACGGCGCCGATCGCAACCTCCTCGCGGCTGCGGCGCCCGCGGAGGTTGCAATCTGTGAAACCTTATTATTTTTCCATATAAATAATAAAATATAATATTTACATTCTGCGGCGCCTACAGTAGTCGTATGAAAAGTTTACACGAATGAGATAGATCCACATTGTACTAAGATAACTACACACAGTACCATTGAACTAAACAGTTGGCCTAAGCTTGATGAACAACACTTGAATTTTATCGTATTAAAATGTAAGTGGATGCTTAGACAAGTTATATTGAGGGATTTTACAACGATCACCATTTAAGCAATATAAAATACATATACATACCACTATTACATAATGACTTTCAAGACATTTAAGAAGACTACAAGATTTAGCTAATAATATGCAATGAGGTCGCTGTAGTAGTTGCAAGGAAAGCAACACGTGTTACTCGTATTTTAGGCGACTGATGCCGCTCAGAATAATCGTACAGAAATACCTAGGAAGCAAATGGACTCAGGGGAACGTATTAGGACATCAATACAGCATCAGGTCAGGCGTCAACCAGAGTATACCTACTCATGAAAGTGTAGAATTTCGTTACATACAGAATATGTTTCATTTATTTATTGTTATATTATTGGGTTATTTTTTTATATATTACTTAGTCAAAAGACAAGACGACGACATGAACAAAAGCGTGAGCTAATCAGCCCAATAATATGTCATGTCTAGATTGTTGTGTAGAGAATTCGTAACGAAATTTTCGTTATTAGGAGAAAATGGTATTTTTCTTGTTATTTTCCCAATGACCTTGTAGAAACAGGTCCGCGCGCACGCTGCAAAGTCACACTACACGTAAAACAGTTCACCCGCAAAGTTTCCATACGAATCCTCATATTTGCGTTACCTATGGTAATGTATACCTGTATTCTCCTCCTGTAGTTTCCTCTATATTCTGCAACGTCTACATCATACCTACATAAATGAAATGTTAAGAAGTATAGTTGGAGCAGTGGAAAGTTCTATATATTATAATGATGGATGTCAATCGATACTACCTAATGAGATAGAATAGAATAAGAAACCCGAATCACGATCACAAAGTTTCCCTTGCATATACTAGTTATTTTGACGACCTCCGTGGTCGAGTGGTCTGTATTCCGGTCTCAAGGCGTCGCCATCTCGAGAGGTTCTGGGTTCGATCCCCGGTGGGGGCAAATGTTTGGGTGATGAATTTTCAGGCATTTGTTCTCCAGTCTTCGATGTTTATATATATTTACATATATTCAAAATATTTAGTATTTATCTATTAAATATATATTTATCCGTCATGTAGTGTCCGTAACACCAGCAGCATTAGTTGCTTAAAATGGGGCTAGCTGATAGGTGTGAATGTTTGTAGATATTTATTTATTTATTAATATAAAAGGGTATATCGAGCTCCGTAAAAGTACTCCTGACTGTCTTTTATTTTGACAAATCACACAGACGCATACTGCATCCGTCCAAAACAAATACGGACCAAACGTCACTTCTTTTTGTAACTCCGAGTCTCTATGAAAAGTTTTGTTGGTAATTTAAATCATAAGAAAAATTTAAAGAATCCTGTAAGCAATTCTTTGTACGTATTATAACTTAAATTTATTTGGTGAACAGAACGTTTATTTAGTCCCAAGTTCGATCACCAACAAAAAATGTAAAACGTTGTCGTTGTCTATAAAATATCGACACGCTTCTATTCCCGAAGTGGAAGGTAGAGGTGACATTATTTTGGCGACGCTTTAAATCGGCGCACAGCCTCGACTACGGAGGTCGTTAAATGTGCGTTAATTATAAATTCCTTGTATGTATACAGAGCGTAAACTTTATAGTACGTCTCAATCCGAGTTGCCAAAAAGGTAAACGAAACATAGGTAACGTTTCATCTCTAAAATGTTTCGTGAGGACTGTAGGTAATTGAAATCAATCGAAACGGACAACAATTGTTACCGTTAATTATATTTACGTGGCAACGTCCATGTAAAAAGTGTGATTATTGAATAACAAATTCGGTAAGTCGGCTCTTTTGTTTACATTTTTGGCAACTTGGATCGAGACGTACTATAAGTGAGGCCAGGCGATCATTCCGTAAATATAACAGATATCAGAACACTCGCGTCACCTGAATGTAATGAAGCGTTTCTTCAAGACAACATTTATTTTTAAAAGTCATTGGAAGACGCACTCAATATATGAGTGTGAAGTGGTCTGATATCAGTAATGTGAAGGTGAGGCAGTAAGTCGTATAATATACCGTCGTGTCCGCAGAGCGTGTCGCTGGGCTCCCCCGTCACGCTGAGCTTCGGCCGCACGCGCAGCCCCGCAGCAGACAAGGGTATGGATACTGTCGATGCACTCACTCTATACTATACCACCCTTCATTCAACGTAAACATAACACTATTGAGACGACAATTACATATAAAAAAAACATACATAATTGATTACGTCTCTTTCTTGAGGGTATGCCTCTTTTCACTTCCTACGATCTTTGCATAGTCTTCGGCGACTTGCGGTGAGTACTTTTAGCTTGACTTTCTCGAATGTTCTCTATTTGATTAAAAAACGATTGTTTCCTATTCTTTGGCGTCTTTAAAACCACACTTCCATTATTTCACATTATTGTCATTCAGCTCTACATTAGCCGATAGCTAGAGTAAAACTCGAGGAACTATGACTTATTTTGTTTTCTAACCGCATTTATTCTGCTGATCTCGTACATTTCCTTTATAACAACATTACACTGTTATTTTAGTATTCCGTTACATGCATGCACTGCTATACAACTTGTTACTCGATGTGGACGTGGTATAACTTATCTTAAACAGGGTTATTATTACTGAGTCAACAATCCGCCAGACTAAATAGCTAACATCATAAATAACAACATTTCTTCTACGACTTTTGATAATTTGACAAATTTTACTTTCATACAAAAATAAATATTAATATCTGAATGTTCTTCGCGCTGTAGCGTCGCGCATGTCGTCTTTTCGTATGAACGGAACGTAGACTTACTAATATCATAACAGTACATAATCTTGTAAAATCATTTATAAATAATCTGTTGAGTTATGGTGATACTCGTAGAACAAATGTTACTTACGATACTAACTACCTAGTCTTGAAAAGTTATTGATTCATTAGAAATAAGCCTGTATAAGATGTCGCATAATTATGATCGTTATGTACAGCAGGTGCGGGCGCGGCGCCGGAGGGGGGCGCTGCGGGCGCGGGGGCGGGTGTGGGGGCGGGGGCGGGGGCGGGCGCGGGGAGGCCGCGCCCCCGCCACGCCGCCTTCACCGACGACGAGGACGTGGCGCCCACGCCGCCGCCCAAGGGTAGATATATACATACATACACACGCGCTACACCCGCCTCAACACACTACACTACCAACATCGAACGAACGTCTCAGTTTGAACGCACGCATATTAGGTCCTTACCTATCAAATTGGTGTTTTGTATGGATATTTTGGGGATGTCTGCATTTTACATACTAACATTTTATCAGTTTTCTTCACGACGACAAATCCAGAGATAATAATATTTGGCATGTATCATTAGACAAGCTTTAGCAATATGTGTGTGAACACGCTTGATAAAAATTATTCATCGTTTTTATGTTTATGCAAATCGAATGATGTATTCGGGAGGCAGTTAAAAATAATTGTCTTTGTGTCTAATTTTAACACAATTAAACTTACAATTAATTATCAAATTATATAGTTAGAGCTCAAATATATGGTCTATTTTTAGAAGAGGCAATTATTTTATAAGAATGTCCTGAAACTTAATAGTTACGGACATATTGCTAAGACAGAATTAAAACACCAATTTCATAGGTAAGGACCCAATAGTAATGCCTTGTTCGGACTACGCTAGTATTTTGACGAGTGGCGAGTCATTAAGTAGTCTACGGCCCGCATTACAGAACCAAACTCGAGCGTAGATCTCTGCTTGAGCGCTGTTAAAAAGGGATGGCGCTGTGTGCGATCAATAGCTCCATCCCTCTCTAACAGTGCTCAAGCAGAAATCTACGCTTGAATTTACTTCCGTAATACGGGCCTAAGTGTCTTAACACAAAAAAAAAATTGTCGAGTAGTTTAGTAAAGGAGTTTGTTGCGAACGATTTTTGGGTAGTGGCGAGTATTTTAGCTACCAAATGACGCGCCACTCGACTAAAATAGTAGCGTAGTCCGAACAAGGATTAAGATCCACGTGACGGAACGATCCATATGAATATACTTTCAGGAGTTTTGATCAGTTTTCCCAAAAAAAATATGTCGTTTCTATGCTCGAACACGATTCGAATAGGAATTAGTCTAAATAATTTTATAGGTGCATTTTGTTACATGAGCTTTATGGACCATTTACATTGGTAAGGAAATCGATCAATCTCATTATAAACAACTGTCAAAATGCACCTATTAATCCTCATCTCTACGACGGCGTCAGTCGTGAGTGATCGCTTAATATCGCAATGAGACGTAGCAATGGCCCAATCGTTTATATTTTTAATGAAATCCCGTTGACCTCTCTGTAAGAAGAAACAAGGCTTCTTCTTTTTCTTCTTTTTGCCACTCTTAATGGAGTCGACACGTCATATCGACCTCTTCCACTTCAGCTCAACATTCACTCCTTTTATTTACTAAGTAAATTTTTACTTGTATCAACAGTTAAAGAAAAAGAGAAGAAAGAAAAGGACAAAAGCAAGAAGGCGGAAGGAGAGAAAGACAAATCTAGCGCCGAAGAGAAGAGGAAACACATCAAGAGCCTCATCGACAAGATCCCCACGCAGAAGGAGCAGCTGTTCCAGTACAAGCTCGACACCGCGCAGGTGAGCGTCACGCACTGCGGCAGTACGCTATGACAGGCGCCGCGTAATGAATATCTTCAGACATTCACACCTATCAATTAGCCCCCATTTGAAGCAATTAATGCTGCTTGTGTTTATGATTCTAGATGACCGATCAATATATTTAATAGATAAATACATATAATATTAAAAAATATACATCATCATTATCCTGCCCTTTTCCCAATTTCATTTGGGGTCGGCGCAACGAGTCTTTCTCCTCCACTCTCCCCTATCACACGCCATATCAACATTCACTCCCATTCTAGCCATGTCCTCATTCACACAATCTATCCATCTCTTCTTCGGTCTTCCTCTCCCTGCATTACCATCCACTCTCATATTCATAACTCTTCTCGTTACGTGCTCATTCTCTCTCCTCAAAACATGTCCACACCACGACAGCCGCTCTCATCATTTCTCTCTCTCAACTTCTCTATCACTGGAGCAACTTTCAGGCATCCCCTGATTTACTCATTCTTCACTCTATCAATAAAAAAATATATACATATAAACATCCAAATCTAGAGAACGAAAGCCTGAATTCGTCTCACAAACATCCCCCCACTGGGGATCGAACCAAGAACCTTTCGAGATATATGTTCGTCATCACCAGCCGGCAGGCGTCCGCTGCTATACATATAGTTCGACAAACATTTAATTTTGTTAGTGAGAAACCGCTTGATATTCATGTACAGCCAGCAAAAAAGTAGTCGACCATTTAAAAATCTTTCCAACAAAATTGTACGACGAATCAAGGAACATGTGACACAATAAGTTAGAGCTACGTTTGACGCGGCCTGTACATATTTTAAAAACAGATTTGTAAAATTTTTGCATATCACCACCAACCAAGCGATACACGTTCATCAATTGTATAGATTGTCTTTTCCTTCTAGCACGAAGGTTCGTATTTCAATTTTCGCTTGTAAATGAAAATTAAAGTAAACGCAGGTATTACCGCGGAAGTCAAAAATCTGCAGGTATTACCGAGGTAAGTAATATTATTGCAGTTTTATGCAATAATAGGTTGGTGGAAAAATCTTTCCGTATGCCCCATTACAGACGAAAGTTGATGAAATTATTGAAAAAGTGAAGCAAGATCAGCATATTAGTAGTTATGACTTAACTGACAAACTGGGCTTTGACCACAAAACAGTTTTGTATATTTTGACCATTATTTGCAATAAATTGATAAAAAAAATTGATAATTAAAATAATTTTGACCCATAAAAAAACTGGGTACACAAAAAGCTCGATATCTGGTTGCCTTACGTACTTACTGAGCAAAATCTTGGAATTCACTAATGAAACGTAATGAAACCGAGCCATTTCTGAAGAGACACGAGCTATAGCGAAACCGGACTAACACGCAACGTATAGTGTGTATGGTGGCATTGGAAGGGCATCGTTCATTATAAGCTTTAACCGTCGTGTAACAGCTTCGATTCTGATTTCGACTGTCAACAGATTGAAGCAAGAAATTGAGAAAGAGATCGGAATTGATCAATAGAAAGGATGTGGCCGTCCATCACGATAACGCCAGACCACACACGTATTCAACCTCTCATCAAAAACTGTGAGAACTTTGATGGGAAGTGATAATGCATCCGTCCTGTAGGTCTGACTTTCCACTCTCAGATTATCGCCTGTTTCGGTCTCTTCAGAATTCTTTAGGTAGTGTAAGATAAATATTAAGAGATGACTGTCTCAGGATTACTGGTCGCACCTTTTTGATCAAAAATCGCAAAGTTTCTACAGAACTGGGATTATGACACTATCTACAAGTAGGCAATGTTATCGAACAAAATGGCACATACATATTATAATTCAATATAAATATACATTAAAAAATGCCTTGAACTTGTTTATAAAATACGAGAAAAACTTTCCCCGACCTAATATTATAGGCATCTGTAGTCACTATTTATTGTAAAGAAACAACCCCAAGTGCCTTGAGCATTATTATTACTTTATTCATTCTGTTCTTCCTCAGATTGACAACACGCTGATGGAGAAGAAGATTCGTCCGTGGATCAACAAGAAGATCATCGAATACATCGGGGAACCAGAGCCCACGCTCGTGGACTTTATATGCAGCAAGGTGCTGGCGGGCTCGCAGCCGCAGGGCATACTGGACGACGTGCAGATGGTACACTACACTACACTACACTACACTACACTACACTACACTACACCTGCAGCAAGGTGCACTAACAGCTGAACATGCTGTGCGACTGCTGTTGACACGTCGTCATCGGTTTCTAATGTCATCAACTAAAACATCATCACGCTTCTTTCCCCGAAGGGGTGGGCAGAGGATACACTCACATTTCGCAAATATATTAAGTCCCGATGAGTAGCAACTTAGATTATTTAATATCATACTAAAAAGATATAAATCTATTAATCTCTGGCAGGTACTCGACGAGGAAGCGGAAGTGTTCGTGGTGAAGATGTGGCGACTGCTCATATACGAGCTGGAGGCAAAACGCGCCGGCCTCGCCAAGTGACCACGTGACCACGTGACCACGCGACCACGTGACCACGCGACCAACGAGGAGTGACCACGACCTGTGACCACCGCCACCTGACCTCCGCGCAACTAGCCGCTCATACTATACATGCGACTGGGCGACCACAAACATGTCACCATTTTAGTACTCTGCCGTTTTGACGCCGCTAGCGTCCAGTGCCGCAGCAGCGAATGTTTGACTGAAACATTACAATGACAAGGTGCTAAAGTGGGCACATCTCTGTGATCGTGACTTTACTCTTTTTCACTTCAAATAATTTCTCTTAGTTGGTAAATCTTTTTATTTGCAATAAAATATAAATGTCTCCCCGAGGCCGCTTCTGTGAGATGAATTATAAAAAAATGTGGCATACACTGTAGCCTCAACGATTGTTTTTAATTTAAAAGTCAGTCATATGTATATTATGGCCGGTAGATCACCGCACATGTTACAGAGCACGGCTTGTTTTTACTCAAAGACTATTTTATATAATAACTATATGTATATCTTCTCATTCGGTAAAACGGAACGCAAGTTGACATTTTAATCTGTATTCTCGGCTGAAGAATTAGAAAATAAGTTTAAACCGTCATAATAATATAATCAGAAATGAAATATATTTAAATCCAAAATTATGTCGTTGTCTACACACAAAGCCTTCTGGCTCACGAACACGAAATTCATTTCTTACGCTCTCTTTACTCGTACATCATCTTGCATTCCGTTTTACCCACGAAATTATTTCAATCGTTGAAATAAACAAATTGTATTGATACAGGTGTTTACAAGTATGATTTTTATATATTTTTTATACTAGTTATACCAGGGCAGTTTATTTCCGCAGGATTTCAAAATTATTTTGATTAAAACAAGAATTTGTATGTAAATTCAACCTTTTAGCATCTGTCTGGTAAATATGACAAATATATCCTCAACTCTTTGTCAGTCGAATGCTAACGACCAAGGAGAAATTGACTGGAATTTATCTGTCGTATTTTACCGTTAAATGGTTGAGCGGGATGGCAATAATCAGTATAAACTTGGGTGGTCGACATGTTGCGTCTACCCGAAGTCCACCAATGGCGTTGCTGTATTTAGCGAGTCTAGTAAATGGTGTGATCCTATTGGTGGACGCTCAGCTTGCACGTTTTCGATGGTAAGCCAATAGTTAATTTGTATGAATAACCAACTTAATATTTGTATACGATTCGCTCTTTGTATGTCTGGCAAAACTGATTACTGATTATGTATAAAGAGATTGCCCTGTCTGATTTGGAAGCATATTTACATGATAAAGTTAGTCTACTACAAATATTTTTTAAATTTTTTTATTATATTGCCCCAAATCAGGGTAAGTTGGCCTAAAATGAAGTAGTTTAGCAAAAGGGTGTGAAGAGACTTGACAGGGCTCTCAATAACAATAATTTCTCTATTTGACAATGATTTTGTTAGTTTTGTGTCATTATAATACAATTTCAATGATATTTTCTAGTAATGAACCCATTTCGGATCAGACAGTGTTATTCCTATACACAATATGTTTTTAAACATTTACTATAATTTTTCGCTATATGTATTTGCTCATACAGCCACGTTGTCGACAAAAGCTAAGACTGGCTCTGTAATTTAATATTCATATTGGTTGTACCATGTAGTCTGTACAGTCGTCACGAGCACAGACATGTATATTTTTAACAGTAAATTGACTTCTACTACAAGGTAATAAAGACGTTAATAGTCAAACGTACATTTTCATGCTGGTATGCGGGCGCAATGTCGACTTAAATTTATTTTGATGACGACCGGCGTCGCGAAGCTGGTATATACAGAATGGATTTCGGGTTTCGGTTTGTATTTTAAAATATCTACCAATAGTGCTCGATATTTATCCTTTCGTAAGGTTGAGTTCAATGTTTCATCAGCTATGAACCGTATTAGCTGTGATTAGGGTTCAAATTAAGATGAAATCTTACAAAGACATTGCCTTACGGCATTCCATCCTGTATATACGGCATATATTAGTATAAAATATATTACAGTTATACGATTCCTGCGAGCAGTGGTCTGTATGACTATGTATAATAATATATATACACTGCCGCTATACAAGTACGTATATATGGACATTGAGTCGCGCAACGCGAATATTCCCAGTCTCGTAAGAAGACTTGTAAATTATTGATATTGTATGTAGGTAGCCGGCGGCGGCGAGAAAAGTGTGCGAGCGGGACGGCTAGCGACTGACCGCCGCTATTTCAATTATGTTTATTAAGTTTAATTGTACCTCCTAGTGTTAATAAAATGTAATATTGTCTGAATTATGTTTTATTTTAAACCTACCCTCCTACTTAACTATTTAATAAATACTCTCTCTCCACACACACACACACACACACACACGCGCACGCAGGCACGCACGCAGGCACGCACACACACACACACACACACACACACACCCATACACACATTTCGCCAAACATGATGAAGTCCCCATGTAACAGGGAGCGAGCCTGTCGCCGTGCACAGTGTGAGCAAGCAAGATCTTCAGAATAAGTTTTTAAGCTATTGCATAGCTTCTATCGCGGGCCTTGAGCGCGGGGACCGAATCCAGAAATTCCGTAACGAAAAAACCTCACGCTCCCCACTCCGATGCGCAAGGTGTGGCTTGAAGGCCGTGCATCGTCTAACGTCGTTTCAGTTCGGCAGTCTTCGACACGGCGTTGTGTGCGTGCGATTAGACGTATTGTACGACTCTACGAAACTCGCACGAATGAGACGAGCTGCTCCGAAATCGGACGAATACATAAGCAGCTGTTTATGAGAAAGTATATAGGTGTGTAGGTATTTATGTACAACAGTGAATAGCTGTACTTGTAAAATTTGTGTATAAAGTGTTTTGAATATGAATGAACAAAGTGCATTTATTATTAATGAAGAAAGTCACCAAAAAAAATAATGAAAGAAAATGAGTGAGTACTCTATATACATACATTTTTTATTTATTTAATAATAGAAACATTTGTTTTCTTATCGGTCACCACGCTCAAAAAGTGTAACTTGAATTAATATCAAAGAAAAAGAAAATACTGCATGAATAAAATAAATAAATAAAATTATAATTGGATAAGTTGATACAAAATGCTATGCAATAGCTTTACCACGGCAGTCCCCGAGTGCCACACGTCTTTTTTTTTTATAAAATAACCCTCTGTAAGAAAAGCAATATAATCATGACATACGCCACTTCGCTCTCTCGTATTTGTACCAGTCGTAAGGCCCTGAAATTGTCGCTCTCTTAAGAAAGCGTGAGCGTCCAGTTGTATTGTTGACATTATTATGTTAACATAGTATATAGTTCGTCCCAAATTTTTAAATAATACAGAAACTCGTTTGGAACGTACGTCATTTTGCTGTTATATTTTATACATGGGCGAGGGCTTTAAATGTTAACTCGCTTAACATATTGATTAGTGCGAGTGCAGGTGCTTAATGTTTAGTATAAAACACGTGTGGACAGCAATTGATTAGTGCGAAAAAAACGGGCAGTTTTAATTTTATTCATCTTTAAAAAGATACAACACAAAAAAGGTTTCAATCGTTTGTACACGTTACTGGCCGGTTATAAAAATGCCGTGGTATTTAAAAAAGTACGTTCTAAATTCAAATTTTCATTTGATGTTCATTTCTACAGAAAACCCCTTTTTATCCTACATTTTTGGCGCGAAGTTCCAAAAGTTAACATCGACTTTCATAACTTTTATTCAATTTTCATCGATTAATTTCATATCCTTGACTGTCAAAGCGTTATTTATTGCTGTTTGGCTGTATCAAAAATGGTAGATAAAGTGGTAAAAGCTACCAAAATTATCGCGCTGTTATCGGGTCGCAGCCAATGCTTCGTGGCTAGGAGGCTAAATGTTAGTCGCTCGACGGTCCAAAGGACCTGGCAGCGATATCTGGAGACTGGTTCCGTCGAGAGAAGGCCTGGTTCTGGAAGAAAACCATGTACCCAACCACGGGATGATCGTTATCTTGTGAGTCGCGCATTGAGAATCTTAAGAACAACCTCCAAGAAGTAAGAAATGTGCATATTTAGTTTATGGACGATCAGAAGGCCTAGCACGGGCCGGAGAGAAAAAGTCCCCGGAGACAAAATTACTCATTGCCTCTTGCTTCCGCGCGAACGAAGAAGCGAGAGGCAATGACGACTTTTGTCTCTGGGGACTTTTTCTCTCCGGCCCGTGCTAGGCCTACAGGAGGAGGCTTCTCGCTGCCAATATACTCAGTCACCGCCCGGCCCGCGGCCCCAAATTACTCCGTGAGCACCGATTCACAGGCTAAGGTTAGCTAGAAATTGTGAATCATAAACTTAAGAAGATTGGAATAGGGTTTTGTTCTCTGATGAAGCCAGGATATCTCTGTTCGGTGAAGATCGACGTCGGCAAGTGCTAAGAAGACAAGGAGAACGCTTTGCAGAGGCATGTTTCGGAGAAATCACACCTTATGGTGGGGGCTCTGTTATGTTTTGGGCAGGAATAAATTCAATGGATCGTACAGAGTTAGTCTTCATTGAAAACGGCTCACTGACTGGGCATCGATACATAACAGAAGTTCTAATTCCTCATGCACAACCCACATTGGCCGCTCTAGGTTAAGACTCGATTTTTATGGACGACAATGCTTCACCCACCGATCTCGCGATGTTAAAGCGTATGTGTAAGAGGTCGGCATTCGTCGTTTGGATTGGCCAGCTCGAAGTCCCGACCTCAATCCCATAGAGCATGTGTGGGACGTTCTGAAACGGCGTGTGAGATCAGTACAACCGGCTCCGCAGATCATCAGAGAGCTGAAGAATGTGATTACTGCGGAGTGGGAACGTATTCGGGACATACTCGTAGCATGCCCAGACGAATTGAAGCTGTGATTTTAGCCAGAGGGGGTCACACTCGATACTAAACATTTATCTGCTTTTACTTTATTAAAGAAAAACAAACCAAAAATCTTTTTTATTTTAACTTCATGAGCATATGCACTACTAGCGAACATACACTACTAGTGAGGTTTAGCATTATTTCCCATAAATTGCATCAAAATTTTATGAAATACTGATGAAAACGATTATTTTCTCATTAATTTACCAAATTGTGAGGATAAAACTACCTATAATTATCAAACAAAGCAATATTAACATTTGAAATGGTTCATTGCTGAGGTGCCCGTTTTTTTTGCAAATGAGTTTATTTTTAGCGAGTAGCCCCGTTCCGCGCGCCCTCTCTTCCTCGCAGCTTGCTCTGGCTCTAAACACGTATGGACATGATTGTTTAGTGGTTAGTATTGTCTTTGTGTTTGTTCGTCCATACTTGTTGTTCGATGCCAACAATTAAATGTAGGTACTAAGCGCGGCAGCTAAACCGTATTGGACACTCGCTAGACACTATAGTACACTAAACAGTGAATGCACACTCAACCCTCGCACTCGCACTAATCAAAGTGTAAACTATGCTTTAGAGCACCTAAAAGTATACACAGAGTCCAGACTTATTGCGTTTATTAAGCGATCGGTAAGCAATTGGCTAATGTATGTTATGTATAATGAAAATGCTAATATTTTTCTGACCGTAGGCAAATGCCTACGGTCAGAGTTAAAAACGACTGTTCTTACGATCACGAATAGATCGACAAAGAAAGGATCAAAATTGTTGGGAAATAAGTTATTACCTACAAATAAATTAAATTTAAAAAAAGCAAAAAGAATGTACCAACTGCCTTTCTTGCCTAGGATGTCGTAAAAGCCGACTAAGGGCATATTGGGTACTGGGTCTGATCGTGTAGGCGATGAGCTAGCCACTTGTTACTACTCTTTTTATCTGATCAAGCCCAACATTTGTATGGCTAAATGTGGTCTTAAGGAACACAGTGTTCCTTGGACTCTGCCTACCCCTGCGGGGATTGCAGGCGTGATTGTATGTATGTATATAAATATTTTTTTTCAAATACCGCCACCTAGCATAAAACCGAAAGGAGATTCGAAATGATTAATTTCAATGTCGTATAGGCAAACGATTTTACGAATACCCTTGCCTTACCCATAATATGACAATAAATCGATAATCTAATTGTCCATGGGTCGAGATAACGTAATTGTTAATTAACTTGCGCACGCGCAACCAAAATTATCTACTTATGTGTAGCGGTCGCGACGGGGGACATGATCGCTTTTTTACTCCTTTACGGTTTGATGGTGAGTCAGAGTTGAGGAATTTTGAAAGATAAAAGTAAAAAATCTTTGTTTGGAAATAAGTAATACTACTTTTCTCTTCTTACCCCCGAGCATGAGAAAAAAAAAGGCTACGAGTATATCTAGGTACCTGAAAAGTGTATTTGACAGATCATTTTTAAGAAGGGTAGTATAACAAAAGGCTGGTAACCCTTGTCTTTATTGGGCCCCATATGATTCATTACTGTTAGCCATCACCATAAAAAATAATATAATTTTTTTGAGGCTTATAAATAACACAATGAATTTAAAGTTTTAAATTAGGTTTTCAAGCCAGAAACGCTATTTGATAGATGAAAAAAAAAGTAAAAATAAAATGGCTTACAGTCGCTATCAGTTAAAAGTGTATACGTATTTTCGCACGTGACTATACCTAACATTAAATAAAATACCGAAGTAAAACATGCAGTAGGGAGAGGGACTGCGGGCGTGGGTCACTGAGAATATACACAATACCAAACCAAATAAAGATGATACCAAATAAACCTGTGTTTATTATACCAAATAAAGATTTTCTTTCTTTCTTTTCTTTCAAATATATCGGAGATGAAACTATACGACGGACCGCGCTGGTCTTCCAGAACTTTCAGAGCAGAATATTAATTGGTAGTTGGTAACCTTCTTTTTATTGAGTAGGAATCCTGTTTACGGGTCGTACAGTCGACTCCAATTTGTAACCACTTTTGACAGTAAATTACTCTTATTTTAAGAAAATAAAGATTGCCATCTCTAAAATGTGTAGGTATACATATTTTTGTACTCGACTGTTATTGAAATATTATTGTTATATTTGTATTTAAACGTCCACAGCTGCGTCAAGCGGCGGCAGTCACGCTCATAGAGGTGCCGCAGGCCCCGCAGAGCCAAGACAAACAGGTAGTGTACTAAACAGGTGCATACCCAATTTGGTCGGTTCCAGTTCACCAGTTCCTGCTGAAATATTATATCCCGAACAGCGTTGCCAGATTATTTTTTTCAAGTCGGGATTTTCTAACTTTTGAGTGGACATCGTAAAAAAGTATATAATCAAAGGATCTATTACAAACAGTGAACGAAAAAAGATTACAAAAAATGTACACGATAATCGGACGACGGCTTATTTCATTTTGGTACCACTATTTCCATAGCAACGTAGATTACGAAGCGCGTCCGGTGTGGTTTATGTATTATTTTAGTATTTTACAAAATAAAAAACCCGTCACTTTTTTCAGTATCTAATTGACAATGACAAGTAAAAATATATAGACATAAGGTATAAAAAATTAAAATATATGAAATACAAAGAGATCGTATGTAACACCTACTTTCATTTCCTTGCAGCCTTCAGTGTCCAACTTGCAGCTGCCGGTGCCGGTGCGCATGCGCACGGCGGCGGCGCCAGCGCAGTCGTTCAGCAGCATCCCCGCAGACCTCTTCACGCTCGACGAGCTCACCTTCGACAACGACCAGAAAACGGTTAAGAAGGACTTGAGCTCAGACGCCTACGGTCGAACCTCAGACGACGGAATCCCGATGAAAAGAGCCCTGTATTATAAAACGTTGAGCGAACTCTGTCTCCAGTACATACAGCAGACAGGCCAAATGTCCGCGCCAGGGCCGGTGCGGGCGATGTGCCAGCAGCTGCTGGCGGCCGGCGCCGCGCACGCCTGGCTCCTGCCCGGGTATCGCGACAACGCCAAGCAGAACAAACACATTCAAAGGAAACGAGATAAACAAACGATCAATATTGGAAAAGAATTATTGACGGTCATGTCCAAAATAATTAAGAACGAGAAATATTATGCAAATTTAGAACTCCAGGAGGCGCAGTCTAAGAAACTTGATAATCCTAATTCGAAACATTATTTCATTCATGTCATAGGTAACATGCACAGCAACAAGGGTGTTTTGCACAGCGATAACGACCATGATAATGAACTGGTCGAGGCTGGTCACATAATGCCTGAAGTTGTTAATGTTTTAAGACATATTTTGTTGCCCAATGGCGAAATCGTAGAAGAGAGCGAAGATGGCGAAGATAGCGAAGATAAAACTAAAGAAGAGAATTTAGAGTCTGCTTATATTCAAGAGGATTCTGATTCTGCTATAGCTGACAGCGAAATAAATGAAGATTTGATTTCTCCATATGCAGAGGCAGAAGCGCACGAGTACTATCAGCCAAAAGCCAAGAGCATACCTTTGAGTATAATCTCGTGTATTAACGTGACGTTGAATATCGAACAAGATAACGGCCAAATTGTAATAAGAAAGAAGAGTTTTCCTCGGGGGGCGCTCTTGAAACTGGGCAAGAAGCCGAATAAGGAGCCGAACCCGAGCCATATGCGCTTGAAACTTGTCAAGAAGCCGGGTAAAAAGCCGGGCTCGAATCTGTCGAAATTCAGGCCGATGGGCGGCCGGAAGGAGTGGGTCAGCATTGGCGATCGACACGACAAGAGGTGAGTCTTTTTATAACATATCACGACACGACATGACATGATATAGACGATACGACATGACATGGAATAACCTCTCTAACCATCATGCCTCTATCAAAGGGGTTTTAATAGAGGTGTTGAACACCCATATTTCGTCTGAATGGCCAAGTCCCCATGAAACAGGTGACGAGTTTGTTGCCATGCACCGGACACAATGCAAGACAAGCGATATTCACAATCAATGATTGTTAATCTTAGTTGTAATCAAACTCAATGGTAAAGGCAGGGGGCTTCGAATGCGCGACTTTTTGAACGCTTAGTGTCGTCTCGTTATTATTCTATTTGGACAGTCGTGTGTACACTTGTTTACGGTAGAATCATGCAAGATAAGATCCATTGCGAAAGAAACAAAACAAAATCGTTCGAAATGAGATTACCTATATGACGACCTCCGTGGTCGAGTCGTCCATATGCCGGCCTCAGGAGAGAAGATCTCGAGAGGTTCTGGGTTCGATCACTCATGGGGGCGAATGTTTGGGTGATGAATTCAGTTCAGGATATTTATATGTATTCCTCTATTGAATATATTTATCAGTCATTTTGTGTCCGTAACACAAGCAGCATTAGTTGCTTTAAATGGGGCTAGTTGATAGGTGTGAATCTCTGATGATATTAATAATATTATTATTATTAATATTATATGTAGGTATATATTATGAGGTAGGTAGGTATTCCAAATGTTTCTAGGAATATTCACGTTTTACTTTATGTTGTAGGTTACATAACTACGTTAATTTGGAGTAAGTACCCGTTGACGATACCCTGAACGGTAATTTAGGAAACAACTTCTTATTGTATCGCGACTTTTACAAGGTGTCCGCTTTATATGTACAACTAAGCACAACAACATCATAATTATGGTTAAATCTATAGTTATTAGTTATAAAATCGTCAACATTTTACATAATATGTCTCTTACAAAATAAATCAATAAGTAATTAAAGAGACTTGCATTAAAGTTCATTCATAAGTTCTTGTAGCAAGTACATCCACAGCACAGTACAAGTACATCTGAGTCAGAGCCTAGACAAAAGCACCGCAAAGACAGTCCACTGCCAAAGTCCGCGCTTCACCAAGCAGTGACGCGCATATGCTCAGCGGAATGGTGGTGACCGTCGCCGCTATAAGCTATTCGATGGTTGTGCAGTTTTTAGTCCATTAGTCGGCTTTCACGACACCCAAGGGAAGAGATGGGTTGGTAGTATTTTTTTACGAGCCGCTACCACACGGCTCAACATGCAAACATACATTTTATTAACGTGTGAAAGCAACCTTTAATTTCATTAAATAAATGTAATACATTTTCTTTTCAGACAGCCATGGCTCATTATATAAATCAAGAGAAATTAATAAAGATAATTTTATTTAGGCCTCAAGAACGCGTTTTATTTATTTTCATATACTGTACCTACCACAGGGACCTGCAGTCACGAGTATGAACATACACTTTTGAACAAGTAATTTATGGTTAAAAGTGGATACATTGTCATGCTCGCGACTGAACAGCTTCCCCAGGAAAATAAAAAAACAAATAATTCAACACTCGATCCATTCTCTCATCGATAGTTAGTTAATAAATAATTAAGTGCACTACCTGCAGTCAGGGCCGGATTAACCATCTCGGGGCCCCTAGGCACAGCAAAATAAAAATGTACATATTGTACTGATTAAAAAGCATGTTTATTTTCATTTTTTAATCGGGAGTGCTGGGCCCCTGGTCATAGTGGGCCCCTAGGCACTGGCCTAAAGTGGTTTATGGATAATACGGCACTGCCTGCAGTTAAACTAAAGCAGGTGCTTCGAAGATGTTGGAATATTGAGAGCTGCGAAGAGAAAGAAAGAAAGTAGTCACAGCTCTCGTAAGGGCAGGTATTTAGAAATGCGCACTTACTTGGTTTTACTGGCTGCAGCTCCTGCGGGCACACTTGCCTTATAGCGAGTAGGCTATATTTACAAGTAACGTAAACTTATATGCGTATTTTTGCAATCGTTGGGTTTGAGCTCTAGGTATAACCGCGAGAATGACTTTGTGTGCATTGCGGGTAGGGCGAAAACATTGGGGACGAATGGCTACATCATTTTGCAAGTAACTGCGTTTAATTTATAAATATTAACCACCAGTCACTAGATACGTTTACTTTTTTTAATTTTCCACTCGAATAGAATTATTTCATGATAAATACAAATTTTAAGTTAACTTCTGTTAAAGTTAACAATTAAAGCAAGATAGGTTAGATAAGCAGATGACAAAAACGTGACACATGATATTTAGGTTCACTTGCAGTAAAATTAAATCTAGATTGACTAGATTTTAGTGACTTCTCAGGAAATTTAAATCGAGACTTAAGATTTTGTATTTTTTTTGAAAAATAATCTTAAAGCTGAAATAGAGGCATATGATTTAAAGACATTACACTTAGTTCCATAATGTTTTCGTATATGATAAGGTTTTTTATTTTTAATAAAATATTGATGTTACCTTGGATGATGACTTTGATGACAGTGGGTGAGTGTTGTATAAGCTTTATAAACCTAAATACATTTGCGTTATATTGTACCTAGAGATTAAAATAGATAAGCACTTCCTCTCCCTGCGAGACGCCGCGCCGGACTGATTATTATTTAAATTT
Organism: Parapoynx stratiotata; assembly: GCA_910589355.1. Classification (NCBI taxonomy): domain Eukaryota; kingdom Metazoa; phylum Arthropoda; class Insecta; order Lepidoptera; family Crambidae; genus Parapoynx; species Parapoynx stratiotata. Next base: position 188,724 of record OU342483.1, read on the forward strand.
TAATTGTTGATTTCTTGTTATTATTTAAATTAGGTACTCTATTAAGTACTCAAAACTGAACCTTTTGAACACCACAACATGGCGCTGCGATATTGAAAAAACGATAACAAGAATAAAATTCTAGCCATAAGAAAACTAAACATCAGTCTTGTGTTTATAAATGAGACATCATTGACTGAAACTATAAATAGTATCCGAACGATAACAGCCATATTGACCAACAGCTGAAATAGGCCTCCACTGTCTGTCAACTGTCAATTATTGGCCCAGGCACGTATCGGAGTTTTGAGGCTATCCTTAGTAAATAAATACCATAAATATAATACACACACTTAAAACTATTTGTGAACGAATTAGAAATGAAAATACTTACATATCAAAATATATGTAATTTCAAATTGATAATAAATTTTGTTGATACTCTTTCTCTGACTCTTTTACTGTTTTAAGAGACTGACGTCTAATTTTCCCTCAGATTAGGAATCTATTATGGAATTTTCTCCTTAATTACTTTCTTTTGCAAAAGGGAAGACAAGAAAATCTCAGACTATTCTGCCCAGTTATTACCCATTTGTTTTCTATATTTTCTCAACATAACCGTCTTTTACACTAGCTGTTATTTAAGAAAATTTCTATGTTTAGCGACAAGCGCAACGAAGGGCGGGCTTGGTTCACTTAAACTGTAAACACAGCCAGAAGCGACTTTAGTGCGTTTCTCATAATATTATTCTAAGAAATGCTCTAAAGACAAGTTAAACATTGTTTTACACTTTACTAACCATTGTATTTTGTTAAATTTAAATTTTAAAAAATATTAATAACTTCATAAATTTCACCTGTGGGGAGAACAACAAACCTCAACCGAAAAAGCAAAAAAGTAAAGCAGAAAAGTAAAAAAACACGTTCGTACTTATATTAATAGGATTAAATAAAGATAAAGTAACGGATAAACTAGGTATAATAAGGGGAGTGCTGGAGTGTGGTGTGGTGTAGTGTACCTAGAGTATGTATGGCGTAGTTTTTGTCTTTCACCATATATTGTAAAATGTTTTTGACATTCATAAGTATGCGCTAAGACGCTTCTAAACTGAATAAATGTTTTTGAATTTGAATTTGTAGTGTGGTATAGTGTGATGTCACTCGCAGCCGAGCACGGACTTCTTGCAGCAGTTGCAGCAGCGCGGCAGTATCAGCTTGGGGAAGCGCGTCATGCTGTAGTCGCGACCGAAGCGGTGCGTGAACGCGCCGAGGTACATTTTGCCTTTGCTGTCGTACTTTGGGCCCTCCGGCAGCATCACGCTCCGGTGGCACAGCCGACCCTGATCATAAAACAAGACTAGCGTTTACTCGTCTTTATCCACGAGGTGATAGGCCGTTTTAACAACTACATTTAATTCATGTAATAGGAGGCGAGCCTCCATCGACCAGAAAATAATTGTAATCTCATGTGATGTTGACACCTTCATTGCTTCGGTTGTATCACTGCTGGACATAGGTCTCTCTAAAGTAATGACTTCATTCATTCTACATTCATACAAGTCATTCATTCATCATCGGCCGCCTTCATCCAACACACTCCAGCTTCGAATATTATGTTACATTCGTTATCCTATTTTGTCTCCACTCAAGGACTTTATAGTTCCGCTATTACCACTTCAGTTTGCTTCAGTTTCAAAATTCCTCTAATAATTAGGTATACTCATTCTTGATTAAGGCCATTCCATATTCACACATCCATCGCAACATTCGCATCTCTGCTGCGTGTTTTCTTTCATCATGTGCGTACAATGTGGAACAAGTGGTCAAAGGTTCGGAGTACCTTCATGCGCAAGGCCTGCACCTCCGCGCCCTCGGCGGGCGCCATGTCGAGGTAGTCGGCGTTGCGCGTTGTCTGCGGCAGCATTTTCATCAGCTCATTGATGTTCGTGAAAAGGTTGCTCCTGTACCGAGATGACCGTATATTATATTTGTATCCGTTTTACCCTACCCTGTACCCTGCCATTTTAAGGTTTTAGTAAAATATTTGCTGTTCTGGCAAAAGAAAGTAGTGATGCTCGTGATTTTACGGAAAAAATGTAAGTTGTAATGGGTTTTACACATGCCGGTCCGCGCGGTCCGTACACGGATGTGCCACAGGCCCGCAGTACTCACGCAGTCCGGCGCGTGGGCGCCTCGTCGGCGGCGGCGTCGGTCTCCCCCACGCGCGCCACCGGCCGGTCCTTCTCCATCCGCTTCTTCTTCACAAAGTCGTTCAACTCCTCCTTATGTATCCTCATAAACTTTTTTAATTTTTCCAACTTCATTGACTCCTGTAAATTTTTATTCGGTTTCGTGCTCATAGCAGTTTTAGTCTGGTTTTCTACGATATCATTCAAAGGTTTCGGTTTATGCGGAGATTCGGGATTCTGAATTGGTAATATTTGATCGCCATCGACGACTTCGATTGAGGGAGATGTTATAGCGGTGTTTCTCCGTCTAAAGAGCCTGTTGAATTTGGCCGGTGAACTGGCGTCAGTGGGTCGTCCGCTGCTCGGGTGAATGGTGCTGGCTGTTGTCTTTTCAGTGGTCGCTGTACTACTGGTTCTATTTCTTGACGTCGCCTCGATGTAGTCATCATTGTTCCTGCGGAGATCATGCTTCAGTACGTCCACAAAATCTGAAACAGTTTATGAGATAAGAGGTGATTGGAGTTACACTTACAGAATTTGCAAACGGCTAATCTTAAGCGCGCAGTTTGTAAGTGAACTCTTTTCATTCGGCTTCATCTACCTGCGCTGTGAATGCTATTAACCGTGCATCAGTCTTGATACGTCTCCTGCTGGACATAGGCCTCCCCCAATGATCTCCACAACGACCAGTCTTGCGCCATATAACTTTACATCTTGTCATGGGCTCGCAAAGTATCCCTGTACCAGCAGTAACCCTGTGTAAGCAGAGTCAATTCGTCTTTCTGGTATTTGAGAAATTTAATTTTAGAGTTATAATACAAGCAGGTACTTATGTTGGTAGCCGAGGCCGCGCCCAGCAGCAGTACTGTCGCCCGCACGACGAGCATGGCACTCCGATGTGGGCGCAACTATCAAACCTTTACAGCGTCGTAAACCGCGCCGTCAACTTGCGCAATCCGTTATCGGGGAACCGAAGATTGTTGCAACAATGACTGATATAAATAACATACCAGAGGCAGCGATAACCGAGTTGGGACGGCCGGCACTACAATATCTAGGGGTCGCCGGATCGGTTTAGTCTCGAAACGTTCAAGTTGAAAAAGTTCAAATCTCATAAGATGATCCCATCCCATGATGAGGCTTGGGGATTTTGAGTGAACCGTATGTTAATGTTTAAATCAAATGTTTTAACGTTCCGAGACTAAAGGGCCAGATAGGTCCCCGCCTCCAATGTGTTTAATTGAAATATGAGTTTGTTATCAATTCACACTGCCCGGTGCATGGCAAGAGTGACTCCGTGTTACATCACTAGACATATCATGCGAAATGTGGGTGTTAACGTATCTGCCTACCCTTGTAGTGGTAGAGGCGTACTTAAATTTATTCGAACTCAGTGATGTGCCCACCGAACTGGCGACTAAGATACGGCGTGTCTAATTGTAGTCGGCTACTGCTCGATGGAGGCTTAGAAAAATACAAAAACAGCGCACAGAAAGAAATTAGACCGGGAAATTAGTTAGTAGGTAGTCGGGAACAGTTGCTATTGCAATAAATGAAATATTCTATTCTATTCAATTGGAGTTCCACATACACTAGCAGTGGGCACCAAAACCAATACGCAGAACAGAATACAAATATCTAATATACCCCTTTGATTGTCCTCTCAATCATAACCATCAAAATCCATAAGCATTATTCATTTGTGTTGTGTTTCCCTCATCATTAATTGTCGAGTGAGCATTTAAAGAATACTACCAACCCATCTATTGCCTTGGGTGTCGTAAGGCGACTTATGAACTTAGAACTGCACAACCATCCAATAGCCTATAGCGGCGACGGGTTCACCCCCTGTCACGCTGAGTGCAGTCACTGCTTGGTGAAGCGTGGACTACGGCATTGGACTGCTATTGCCTAGTCTTTGACTAACCCTTGAAGGGGATAATTGTCGTGATTATATGTATGTATGCATTATATGTCCAATACATCAAAACTCTATGCTCCCATCTATTCTGTTGCTATGTATCTGATTTATTGTAGTGCATAATGCCTAGGTATCCTTCTCTTAAAACCTCAGTCAATCCTCAGCCCGTATACGTCCCACAGCTGGGCAGTATTTTCTATTGAAAGCCAAAGCGTACTAACCACGACGCCACCGAGCTTTACACTTTGTTTACAATTATAAAAGCGGAGAAATAAACTATTATAAGTATTTTATTGAATCGTAAACGCGTCGCTCGCCGGTGTCACGTGTAGTGTCGTCGCTATCTGTCGTCGTGCGCGGTCGGGTCGTCGTCGTGGCCGGCGTCGGTGTCGTCGCTCATGTACTGGCGGCGCGCGGCGGGCAGCTGGAACTGCGGGAAGGGCCCGTCGCTGTCGTCCAGCCGGATGATGGACACGCCCGCCGGGCTCTCTTCCTGTATGAACTGCCCTGGGGAACCCTTGCCGCCATCCTTTACCTATAACAGACGAGTTATTATTGTTCTCAGCCTATATGCGTCCCACTGCTGGGACAGGCCTTCCTCATGGAGAAACACATGAGCAGTATGGGCCGTAACACCACCACGCGGGCCCAATGCGGGTTGGCGGGTAGAACCGATTGCCTGCGACCAGCGGGCGGGACTCCACCGAGCTCCACCATTTTGAGTAATGACTAATAAAATACGTATCAGCAAGCGTATATCCCCGAAGGGGTAGGCGGAAGTGCATTACACACTCAAAATGTAAGAGGCCCCCTTTTACGTGGGGCCCACAAAAATTTAAGCTGCTCTGTAAAAAAATATAGTTTAAAAAAATAGTTTAAAAAACTAAAAAACACGCTTTTAGCATGCCCCAAAAATTACAAAAAGAAAGCGTGGAGCGTTTATGTAATCCTTACTTTATGCTCCACGCTTTCTTTTTGTAACTTTAAGTGAGTGCTAAAACCGTGTTTTTTAGTTTTTTAAACAATTATTTTTATGTTATACTTTTTAGTCTTCTTATTATTCAACTACTTGGGACGGCCGCCATGTTGGATTTAGGTCACGTGATAATTTTTTTCCGTATGGGTTATGGTTATGGTTCAGCAATGAACTAAAAAGGAGGAAACAAATATTTTGTTTAAAAGAATTTTCGAAAATTTAAACGTGGTGCGCATTTTCCGTCATTTGCCTATTAATATAATTATTCATATTAAGTAAAATGCGCACCACGTTTGCGCAAATTTTCGAAAAATTCTTTTTACCAAAATATTTATTTTCCCCTTTTAAGGCCATAAATGGGTGATGTTTTTTTTTTTTTTTTCAAAAATATTTATTTTCTTTCTAAACTTACAGTTCAAGCAACTAATCTGTAAATTATAGCTCTAACACTATTGTAAAGCATTCTACAGCAGCTACGGCATTGATTACAGATCAATCAGTCGATCGAAGCTGACACAGCTTGACAGATTGAGTGGCTCACAATGGAGGCGTCACTCGTTTGAGCTGCGTGTCATGCTGCAAGCGCAAACGGCAAACACTAAATTATTATGCTGAATGGTATAGTTGCCAAAGAAGCGGTTGTCGAATATCCGTTATAAACTTTATAACACATTTGCTCATAAAGGTTCTCTCTCTCTTATTCTCTCTCTCTCTCTCTTATTTCACCAATTTCAATATCATAATCTATCACATTACGTACTTGTGCGATAATGTAAAGCACAACGCACAGTTTATGATGTTCCGTCTAAAAACGAACGATACTTTTTTAAATCTTAGCAAAGAGTTTTTATGTCAGAATGGTAGTCAACATTTTCTTAATAAAATTACCTTTGAGAGATGAAATATAATAATTATGAACATTTAATTCTTTAATTTCATTTATTTTGACAACTAATTACAACCATGGATCGGTAACAAATGCACAAAAATAATTTAATTTAATTAACTTTATTAGTAACACTGGCTGTTATTTGTTCCTTTAATGACTTGACAACTTTAAAGATGCCAACTGACAACGTAATAATCAATTTTGCAAATTGTGAATTTTTTTATAACTGCTTTAACAAGAGATTAAAGATTCATTAGTTTAAGAATGTCTGAGTTTTATTTATTTCCTCGCAAATGTGTTATAAAACGTCGTATGACATACGTGTGGTTCCATAATTACAGCCTCTGCCTTCTTATAGCAATATCGCCTCGGCTGTAATGTACAACTTACCGCACTTATATCATAATGTACTATTATAGTACTGAATAATCGGCTGACTGAAAAGGTAGGTTAATTTCTATCAATTTTTTTAAGATAAGTGGACATGAAGATTGCGCCTGATATACTGAAGCCCCGACGTTGCACTTAGATATCTGTGTTTGTAATGAAAATTAAAGTGGTATAGGTAGCAAAAGATACGTTCACAACGCTTCCCTGACGGCCACAGTAGCCTCAAGTAAAAAAAAGTAAAGTCCATTCATACCTTAAGAACTAAAAAATACACATTGACATAGACTGCCTCAAACAAATTTGAACCTTATGTCGTCGTATATAAGACTAAATGCATTTGTGAGTGAATTCCGTCCAAGCTCTTTTAGTTCATAATGTATGTAGGTAATTGAAATAGTATGAATGGACTTCTGATTGTGACCGTACATGTGATGCAATCTTCTTGAAACTCCGTCAGAGATCAGAGAGAGCAATCAGCTTTCCAGCATCCGTAGTTCCCTCGTCCTACCACATGAGCTGAGAACGGGTACACAACATTGGTGCCTTCAAGAGAGACGTGAGATGGCTCCCATAGGCAAGGTGGAGATAGCTAGGGCTACTGTTCACACTGCGTTGTAAATAAATAAATAAATATCTTCAAACATTCACACCTATCAACTAGCCCGATTTTAAGCAACTAATGCTGCTTGTGTTACGGATACTAGATGACGGATAAATATATTTATTAGATAATCCTGAATATATATAAATATATATAAACATCAAGACTGGAGAACAAATGCCTGAAAATTCATCACCCAAACATTTGCCACCACCGGGGATCGAACCCAGAACCTCGTCGAGATGGCAACGCCTTGAGACCAGTATACAGACCACTCGACCACGGAGGTCGTCATTGTAGAAGAAGAAATCAGATGACCAAGTCTCCCTTTAGTAAAACATGTAAAGCTGTGATAGCACAACGCTTTAGAGGCTGTTAGTTACATCTAAAATAAGCTAGCCGAGTAAAAACCAGTTACCTTAATAAGTTTATACTTCGCTCGACTCGTAGTACTGGTGCTCTCAGCGTGTTCCAGGGAGTCGTCCGTGCTGTTCACTCCGTTATCATACATCTTCCTCCTCATCTTCTCTACGTCCATGTAGTACATGAGGTCCTTCCTCGACACCTGTTCGCTGTTGTCGTCCGCCGGTCGGAACACGGATCGCGTCAGCTGCTCCCTCGGTTCGGGCGTCGCAGCCGGCGAGGAGTCCCGACCCGTCGGTGTCGGTCCGGACTCGTTGTCGGTCTGCTGGTAGTCGTAGTTGTCTTCCATGAGCAGTCGTCGGAGGTTGTCGACGAGGGACCTTGTTTTGTTCACGAAGCTCGAGGGTTTTTCGGTGTCTGCGGATTTGAAAATTTCTACATCGATATTAGTTTACATTAGTTCATTGCTGAACAAAGGCCTCCCAAGGACAGCGATCAGACCAGGAATGGACAGCGTGGTGGACACGGGTATTTGTATCTCAGGATAGCATGTGCCCAGCTAGCAAATGCACACAAATTCTGTGTTCTAGGGTAAAGGGTAAGACAGGCAATGGATTTACTGGGTACTGTGCCTACAAAATTTTATTGCAGGTTTACAATGTAATGTTATCCCTGGAGGATTGCCATGTTGAAAAGAGAATTAAATTTTTCACGGTTGTTGAATAGGAGTTATACCTACGAAATCTCATTAATTTGTTTTTAATATTAAAGTATATTTAAATGATTTCCAATTACCGTATTCCACTGCTGTACAACGAGCCAAGACCAATAGAAGCACCATCCAAAAGAACATGTCTATCATAGCTTTCAGCTGTCAAAAGAATTAACTCATTGACTTAAGCTCCGTCACCGCAATAGTTAAATTAAATTGGATCAACTTTACACCCACGACAAGCACTCAGTAGCAATAGCTTTTTAATTTTAAAACTGTATTTTATAAAATAGCAGCGTAAATTGGTAACGTCACTTGCTAATGTCATACGTCAGACGTAATCGGATAAAAAAGTATTACAGAATAAGTTTAAAACATTAGTTAAAGCAATGTTATCGCATGAAAAAATACTCGCAATTTTATTTAATAATAGAAATATCGTTCAAAATCTTAGTGTAATTTTGATCACAATCAATACGTGTCGCCTCAAACGAAACACGTGCGCCGTCGCAAACGAATTTTTATTATTGTTTGTTGCAAGAAACTGTATTGGACTCATTTTATGAAACTGCATGAAAATAAAATCAAATAGCATTCGACCGCATTATTGCAAAAAACTACAACATATTTACTACATTTAAAAAAATGAAGCACGTAAAATGTTGTAATTTCAAATTATTATGAGGTCTTGAATTCATCAACTAATCTGACCAAACGATGTTAACGTCGCACCATTGTAAAATGCAGTTATTTTTGGTGCCGCACACAATGTGTACAAAATAAAAAAAGATTTTTTTTCTTGTTACACGCATAGAAATGGAAAATTAAGAGACAAGTTTTACATTAACATATTGGCGTTTCAAAAAAAGCACCTCAAGTGTGTTTACTGGTGCAGTAGAATACTCGTATTGATCTAATGTTATGCCTGAAGATGCGCTAGTGAATTCACATAATTCTTAAAAATAAAAAATATTTCACCTCAAGTCGGTATTAGATCTGATGACTTTTATCAGTATAAATAAAGATAATTCGCATTTATAATATTAGTGTGGATTTCTAAAATCTAAGACGTGTGCGTTCGAATGCACGCGGTTGTTTGACTGACACAGGTCCATCCCTGGCAGTGGCCGGCGGGGGACTGAGAATTGACAGATCTCATACAAATACGCGAGCGAACTACGATAAATTATAAGATCGTAAACGACAAAACGGTTTTTCAATTTATTTAAGAAAATACAAAATATTAAAAAAAAGTCCAACCACAGTTTTAACGTATGGCGGTAGACTAATCAACTCAGAAATTTTAGAAGCTTAAGTCAGTCTTGCTTGCCTATAAAATGTGTATCTCTGTTTGAATAGTGGTTTGTTTGAAAATTTTTCTCTGTTACAAATGTTAACAAATCGTGTTTCTACAGAAAAATGTGAAGATTATTATAAAAACTTATTGTTCGCAGGACAATCGCGTGCTCTTGTTGATACAAAGTAATATGAGTCTGCCGCGTTGTTTCTTAATTACAAACCTTTTATCATTAGTTACTGCGCATTCTCGAACCCAACATTTCTTTCTACAGAATTCTCTGCTCCAGTTTCTATAAAACTATCTTCGATGAATTACTTAAAACAGAACCAATTGAGACCTCAATTTAAAAAGTGGTTTTGTTCAATATTGTTTTTTGCATTCGTGAATATTTTAGTTATAAAATGTAGATCTTGTAATATTTTGTTTTATAATTAGCTATTGCTTAACACGCGCGACTTTGATGTAAAACAGTCATATAAATTTTGGGCATTAAAAAATAGGTACTCCATTTTTATTCTAACATATGACTTTGCTGTTGATGTAATTTTTTTTAAACGGCGTTAATCGGCGATTAAAGTCTTCCGAAGACCTTCCTCGGAGTCAGAGCAAGGTCTTCGATAGTTCTGTCATTGAGAACGCATTACGTGTCCATTTTCTTACACGAATATTGTATTTTTATTTACTTTTATAAACGTTAAGACGCGATAGAATATAGAATGCTTTTTTAAAGTTAAACAAAGTATTTATTTATTTATTATTTATTTATTTAAGCTTTCATGTCCATTACAAAAAGAAAATGTAAGTATTCTATTATAGAAGATCCAACGTTAATAATATGAAAACAATATTCAAAAATAGCAATGAAAGACAGTATTTTCCTTTACACAGTAGGATTTACGAGACCGGTCGGTCTGTGTCGCGCGTCCTTTACGAGGGTAGCGGGCGATGTTGCGCGTCCTTTATCGATGCACGGCGAGGCGTGAAGCGCAAGCGGCGGCAGCCACGGCGGGTTGTACCGAATCGGACGAGCTTTATTCAGAAAAAACTAAAATATTGTTACAGCGTTTGTTGTATTGGTATGGTTTAGAGCTATTTGTGAGTTAAAACCAGTTTGAATAAAACCTAAGTTCAGAGATATTGTGAAATTTGCCTGCCTTGGCTCGCTCGACCCCTCGCTCGCTCGACGCTGTCATTACTTAGTATGTTAAAAATACCACGTAAATTTCGTTCATAAAACAAAAATTGAGAACATACAACACATAATAATAAAAAGACGAGTACAAAAGGTACGACTTATTTCTAATAGATATATCTTCCAAGCTGTAGGAGAAATGCTGAGAAGTAGACTGAGTCACGTGTACTAAAGAATATATAATTATACATATATCATAATATTGGGTCTTTACCTATGAAATTGGTGTTTTTATTCTGGCTTAGCAATTTGTCCGTAACTATTAAGTTTCAGAACATTCTTATAAAATAATTGCCTCTTCTAAAAATAGACCATATATTTGAGCTCGTATTATTTAATTTGATAATTTTTTGTAAGTTCAATTGTGTTAAAATTAGACACAAAGACAATTATTTTTAACTGCCTCCCGAATACATCAACATAAAAACGATGAATAATTTTTATCAAGCGTGTTCACACACATATTGCTAAAGTTTGTCTTATGATACATGCCAAATATTATTATCTCTGGATTTGTCGTTGTGAATTACATAGATAAATGATACGGATGTGAATTTACGGTGATTGGGGAACGTCAAGAGAGAATCAGTGAAACAAATACATAAATAATAAAGTGAAAGTTATGTTTAATTGAGATAGAGTTCCATGGGCCATTTTTTAAAGAGCGTGAGTGTCTGACAATCTCGTACTGATGGAGAGATTAGCCGCGCGAACCGTGAAGGATTCCAGGAAGAATTTGGTGCGAAATGACTGGGGTGGACCCCGAGCAGGGAGCGGAGGAGTGCTCTGCAGGAACATCTGTATATGTGTATTGTTTAAACTATAACAATTATCAGTGTGTTGTTGTAAAATTCTCCTATGTAGGGAAGTCTTCGGTATTTTATGTCTTCAGTATTTGCATTGAAATGCAAGTGTAATACATTTCAATGCATTCTCGGGAGAGTTTGGCGTCAAACGATCGATGGCAGACACTGTGGTGCTACTTCGATGAGGTGGATTACCACGATAAAAATCTCATCGTTTCTCACACCACTTGACGATTATTTCAATGATCCTCCACATTGCTCATCATTATTGACACTTATTACACAAAACTACACTGATTTTACGCAACAAGATCAACTCCGAAACAATATTACATCACTGAAATAAAAAACCACATCCGCCATAGTTGAATGCCGCCAAAAACTCACAATTATCACTTTGATTAAGGAATTTATATCCAGTTATGAAGACTCAACCATTATTAATGTAACTCCTTAAATATACCAGCTCATCGACACGCCAGTCCCGACTATTTTGGTTTCGCGACAGATGCAACAGTGACGCGCTGAGTGCTTGGCGTCCGGTGTGTCGACAACGATGCTTCGATTGAATTAGCTGCTGCATATTGCATGGTAATAGGAGGTCTAGACGAGCGTTGGACTAATTTCACTCAGCATTTATAGCTCTGGGCGGGTTTAAATGTGATATACATGAGGTTCATGAGCTAGTTGTCATGTTTAAATGTGATATACATGAGGTTCATGAGTTTGTTGTCATGTTTAAATGTGATATACATGCGGTTCATGAGTTTGTTGTCATGTTTAAATGTGATATACATGAGGTTCAAGAGTTCGTTGTCATGTTTAAATGTGATATACATGAGGTTCATGAGTTTGTTGTCATGTTTGAATGTGATATACATGAGGTTCATGAGTTGGTTGTCATGTTTAAATGTGATATACATGAGGTTCATGAGTTTGTTGTCATGCTTAAATGTAATATACATGAGGTTCATGAGTTGGTTGTCATGTTTAAATGTGATATACATGAGGTTCATGAGTTTGTTGTCATGTTTGAATGTGATATACATGAGGTTCATGAGTTTGTGGTTATGTTTCTTGAGTTTTTATTTGAAACACTTGTTAAAGTTCTGATGTGGCTACAAGTTGCCTAAAACTACCGCAAGTTAAAACTTGTAATTGGCTATATTTTATATAGACTGTATATTCGCCATGGTCAGGCTTTAGATGGGTGGCTAGAACTATGTGATCTCGGATTCCTCGGGGCTTCGGAAGGTTCGTTAAGCCGTTGGTCCCGATCGCTATTTGTAACCGTTCCTACCCACCAGCCCGCATTGGGCCAGCGTGGTGGTGTTACGGCCCATACTCATGAGTTTCTCCATGAGGAAGGCCTGTGCCCAGCAGTGGGACGTATATAAGCTGGGGACGTTTTTTACTGCATGTCTGATCATTTACGCCTTACTAAAGCGATACATTGATGATTCCATGCAACGGTCGTACGCTGCAGAAGTTTTAGAAACCATTACATAAATATTGCTAACGTAATTATTGCTAATTATCACATTATGTACCATCATTCAGCCCTTAAGTAGACTTAAGTAAGCTTACAGTCTGCTTAAGGGCTGTTTTTGTGTTTGTTTGTTTAGAATATTATACAACAATATTACAAGAGAAAATATGTTTACTATAAATCCAAAGAACAGAAGAAAAAGCATTAGTCTTTGCCGCTGGTCCGGCGGTGACGGTGTGGACCATTGGCGCACCGAGAGGAGGGCGAGGTCAAGGCCAGTGAGGAGACGGAGATCAGCTGACCTACTCTGTACATAACGTAATGTTGACAAACCTATATTGATTTATTGACGACCTCCGTGGTCGAGTAGGCTGTACGCTGCCGGTCTCAAGGCGTCGCCATCTCGAGAGGTTCTGGGTTCGATCCCCGGTGAGGGCAAATGTTTGGGTGATGAATTTTCAGGCATTTGTTCTCCAGTCTTGGATGTTTATATATATTTATATATATTCAGAATATATATATGTGTTTATCTATTAAATATATTTATCCGTCATCTAGTATCCGTAACACAATCAGCATTAGTTGCTTAAAATGGGGCTAGTTGATAGGTGTTAATGTCTGAAGATATTTATTTATTTAATTTATTTATTGCAACTGCAACTTTAATGCAACAAATGTCATCCATATAATCACGACTATTATCCCCTAAGGGTTAGACAGAGACTAGGCAAAACCACCGCAAAAGCAGTCCACTGCCATTGTCCGCGCTTCACCAAGCAGTGACTGCACATGTGCTCAGCGTGACAGGTATTGAGCCCGTCGTCGCTTTAAGGTGGTTGTGCGTAACGTGCCTTCCGCAGCGCGGAAGAGCTCAAGATCACAAAGTTTGGTCACCCATCCACTGCCTGACTTTGGCGTAGGTAGCTGGTTTTACCGAGCTAGTTGACAGTTAGTGAAACGTGATGCGAATTGTAGGTTGTCTTACTGCTTCTTAACTACACTATCTCAACAAGGTATCGGATTTTAAAACGGTGTCGCGGAGATTGGAGCGCACGCCCCGCGCCAATCACTCACTCGACGCGCGCGCCGCTCGCCGCTAGCGGGCGTGCTCTGCGCGTGACGGGCACACTGCGTGTCTAATAAAGTTGTGAGCTTTGACGGCATGTGTATTCGTATATGTAAGAGAGCTTGGTCGGTAAAACAAAACTACTTTCGCCATGGTCTGCCCCTGGATGGGTGACCAAAACATTGAGACTTCGAGCTTCTCCGTGCTTCTAAAAGGGTTCTATTTCAAAGTCAACGTCAAATCATTTATTTAGAGATAGATAGACCTATATTTATTTACATAGTGTATGGATTGTTGTTTAATTTTCCTACACTAATCTATATCTATACATATAATAAAACTGTGAAGGTCGAATGTCTGTACGTAGAAAAAATGTTTAAAATCAAGTCAGGAGGATGTAAAGGGAGAAAATACAAAAAAAATTTTTTTTTAATTTTTGGTTTCTGTCTGTCTGTTTGTACGGGCTAATCTCCGAAATGGCTAGACGGATTTCTATGAAATTTTGCATGATGATTCCTTATAGCCCTGGTCAACATCTAAGAAGATACTTTTTATTCCTTGAAATTAAAGGGTTGCCGTGGGATAGTTAAAAACCAGTAACTGCTGACGAAGTCGGGGGCAACAGCTAGAAGTGAATATAAGTCTCGTAGCTATACTCGTAAGAGCCATGAGGCGACGTACATAAACGCTACGTCGTAGATGTCTACGATAATCCGTAGCTGGATGAAGAATGGCTTACACTCTGTGGTGAGTTTTCAACTGACCGAGAATGTGACAGTACACTGTTTTAACAGTAAGAAACAACAAACAGATAACACTTTATAGTCTACTTTTAATTTGAAATGGTTTGAAAATAAAGGGTGTTTTATTTGCTTTTCTAACGACGCAAAGACCAAGGAAGCAAAATGTAATGAATGTGTGAATTCTAATATGAGAAGGCCTTTCTTCTCGCGTGGATGAATTGTACGTTAAGCGAGTGACAGAGGATACTAGAAGAAGACGTGTGCCGACCACAGCCTATATACGTCCTATTGCTGGGCACAGGAGTATGGGTAATACCACCACGCTGTCCCAATGCGGATGCAATCACGACCAGGTCCCATGGCTTAAAGTGCCTTCCAAAGCACGGAGGAGTTCGAGATCACAAAATTTTGGTCACCCATCCACGGGCTGACCATGGCGAAGGGAGCTTTGTTTTCAATCGAAAGCCAAAGCGTACAAACCACTACGAGCTGCTCGACCATACCTTCAATGAAAAAAATAAGCCTTTGTTTGAAACTAAAGCCCAATTGCGTTTTTTATTGTCACTTTTTATTAACTTTCTTGTTTATCTTTTTGTCTCTTTGTTTGTCCGGTTGGATTTTTGTAACTTTAAGGCACTTCTGGACTGGCTATCGGGCTGAATCTTTGGGTATAGTTCGGAAACCGGTGACAATGTAACTTACACTACTTTCAACTTTCTACGAGTACTTTCAGGACGAAATTTCACCAAATTTCAGGTTTTGTATGGAGAGACTACTCACAGCGCCATTTATTGATTGGTGTTAAACCATTAATCAATTGATGGCGCTGTGCGTAGTTAAAAGTATAAAATAATAATATTTATACATATATGTAAAACTCAAGGGTGCCTGACTGACTAACACTCAGTTGCACAAAGATTTTTTAAGGACGACATTTGTTAATGAGACATTAAAACTTTAAAGTTCATTAAAGTTAAAGTTGTCACACAAAACTGTTCTAGCTAATGTCTCTTTAGCATTGACAGGGTGCTAATGTCGTTATGTACAACGTAAAACTACGCTAATGTGTTCTTTTGACACTTCAATAAATAAATTTAATAGAGCATTAGAGATAATGCTGACATTAAATTTTAAAGTTCGTTTCTGCAACTGGGTGATAGTGATGTAAAAACGCACAGCCCAAACCACTGGACGGATCAGGCTGAAATTTGGCATGCGGGTAGATGTTATGACGTAGGCATCCGCTAAGAAAGGATTTTGATTAATTCTACCTCCAAGTGGATAAAATAGGGGATGATAGTTTGTATGACACTTTGTGAATTTTAAACCAATCGGGCTGAGACTTTGCATGCATAAAGCTACTATGACGTAGGCATCCCCTAAGAAACGATAACCAGTTACCGCGGATGAAGTTGCGAGCAACAGCTAGTTTGATTATAAAACAAAAAATCCTACGTTTTTAAAAAGAGCAAAATAATAAACAAACACGCGGGGTTGAATGAGGGATCACTCAAAACGTGGGGGCGCATCCTTGTAACTAACACTTATGATACACTAAACCCCTATAACACATAGATAAGATAGATAAATTTTTATTCACTCAAAAATTCTCCATCACACACAAAAATACAGAATAAAATAAAATAAAGAAATACACATAACAACAAGAATAAAATTTGGTTTACAGAAGAGCAAAAAGGTCGTAGCTCAGTGACTGGTTTTGTCACAGATCACTGACAGCCGCTTCGGGGTTTTGTTCACATCTGGATGCGAGCTAAGCACTGATATTCTGATACAACAATATAATGCATACATATATCGTAAGTGTAAGTTGGAAAGATTCGCGCCCAACGTGTTGAGTGACAGGTCATTCAGCCCCGCGAGTTTGTTTATTATTATTATGCGTTTTTTGAAACTCAAACCATTTATTCAGTAGGTATTTACATACTCTCATGAATGTCAAATTATGCCGACCGTTCACCAGCTACCAGGAGGCCTTGTTCTGAGAAGATCGGGCCAGAAACTCAGCAAGATGTTTCCTCCCTCCCTCCCTCCAAGCTGTTTCCTTCCTCCTGTTCTAAAACGAAGGATTTTTATGTGGTATTTCTATTGCATGTCGAACAATTTATTAAAAGACTCGTTCAAAGTTTCGGCCGCCGCCACTTGCAGTCGGAGTTACACTTTTATATTTCTTTGAATGATATTTACGTAACGTGAGCCGGTGCGCGGTTCCTTTGACTCACGATATTAAGTTATGTGTTATACGAAAGAGTATTAATTTAAAAAATCTTTATGTACATCAAATTAATAAAGTAGTTTGTAGTATTTTAAATATTTAGCTTTTTTATTCATTACACGCAATATTAATATTATAGAAACGTGAATGCTTTTTGTTAAAATCGAAACGTATTAAATATTTTAGGGTAGTACACTTTATATCACGGTGCGCTTGCCCAAAACTACTATTCGGCGTCTATTTTTGCCCCAATGTGTCAGTTCTACCGCCTCAGTGTCCGCTCACACAGCGGGCTCGGAGAGGAGAGCTTTTTCTTATCATGTTTAAAACAGTGTCTTGTATCATTACAATAAGGTTTATTTTTACGTTTTACTTCATTTTTTATTGGGAATGCTCGAACAAAAGAAATGAAACGTAAAAATAAACCTTATTACAATGACACAAAACTCTATTTATAATAAAGGCGTGTCAAAGCACTTTCTACTATACTATATCTTGTCAGGCTGATGAAGTTTATAAGACTATATTATGATACTGACGTCCGCTTCGTCTCCGTGGAGCCGCGCCCGCTCCGTGGACTCCTAACTAACGAGAGCTTACAGACCGCCGCGCGCACAGCGGTACTCAAACTTTTACTTTGTCGCCCCCACAACTTTCAGATTTTTAAACTAGTATGAACATGAAAGAGAAGTCTTTAAAAGTCACAGATAATCACAGTGTTTTTTACAGCGAATACAATGTTTAAAATTTTCTAGCAATAGTTTTGGGTCTAGTAAAAATCGTGTGGTAGTGGCTCATTAAGAGAATACTACCAACCCATCTCTTCCCTTGGGTGTTGTAAAAGGCGACTTAGAATAGCACAACCATCCAACACATTTTAGCGGCGACGGGCTCACCACCTGTCACGCTGAGTGCAGTCACTGGTTGGTGAAGCGCGGACTATGGCAATGGACTGCTTTTGCGGTGCTTTTGCCTAGTCTCTGACTGACCTTTAGGGGATAAAAGTCGTGATTATATGGATGTATGTTTGTAAAGGATATGTAATGAATACAACAAGTTAAACACTACTATAGACGATCTGGACATCTTTCATGATTCATTGGCTTGCTTCAAGCATAAGATACAGGAATCACATGCAGGTTAAATTAGAAATATATTACCTATATAACATATATATATTTTTTTTAATTTTTATTTTGGAAATTAAATTCATGTTAAATTGTTATTTTTATTCTTTAGTAACTATTTGGCGATGATGAAATATGTAAAGAATGTTGTACACGCCTGTAATAGGTGTACACATCAGGATATTTTTAATGTATATTTGTGTTTTTGTACAGATTAATGTGTATACTGTTGGTGTGTCTTATGTAAATAAATAAATAAATAAAGAAAGAAGAATTATTCAAAATAATTCGATCTTCTGTTTAAATCTAATCTAAATTAATATTATAAAGTTGACGACTTTGCTTGTTTGTTTGGTTGAAAGCGCTAATCTCAGGTCCGATTTGAAAAATTCTTTCAATGTTAGATAGCCCATATTCAGGCTAAAGGCTTTATAACGCTAAGATTAGTACTCCACGCGAACGAACTCGCGGGTAAAACCTAGTAGTTTATAAGATTATCCCTGGACTGATACTAATCCTGTTTAGGACACAATTGATTTTCTATTGTGTCTGCAAAGGTACCAGGTGAGGAGCTATGTATAAGCCTCCAACCCTCGCATAGTTTGAGAGCCACTTCCCTAAACTGTGTATTAGTAACGAGAGCGATTTCTCAACGGGTGCAGTTTACAGGAGTGTTAGCGGACGAGTGGCGAGCGCGAGCGACAAATGACTGGCGGCGGCCGTGCACTGCACGACAGGGCAGGACGATTATGTTCTATAAATAATAAATAATAATAAATAAACAACTTCAAACATTCCCACCTATCAACTAGCCCCATTTTAAGCAACTAATGCTGCTTGTGTTACGGACACTAGATGCCTAGACGGACGCCTTGAGACCGGCATTCAGACCACTCGACCACGGAGGTCGTCAAAATAAGACTAATAATTTTAACAAGCTGTAGGTTGGCTGTGTCTTCAAATAAAACAAAAATAACATGTCATCGCGCCTCTATCCCCGAAGGGGTAGGTAGTGTTTAGCACCCACATTTCGCCAGAACTTCCTATGTGACAAGCTGTGTCTTCTAAATGATTTTATAATATAACTAGTTGATGTCCGCGACTTCGTCCGCGGTTACTATGGCTTTTTAACTATCTACAGGAACCCTTTAATTTTCAGGGATAAAAAGTATCTAAGATGTTATCCAGGTTATACCAAGGTATCACCATTCCGCCGGGAAGGCTGACTGGGTAAACCTTGGGTCATGGTCTCCTCTCCACTCCGCGGATAGGAGAGTCGCTGTGGTTTTAGTGAGCATGCCCCCTGGTTTCGTCCCAGGGGGAGAGTCTCACAGTATTCGCACATTCCCCCGATGGGCGTTTCCACAGCGTCAAAAAAAAAAGGGTATCACCATGCAAAATCTGTCTAGTCATATCCGAGATTAGCCCTACAAACAGATAAACAGACAAACAGACAGAGAAACAAAAAAAAACATTTTTTATGACCTCTACAGTGACCTCTACAGTTTTATTATATATATAGATAATGACAGTACAGTGTGAGGCGGACGACAGTGTGGAGTGTGGACAACTCAATGGTACAGGCGGCGGGGACCCGGCGACCTGGCAGGTAGCAGGCACTGACCTCCGCCACCCCACCATCGTTGCCTTGAAACATATACCAGAAAAAGCTACACCTTGGACTCACCGTAGAAACCTCTCATTAATAGGAAAACGTAAACATTTTTAAATTATTCCAGCTACTAATCTCTGACGGCGGCGGCCTCCGCGGCGGCTTTGACTGAACTCGTTAGAGAAATAACGATTCTGATAATTTTTAAGGGTGTAACTTGTTCTGCATATATTTGCGCTTTTAAATTACATCCGAGAGGAGTACGGTGTGTTTACATTTTCAAACATTTACTGTTTGTGAATGCACTAAACTATAGATAAATTAAGTAGTATAGATCGCTATTCCCATACATGGGTTTTTAGTTCGTCTAAAACTTATTATTGGTGCTTGTATATTGATTCGTTCGACTTAATATACTAGCGGAATTACTTAATTTATCTATGATAGATAAGTCGAACGAAGGGGTACAAGCAATAATAATAAGTTTTAGACGAACTAAAAACCCATGTATAGGAAAAGCGATCTATACTACTTAATTTATCTGTGCTGAAGTAAAGTCTGTTCATCCTAACTTGGTAAAAAATCAAAAAATCATTTATTCAGTTTAGATGTATCTTAGCGCATGCTTATGAATGTCATAAACATTTTACAATATTTTGTGAAAGAGAAAAACTACGCCATCCGTTGACAAAACTAGCAGGAGGCCTTGTTCCGAGAAGAACGGGCAAGAATCTCAGCAAGTTTCAACCCTCCCTTTACATTAGCGCCATTTAAAAAATGTCATAAACTACAACGTCAATGAAGTTTAAAAATAAAAAAAAAGATATCTAATTTGAGTAATTCTGCAGTTTAGCACATTTTTCATTACAAACATGTACTGATAGTCTTAAGTATAATCTTAAAATAGTGTCTATTATATTACAATTAACATTTTTATGGTTAGCTATTTAAAAAAGTGGCCCATGAGTTTCTTGCCGGGTTCTTCTTATAAAAAATAATAATAAAAAAAGCCAAATAAATTATAAATAAATAAATAAAATAAAATAATAATAACGCTTATTAAAAGCCTTACTCTCGGAATCCGGCCGCTTGTATCGATTACAACCACAGTCAACGATGTACTTGTGCTGTCCTGTGGATGTACTTGTGTGCTGCAAGCGCTCGCGGTAATAAACTTTAATACAATGGTTTAATTTAATACTATAATTTTAAAATAATTTATAATAAACTATTTATTTGTAAAATGCATAATAATGTAAACTGTTGACGATTTTAAGTGCCGAACTTGGCCTATAAAATAAAATTATTTATGATTTGATTTGATTTGAATAAATAAATATCTTCACTACTTGCCGTGCCATACAATTCCGAAGCAATTTCATTGATTAGGCAATTTCTACCAATCAGAAAAGCTTGAGTTGACCAGACACCGACAGTGGCACCTGTTCACAGGCATGACGCATGAATCGGCCATCGCTTCGCTCCAACATATTTTATTGTAAATAATCTCGGCACTCCTTTTTAACGAAATCACACATTTGAAAATAATATAATAACAAAGTCAACAATGTCAGTAAATCGTTGTTACAGACTAAAACCTTTTGAATCTAGTTAGGTATCAGTTGATATGACTAGACTTGAAATTTTTCAGTCATGGTCGTGGATGGGTAACCAAACTTTATAATCTTGAGTTCTTCAGTGCTTCGGAAGACGTCTGGTCCCGGTTGCTATTGCAACCTTTTCTACCCGGGGTCATGTCCCGGTTGGTTATGACCCATACTCTTCATGTGTTATTTTTATATTCTTTGGTATATTTTGATATAACTATATACACCACTTGCTTGGCGCGAAACCGGCATGAATGGCTAGTTGCCATATATTAGGTCCTTACCTATGAAATTGGTGTTTTGTATGGAGATTGTCTGCATTTTATTTACTAACATTTTATCAGTTTTCTTCACAACGACAAATCCAGAGATCCAGTTATTTGTCATGTATCATTAGACAAGCTTTAGCAATATGTATGTGAACTCGCTTGATAAAAATTATTCATCGTTTTTATGTTAATGCAAATCAAATGATGTATTCGGGAGGCAGTTAAAAATAATTGTCTTTGTGTCTAATTTTAACACAATTAAACATACAAAAAATTATCAAATTAAATAATATAAGCTCAAATATACGGAACGTAACAGGATATCAGTTGTTTCAACTGCCAGCCTGTCAATTAATAATAATAATAATAAATATATGGTCTATTTTTAGAAGAGGCAATTGTTTTATAAGAATGTTCTGAAACTTAATAGTTACGGACAAATTGCTAAGACAGAATAAAAACACCAATTTCATAGGTAAGGACCCAATATTTCTATGATATCTGAGTTTGGTGGGTACCTAGGTGTTCCCATAGTGAAGACATCGCCAGAGTATATCAGAGATGATGCAAGTACGTACGTAGATGAATCTCGTTCTACCGCGTTCGCGGGCACAATGACGGCTGACACACGCGTCGCACCCGGGGCACACTCGGAGCACTCGATATCATTCTTATATTCACCACCATATTCAAACATCATTGTTCCATTGTTTTTGTTTTTGACGTCATAAGTGTAACTACTTGTTACCTAAATGATTAAATAAAGAATTCCATTTCGTTTCGTTTTGTTTCATGTCATTTCATTTCATGTCATCTCATGTCATCTCATGTCATCTCATGTCATCTCATGTCATCTCATGTCATCTCATCTCATTTCATTTCATTGTTTCATTATAGGCCTCTTAAAGATTTTTTGTAAAAATTTGTCTTGTGCTTAATTTGGCTTAATTGTCTTTGGACTACTTCGTGGAGAACGCCATCGCTACCAACCTGAGTTAATCAAGCAATGAGAAACTTCACTCAAAGGAGCAATTAATATACGTCATCAAAATTACGAATGATTTTGTATTTATCACAGATATAGGTTTTACAAAAAAGGAAGGTCTTCGGAAAAGGCAGCGGTAGCAGAGTTGGGAGGGACGGGGCACTACTCGTTAGAGAGCCGCGGGAAACGCGGGTTCGATCCCACCGCCTGTTCCACTGAGATTGACTAACACTTATGTACAGTTCATTGTGAATATCGCTTGCCTCACATTGTGCCCGGTGCATGGCAACAGGCTTGCCACCTGTTACATGGGGACCTAACATATCTGGCGAAATGTGGGTGTTTAACACCTCTGCCTCACCTCTATGTTATGTTATGTTATCGGTTCTACATAGATGACGTAAATGCATGTACTGCACGTGTTCGAAAACCCCAAACGTCGGGGCTGGCCGCTGCTAACTAGTCTGCGCGTCTGAATAGCTCCAAAATTAAACAACTGCCTCTTTGTGTGACAATTGGCGAAGGAGCATCAGCGTCCTCGGTATTTTTCAATCTGGATCTCAAAATTACGGCTGTGACGTCACAGTAAACGTTAAAAACTTGACACGCTCGGTTTCAATACAAATCTTTATACTTGCGTTATCTATGTTAATGTATATCTGTGGTTTTTATCTCCGAAGATCCGAATTGTAGAGCTATCAAAACCATTTTGCCTGATATTATTTTTAAATGAATCTTTATTGTAGCGGCACCGGGCACAATGCACAATGTTCAATAAAAATTCAGCGATTTTATTTTAGAAAATCATTCCACCCAGTGCACCGCCCGCCCTAACTCCAATCCGCCCTGCGCCGACTCTCATTATTCGCTCATTCGACAAATTTCATTTTTCCCTGATCGAATGGATGTGATATACTAAATAAAGTGTCGACTCATTTTTCTATTGAACCGACTCAATGCGGGGTGAAATTACCCCTTTTGTGGGGAGTTTTGACGGGCGTCGATGATGGCATTCATTAAAGTGAATTGAGCATATGAAAAAATCATATACTTGATAATAGTATGTCTACAACAAGATCGAGCGATATATCACAGTATAAGCTATGTTTAGCTGAGCTCGGAGATCTAATTTTTCGCTTGATTGAGCTATAATGCTGGAAAAATATACTTAATGAACTTTTAATTTTGATGTATGTACAAAACAAATGGCGACCTCCGTGGTCGAGTGGTCTGTACGGCGGTCTCAAGGCGGTCTCAATGGACATATAATGACAAGAGGACTAATGAAACGATAGATTGAATGCATGAAGAATGATATTACGAGTAGAATCAAATATGTGAATGCTGAACTAATCAGTGACAGAGGAGAATGGAAAATAAGACATGTTGTGGTGACCCCACCAAGAAAAGAGCGAGAAGAAAAGTGAAGAGCAGAGATCCATCATATTTGTCGACCCCCGTGGTCGAGTGGTCTGTATGCCGGTCTCAGGGCGTCGCAATCTCGAGAGGTTCTTGGTTCGATCCTCAGTGGGGCTAATGTTTGGGAGATGAATTCAGGCATTTGTTCTCCAGTCTTGGATGTTTAAATATAGTATATATTCTAAATATTGTTATGTATTTATCTATTAAATATATTTATACGTCACCTAGTGTCCGTAACACAAGCAGCATTAGTTGCTTAAATGCACAATAGCTATAGCCACAGTATAGCTAGCTATATTTAGAGTGGAACATAAGATTTATCAAATTTCAGCTGTGCAGGCGAAGAATATTTTGCACATATAGTGCAACTTATCTTGAGATGGGCAGTCCTCAATCTATATATGTCTCACTGCTGGGCACAGGCCTTCCTACATGGAGAACACATGAGGAATGTAGGCCTTAACACAACCACGCTGGCCCAATGCGGGTTGGTGGGCAGATTCGGTTGGAGACCGGGACCGACGGCTTGACGTGCCTTGCGAAGCACGAAAGAAATCCAGATCATAAAGTTTTGGTCACCCATCGCAGGACTGACCGTGGCGAAAGTCACTTTGTTTTCGGTATCGAAGGCAAAGGGTACGAACCACTACGCCACCGAGCTCCTCGCTTCGCTGCCTATAAACTTAAATTGTGTACAATAAATGTAATATTCCTATGAGTCAATCGTCAGTTGCATCTGTGTAGGTAAATAATCACAGACCTCGAAATGCTAATTAAAATAACTTACGAATTAAAAACAATTAAAACGAAGCAGACTTCCGAAGCATAGCAGTAAACAAAAGAAAGTCGTTTAAAAATAATTAAAACTCTAAATAACTTGTAAGTACTTAAGTAAAAACAAACTTTTGTTATGTTAAAATCAATGTGGACTATATCTCCGATGGCGGGTCCGCCTTCCCCCTGGGGGAGGCGTGCACTCAAATAATTAACTACAGAAATAAATACTGTCGTCTTGAATTAGTCTCAGTCGGCGCCGTCCATTAGGCAATGTTTTTGATGATTAAACTTGTGCGTCGGCCGCGGGGCTGCTGCGGATGTTCCAATGACGATTGCGCGGAATATCCTTGGGCGAAAATACAATAAATCCGATGCAATCGATAGTAATACTTTATTATCTGATTATTATTATCTGAGTCCGGTGGCGTAGTGCTTAGTACGCTTTGGTTTTCGATCGAGAACAAAGCTACCATCGCCATGGTCAGGCAGTGGATGGGTAACCAAAACTTGGTGAACTCGAGCTCCTCCGTGCTTCGGAAGGCACGTTAAGACTTTGTTCCCGGTCGCTGTTGCGACCGTTTCTACCCACCAATCCGCATTGGGCCAGCGTAGTGGTGTTACGGCCCATACTCCACATGTGTTTCTCCATGAGGAAGGCCTGTGCCCAGCAGTGAGACGTATATAGGCTGAGGATGAATGGATTATCTGAGTCGAATTTTACATTCATGCTTAATTTTTTCTTGCAGGCTGTATCAAAACAATTTATAATCTAAAATTTTAAAAGTAAAGTATTAAATATAATATTTTTTTTTTATAAACATTGCCAATGTCTCCATGTTTCATAATTATTATTTTAAAGCGACCAAACTTTATCGTTTAATGTTAATAAATTAATTAATTAAGTCAAAATAAGCATGAAAGCAAAATTCATTCCAATAAACTAATCGCATCAGCGAGTAGGTAAGTCCAAGTCAAAAGTCAAATATACACTCGACCGCAAAACCGATTTGAGTATTGTGTTTTTGCCTAAAGGTTTTCGTGCTGCTGAGTATTCCCACTACGGGTTCCAGACAGTATATTACACGAGTTCTGCTTAGACTAAACGTTCTTAAAAAATAACATAATTCGCACAATAATCTTTCGAGCTTGCACAGTAAACCCGCATTTCGCGATGGGTCCGGCGGGGAGGCACTCCACTGATTGATTAGTTTTGTACAAATTTGAATAAATTCTTAGTAAAAATGCCCAGGCTTTGGCACAAATATAGCTGGAACGAACACGGAAGTTCTGAGTAATGAACGGTGTCTTGGAGATAACCATTGTAGTGGGGTATGTAAAATGGGTAGCAAAATGTTGCACGATTCACTTGAAATGTTATTAAAACGGACTGTAAGCTTCGGGGATATTTTAGGTCGCTCGATGCTAATCAATTTTATCCACCCTTCACCATCATGTTGCATTAATACTTAATTATTCACTGTGGCCACTATTTAGACATTCTGTATCGCACCATCCATAAGAGAGAGAGAGAGAGAGAGAGAGAGAGAGAGCTCGGTGGCGTAGTGGGACGTGTATAGACGGAGGACGAAGACGATCATCCGTAAACGAAATTCCATTTTTGAATGGCAAATTCCATTACAATGGCAGCGGTAGCCGAGTTGGGACGGACGGGGCTCCACTCGTCCGAGAGGCCGCGGGACTCGCGGGTTCGATCCCACCGCCGGCACCACTTTTATTTAACATCAGCTAGTATTTTTCTGGTCCTGTTGGAGTAATTTTTCTGGTCGCTTATAAATATAGGTCCTGTGTTGGTGGGGGATACAAAAAAAATTTACCTCCTGCTTTTCTTGCCTAGCATGTCGTAAAAAGCGACAAAGGGCGTATTGGGTACTGGGTCTGTGATTGTGTAGGCGATGTCACTTGTTACTTTTATGATATCTAGCAAGAAGGGACGTGGCAATCGATTTTCCAAGTGTTATCTTTGTCTATTTATTTGCTTTACCACAAAGGCTATTCATTTAGAGATTGTCAGCGATCTTAGTACGATGCCTTCATAGCTAGCTTGCGCAGATTTATTTCTCGAAGAGGGAAACCTGAAAAACTATTTTGTGATAATGCAACAAATTTTATAGGAGCAAACAATGAGTTAAATAGAATGCTACAATCAGCCAAAACCTCTTTGTATAACTTTACCTCTAAGGAAGGAATTAATTTCTATTTTAACCCCCCTTATTCACCCACATTCGGTGGTTTGTGGGAAGCCGGCGTAAAAAGCGCAAAATTTCACTTAAAAAGAACAGTAGGAAATTCTTCGTTAACGTATGAGGAGTTATGTACGCTTTGCACACAAATAGAAGCAGTCCTTAACTCCCGACCCCTAACTCCTTTGCCCTCCGACCCGAACGACCTTGCTCCGTTAACCCCTGGGCACTTCCTGATCGGCCGTCCGCTGACTTCGCTTGCTTACCCACCTGCTGGCAAGACCAAAACAAGATACCAACTGATCGAGAAAATTAAGGAAGATTTTTGGAAGCGATGGCACGGTGAATACCTAACGGAATTACAGCGGAGAACTAAATGGCGCTCATCATCATCAGAGGGGTCAATGGTGGTATTTAAAGAAGACAATCTCCCACCGACCAGATGGAAGCTCGGGAGACTTCATCGTCTATATATCGGAAAGGACGGGGTTTGCCGCGTCGCAGAATTCAAAACCTGCAGAGGACTAGAAAAACGAGCTTTAAACAAGGTGTGTCCTCTGCTGGATGAAGAAGAGGTCCTGGAAGCATCATCAGCTCCAGCAGTTCCAGCAGCACCTTCTGCTTCTTCCACCGGGCCCCCCAAGATGTCTACGCCATAGACGAGCGCGGCGCGCGGGAGGCGCGCGGGGGGGCGAGGGGGCCGCACGGAGGATGCGTGGAGCGCGCCCCCACTTCTCACTTAGACGGAACGACGCGCGCACTGTGTCGAATTTTACCATTAAGAGTCTTTGTAAAACCTAAAATAAATGCCTTGAAATACATCTTCTTCTTGTGACTTCATAAACCCCATACACTCTTTCACGATTTTTTTATCTGACCAACCCTTTTTTGTATGGCTAAATGTGGTCTTAAAAACACAGTGCTCCTTGGACTCTGCCTACCCCTTCGGGGATTACAGGCGTGATTTTATGTATGTATGAGTAATGAAACTGCATCCTAGAACTAACTAGATATACATGGACGCAATGGGGAGCTCGGTGGCGTAGTGGTTAGTACGCTTTGCCTTTCGGTCCAAAACTAAGCTTACTCATAATGATTTATTATATTTCAGTTAGATTCTAACCGAACCGTGGCCACACGGGCTTGTGTTCTCGCTGTTCAGTGAAGCAGCACCGACGCCCGCTTGAAGGCCGTCAATAGTAAGGTGTCCCGCAGCGCCACGCACAGTAATTAGTGCGGCGACCGCTCACCGCAGCACTGGCTTTGTACCTTGTCGTAGCGCATGTTGGCCCCGTGATTGGGTTACCTACTTTATTAAGAAAACTAGCTGTAGCTCTGCTTATAAGCTATTGATAATGTTGTACATTAAGTAACAATTTTTTCATGATTATTTTTTAAATATGACAGGTAAGCTCTTGGCCTTTCACCTGATGGTAAGTGACGATAAGGCCGAAGGTGGAAGCGTGCTTCACCTGTAATCCTCAACAACAGAGGAACTGGCTATCTTACCTCCGATTGCCGGAACACAACAATGCTTATAATATTGTTATTATGGCGACAAATTTAAGTAAGACGGTGGTAGCTAGCCAGGCGGGCTTAGAAGCTCTACCACCAACCAAACTGAACAGAAAAACCCCTGCCCCCCTGGGGAATCGAACCCCGGACCTCCCGATCTATACTCGGTGGAGTTAACAATTAACAGGCAACCAATTCGGTGATGATCGAGGCGTGATGACATATTGTATGTGTACGACCTACGTAGCCGAAATTATTTTACTCAGAAATAATCGGTGGAAACTGAAAACTTACAAAAGACACAAAGAGTTACTTATTTTGTTTTGTTTGAGATGGATTTGACATAGACATTAGAACGTCGTCGTCGACTTGACCAAGGTACGGTCGCCTACACCTCCAACTAATCCATGCACAACAGTCAAATTACAATAATGGAATTACAATTATGTTTAACATCAATACAATAGGTCTTTAGTTGTTTATCAGGTGTATCTTCAAGACCCTAACCAAGTATTTGTGTACGGTAATGTATTCAGAGTGATATGAGCTGGGTGTGAGCCCAGCGCGGGCGCGGTACAATATGCATGCGGCCGTGCGGCGCACGTGCGGACGGGTGCGGGCGAACGCGGATAGTGTGGACTTGGGACATTATGGGAAAAAATCGCGCGGAAAAATCGCAATATGAATGCTCCAGTTTTTATATCCATATGTAATGTAATGAATGTATGTAATTTTGAGATTAAATGACTCTTATTAGAAAAAAATAAAGATAGTCACTTCTAAAATGAATATACATATTTTTGAGGATACTGGAAGAATTTTTGTGCGTCGAAATTCGTTTGGCATAATTTTCTTATAAACGAATGTTTGGCAACAGCATAAAAAATACTAAGTATGAATATATTGTTTGGCAGAATGATTAAATACATGAAATTACAAATGCATATTTCAGAGATGGCAGAATTTAAGATGGTATAATTTTTTAATAACCTTTTCAGAAGTACAGTTCCGTATATTGTTGCTTAGCATATCGTTTATTTAGAGCAGTGATTATTGGGTATATTTTCACTTGGTGTACTATGGGATTTTTTTACCATAAATGTTGTAAAACAAAAATTTGTGACAGAAAAGAAGCGCTACAAAACCGAATCCACCTAGTCTTGTCAGCCTTACCTCTAGAGCAATTTAAGCCTGCGTAGGCGCGGAGGGCGAGGCGGCCTGCGAGCTGAGAAGCGAAAACCATCTCGTTAAGCTCGGGCGGGGCCGCCGCAGGAGCCCGCAGTGCCGGAGCCGAGACAGAACCAATGCCCGCTGTTTGTAAAATAGCAATGAATTTTCCGATATATGAGACATAAGGGTCAGCTCACACAGAGATGCGACGCAGCCCGACGATGTGCGAATACTTTAATAGAGCGACTTAAAATATACTTTATTTAATACGCGAAAAGATAAAAAATTCATTGTGACATTTAAGAATGCGATATCTCGAGGCCACTGCGCCTCGAGATGCCTCGCGGCGTATCGCGACGCATACAAAAAGAAGATTCTGCCTTTGATGTTTCTGCGATATGTTGTTTCCACTTTTTGATTATTATGGATAAGGATATGATGCATCGCGACTGAATAGATGCCAACGCGACCGTGTCGGACGACATTCGGGGAGAGAACAGAGGGAGGGTGGCGCGTGAGTGGAGAATCGAACAAGTGCAATACTGAATCGCGTTTGCATCGCGACTGAATCTGAGCGCCTCGTGGGCGAAGGTACACAGCTAGCGTTCGCTTCGCAACTATATCGATGCAGACGCGCGAGAGCTCTAAGGCTTTTCATGAGAGAAATCCGCCAAGAAACTCATGAGCCTCTTTTTTTTAAATAGTCATATAATTACCAGTCACGATATAGTTGTAATTCCTTACAGACATACGAATAACGAGGTTTAAAAGATTTATGTACACTTTATTACTTAATTTACTATTTTCTCTATTATTTTCTCATTGCAAAGCAATAATGTGCCATGTCCATAGCCTTAGTAGCTCCTCCTTGGCATGAACAGGACACCTCGCGTACGTGACTCCCCCCCTCGCCCCCCACTGGATTTAGACGGATGACACTGCACACCTGTTAGTTCTACAACATTTTGATATCTTATCTTGTCGTTGGAGCTATCGAGTGCATCGGTAATGCTATATTAGGGTGGTTTTATAGGTACGCTGTCTGCTAGCGCCGGCTACGCGCGCGATTTACAATTATGCCGGCGCCAGACATGTGCTCAAAGATTTGCGGCACTGCCAGACCTGTGTACGAATGTTTTATAACATCTTTGAGCTCACAGTTTTCAAATAGACTTCACATTCACAGAACATGGACGACGATTTAGTCGACGCAGCTTGCTTATGTTGTTTAAGTGCGTGTAATTATTTATTACACGTGCAAATAAATCAACAAAGACAGCCAAAACGAAGACTTGAATGGATGTTATTTGATGATGTAATTCATTGGTGTTTTTTAATGTTTTATGCCCTTTTACTTTTTGAATCCCATGTATTTTTTATTTATTTTGACATGAATCAACTAAATAAACTCAAAAACACTCTAATTATTCCACTCCATCGTTAGTACATTTCGTTGTTTTGCTTCAAGAACGTACTTATTAATAAAAAATAAAAAAATGGTTTTTATTTCAAGCACAAGCTCATGGATGTTAGTAACAATTTTGAAACTTATATACTAATGTTAGTATTGTTAATATAATAAATAATTACATATTTCTCTACAAAATCATATAATTACATATTTATCTATAATTTTAATTATAACCTGTGTATGTACATTTAATAATGTTTTGTAGCCCCTAAGGGTTAGTCAGAGACTAGACAAAAGCACCGAAAAAACAGCCCACTGCCATAGTCCGCGCATCAACAAGCAGTGACTGCACATGCATTGGATGGTTGTGCAGTTGTAAGTCCATTAAACGCCTTTTACGACACCTAAAGGAAGGGATGCGTTGATAGTGATCTTTTAATGAGCCGCTATCACACGACTACTAGTACCAAAGCTAAGTAGGAATTTATATGGTTTGTGCTCGTGTGACGTGTCGTGACGGTGACGGGGCGTTTGCGGCGCGGCGGCGTCACGGCGCAATTCGAATTGTGTCAAACGGATTAGCGGAGACCGCAGCGGAGCGGACTTGGGCAACGGTAGGGCTATACTTGTTGTGTATTTAATGTGGAATTAAAATATGGAGGACTGTAAATAGAGAGTACCAATGGATATGATTCAGAACTGTAGGTGGTTACAATTATAAAGACGTGTTCCTCGCTCAGAATCCTTCCGCAACAACGGCTGTCAGTTCTAGCAATGTTAGCCCTGCTTACTGACTTTTCAGGTTCGCTCTGTGACGTGTCTCTTCACTTAGAGAATATCCAGATATAAAACCATTAAAACAATGCTGAAAAATTATGTCTATCCTATTTCTAGGAGGGACTTAAAGACTCTACGGGATCATATAAGATATGAGTAAAAAAATAGCGAAATCACAAAATTAAAGAAAAGTAATTAATTGGACAGCCAAAAAATTTTTTGGTCAGCAACAAAAAGGTCTGCCGAAATAAGCGTTTGGGCGATAAACAAATATTTTGTCATCAATATAATTATTTGGGCAGCAAAATAATCAGTGAACTGCACAATAATTATCTGAGCAGCAATATATATGTTATACGAAATAAACTCTAGAAAAAGGATCAAGGATCAATTCCACGAAATGTATTCGATAGATATTTGGTTAAGGTTATTTTTTAATGACCCATCAAAACAATATTTGTGTCATCAAAACATGTTTGTACAATTCGGAAGCGGAGATAACATTTAAATTTCTGCCTAATTAGTTATTTTGCTGACCAATTAGAAATATCATCTGCCCATAAGATGCTGTCCAATAGGATATTTTGCTGACCAATTAGATATATCTGCTGCACAATTAATTTAATTAATTATCTTAGCTGACCAATTTTATTTTATTTTCTGACCAAAATTAAATAACATCCAACTTTTTATACAATGAAAATCATTGCTCTCGGTGTACCGACCTTTCCTCTGGTGGAATTCTTACTTTTTGTTCCAGAAACTACTATTAGTTTAAACCCGCATGAAGGTAATTACAAAAAAAATTCTAGATAAAGTTTGAGCGCGTGTTACTACCTATAGGTATATTGCTTGCCTCGAAAAACGCGTAATTGCACTTTACATAGAGAATGTAACAGACATAGCCCCCAAATAGGGTCGATCTAAACCTTGGGGAGTAGAGACGTGATGATACGTCGTGTGTGTTGTTGTAGATCATGAACCGCAGCAGATTGAAGGGGGGCGAGTGGTCAATCATATTTGGATCATCAAAATTCAAAATTCAATATCGTTTAAACTACGGCATCCGTTCACAAAACTACCAGGAGGCCTTGTTCTGAGAAGAACGGGCAAGAAACTCAGCAAGTTTCTATCCTCCCTTTACATTGTTTTTCTTTTTTTTAAAAATATCATAAACTACAAAGTCATTGAAGTTTTAGAAGAAAAAATAAATAAATATCCGTGTTATAAATTCTGCAGTTTACCACATTTTTCATTACAAATCAAGTAGTCTAAAATATTATATTGATAAAATAAAATTAAGAAATTGAAAACGTAGTATATACTAAACCAGGATAGGTTCACCACTTCACCACTTGCCGTACCATACAGTCCCAAAGAAAACTTCATTGATTACGCCAATTCTACAAATCAGACAGGCATGAGTTTGACCAGACACCGACAGTGGCACCTGGCATCATTATCAACTTATGCTCGTATACTCCCCTAATGCACGCCACCGCTCTAGATTTTCTTCCGTTCTCATCAAGCTCCCTCCAGCAACCTGCGAATATTTGGATGATAAAACGTCATATCACATCAAAGCTACATCCAGATGTTTCCCATGGCGTTCGCCAGATCGTTACCAACGCGAGTAAAATCATCAACGCTGCTCCGTCTACGTGGTAGTTGGTCGCAGTATGTGGTCGCCACTTAAGCTTCGCAATTCTGTGAGCTATGTCGGTGACCTTAGTTCTGCTGATGCTCCTTATGGAGACCACGACTCCATAAGGAGCATCCACCACGACTAGTGTGGGACGCCCTGCAAGATTCTATTCGTAGGTTGGCTGGAGTGGCCTAGATGAGAATAGCCGAAAAAAAGCGTTGGCGTGCATTAGGGGAGACCTATGTGCCTGCTGGACGTGGACGAGCATAGATTGTTGATGATGATCCTCCTTATTCCTGATTGGTTCACACAGAGAAACTCCAAGCACAGTCATTTTCATTTTTAGGAGTGCTTTAATACACGACGAAGAATCCATTAAAGACTCTTATGAGTGGCCACGTTTCAGATAACATTGGTTACCAGTATTAAGGTATATTTTGTTGATGATCGGTAGTTGTGGATGGTTTGGGCGAAGTACTACTTGATAAATCTACTTTATGTCAAAATAAATTTATTTTCTTTCCATCTTTTGTATCTTGAGCCATTAATAAAGGATTCTGCCGTAATAGTCCCGTACTGTCATTCCAACGTACACGTAACCCCGTGTCCGCGCCGGCCCTGCCTCGTGTTGCAAATTGAAATGCCGCCTGTGATTGGTCGTCTGCTACATTGCTCACCGCAGTAACTCACTTTCATAGAATCTGTTTACCTGTTTACGTGTTGCGCAGAGGAATCCACGGACCACACCTTCCGCTGGACTAGGCTGTAGTGGAACTCAGAGATATGGTATTCTTCGATTTATATTACTGAGGAGTTCGATACCCCAGTCCATTCGTCAGTCAGTTCGATACTCCGCATATTCCGCAGGTCTTTCTTCGTACGACTAACTTTTCGCTTTCCTCTGGGGTCGACCATACTATATTCTGGTCTAATTTTTTCAATGAATCATCCGTGAGTGAGGTTGTTGCAGAGCAATCCGCTGTGTGCATGTCATTGACTATAAATGATAATTTTTATTATATTATATTTTTATCTATGTTCAAGTGTCCATTTCTAGCTGAAATGAAAACAATCGCGCAAGGGGATTAATTTGATAGAATTCCAAGTTATGAGCGTAACAACTTATTTCAAATAATTAGTAAAGTAATGTCCTGGCCGTTCTCATGCGCAGTGTACGTAGTTTACGTTATTTAATCGCACGGAGGCAGGAATGTGCAATTTGACGCAGTAATGTAAAGATTAACGGGTTGTGCAGCTTAAATATTTGTGATGGCTCTCGTGTATTTGTGAGTTGCTATCCCTCGAGCTGTTCAGGGTGCTAATCCTCGTCATTCAACAGACAGCGAACCCCTGGCGGATTGTTGCGTAGCAAAAGTAGGAATCTTTTGCTAGTAAAATAAGAAGAAATAGGGACGTTTCATAGAGACGCTGGTTGCCAGTTTAGGTCAACAGTGAGATTTCCATACATTATGTCGTGAAACACGTGAAAGACGTTTGGCTGTGAAATGATGTAAGAAGCTCCGTGTTATAGAATACCATGCAAGCTCATATTAGGGCATCGGGGTACTGAGAACAAGGCTCATTTGGCAGCTTCGGGAACAATCATCACATATTGTGCAATGCCCAGGTTGCCCGGAAGAAAATGCTCATATCGTCGTTAACTTGATGATTGAGTCTATTTATTTATATCAAATTATCATATTTTAAATTAGCAAGGAGGGCAAATGAACAGACCATTTACCGTTCTAAACCTGCACAGTGGCTTCAATAGCCGTGGTGTAACGTAATGGTCCGCCGTATTGATATTCAAGTGGCCGGGCGGCTGCCGCGCCGCAAACGCAAACAAATCGAGCTATCAAACAGCGACAAATATTTGCGGCCGGTGTTCGACCAGTTTTTATACGGGCGGACGAGCCAACGTGACAACTACACGATTCACACATACAAGCATCTATCGTTGTAATGATGTATTTTTTATTATTCTTTTTTATTCAGCCGAGAGTCATTGGACTCAACACCAGCTGATGGTAGGCCATATGCGAATGAAGCTAGGGCAGCACCATAGAATGCAGGCCTGGTCATCTCTACCTTCCTCCTCAGCTGTGCTGTGCACAGACCTTTCTCATGAAGAAACAAATAAGGAGTATGGGCCGTAATACCACCACGCTCGCTGGCCCAATTTGGGTGCGCGGTTCCCATACAAAATAACTGTCCTCAGCCTATATACGTCCCACTGCTGGACACAGCCCTTCCTCATGGAGAAACACATAAGGAGTTTGGGTCGTAACACCACCACGCTGGCCCAATGCGGGTTGGCGGGTAGAAACAGTCGCAATAGCTTATTAGATGACGGCGAAATAAATAATAAGTGGTCGTTTTAGTTCAGAAAGAAAGAAATTTATTTAAAAAGTAAAACATGACAAAAACTTTACCCTGTGAGGAACAGTAGACGATTTCCGAAAAAAATTATGGCACAAGTACATAATAAAATTATAAAGCTACATTACATAATAAAGTATGCATAATCCAAATAAAAATGTGCGAATCATCTTAAACTACAACGAGTTAAACTCTATAGAGGCTCAATCGCAACACCCTGCCCATATTTTGATAGACGTTTTATTTGTATTGGGTCCTTACCTATGAAATTGTAACTATTAAGATTCAGAGTATTCCTAAAAAATAATTACCTCGTCTAAAAATAGACTATATTTTTGAGCTCTTTTGATTTGTTTTGATAATTTGTTGTAGGTTTAATTATGTTAAAATTGGACACGGAGACAAACCTTTTTAAGTGCCTCCCGAATACATTTTATTTGCATTCACTTAAAAACGATAAATAATTTTTATGAAGTGTGATATTACACATATTACTAAAGCTTGTCTAATGATAGATGCCAAATATTATTATCTTTGGATTTGTCGTTGTGAAGAAAACAGAAAAAATGTTAGTATGGAAAACGCAGAATTCCCCA
This sequence comes from Parapoynx stratiotata, assembly GCA_910589355.1. Lineage (NCBI taxonomy): Eukaryota > Metazoa > Arthropoda > Insecta > Lepidoptera > Crambidae > Parapoynx > Parapoynx stratiotata. The sequence goes on from OU342483.1 coordinate 225,069, forward strand.
AAATCTCCATACAAAACACCAATTTCATAGGTAAGGACCTAATATTAAGATTGTTTTTATTTTGTTATAAAAATGTTTTTCTTTTCTTCTTAATTATTTAATAAAAAAAACATCACGCTGTGTCTTTATACATGCCTATCACTCGAATTATACCCTACACGCAAGTAAGTATATATATATACCCACGATAATATCTGTGTTCAGCACACAAAAACATTGACTCACCAGGATTCCAAATTATATTCCAGTCTTTAAACAGAAGCAAGCTCCTTCAAGCCAGAAGTAGAACTACTCGATCGCAGAGGTCGTCAAATAATTGAACTTTGGGGTTTGGGCTTACCCACTGATATATATTTACATAGATGTCGCAAATGCATGTATTGCGTGTGTTCGATAACCCCGACCAAACGTCGGGGTTGACTGCTGATAACTAGCCTGCGTTCGTGCGAATGACTGCAAAAACTAAAAGAAATAACTCGTGTATAACCTTGGGTACAACAGGTCGCTCCTGGTGGTGTAATGGAAAAGGTTCTGAATAAAAGATGCCTTTAAACCAAACAAAATGAATTAATTAGATATAAAAAATCGGAGCCCATATACATTCGGTGAAAAAACTATATAGCGTGATTTAGAAAAGCCGTCTTTGGGAGCAGCGCTATCTAGTGGCCATATTACAAAACAACATTTAGCAATGGTTTGTACACCTCGTTATGTGATAACTGGCGGAAAGGCATGGCTGCATCGATATCTTTCAATCGATTTGGATGTCCCATCTCAAAATTACAACTATGACGTCACAGTAGACGTTAAAAAGTTGACACGCTTGTGCGATATGATATTTACACGTATGCATTACTCCCTATTATCAAATTACATATTGTTTGATAGTTGAACGAAATAAAAGCGTTCATCTTATGACGGTTGGTTTCAATACAAAACATTATGCCTCCTTGCGTTATCTATACAGTGTGTCCCACGGCCATGCCACATGTAGGGAAAGAATATTAAATATTAAAGGTAGGATATTTTACTGAAAGAGGACATCATTTTATTTTTTATAAGAAGTGGAACTGCATTCATAGATTTATACAAAATCGCCTGCCTCTACCGGGAATCGAATTCACGAAATATGAAAAAAAATCACCATGCATTTTATGATAACCGTCGAATGGGTTAATCATATGGATTATTTTTTCCTAAGGAACATAGCATCTTCAATGAAAGGAAGATCATGAAATTTAAAATTTTATTAAAATTTTCGTAAGGAAAATAGGTCTGAATAGAAATAGGTCTGACTTTGCCGTGTTTCCTATAACATTATGAGCACGCAATTACAATGTGGCTGGCTGAAATTAGTAAAAAAAAAGTATTCAAATATTACAAACGGTATGTGTATCGTTTTGTTATTTTTATGACATACTCATAACAAGGAAATCTTGTGTTCTTAAGTGAGTATGTAGTAAATACTTTGAAATGATCATGTTAGTTATAAGAAACACGGCAGAGTCAGACGAAAATTTCCTGACGAAATTTTTTTTCCTTTCATTGAAGATGCTCTGTTCCTTGAGAAAAAATAATCCTTGTGATTAACCCTTTCGACGGTTATCATAAAATACATGGAGTTTTTTTCACATTTCGCGAGTTCAATTCCCGGTAGAGGCAGGCGACTTTGAATAAATCTATAAATGCAGTTCCACATAAAATAAAAAATACAATGATGTCTTCTTTAAGTAAAACATCATATCTTCAATATTTAATATACTTTCCCTCCATGTGGCATGGCCGTGGGACGCCCTGTATAAATTCATATCTGTGGGCTAACCGCTTCCGGAATGTTATATTAAGTGATATTTCTTATTTATCACACTTTTCTTTGATCAACCAGCTAACGAAGCCGCTACAGCCGACATAATTAACAATACGTGAACGTATTTACTCATGTAATGTAATTTTAGCAATAACTCAGCATGTGTCGCGCCGCGGCGTCACCTGCGCAAATAGGGCCTGTTGACTCGCGCTGTTTGATGTCGCCCATAAATAGAGGGTAATGTTATCACAGTGCCGACGCAGGCTAGGACAGCCTTCGTTTAGTGACGAGCCGTACGTATCGTCGTCCATCATCCTATATACGTCCCACGGCTGGGTATAGGACTTCCTTATGGAGAAACACATAAGGAGTATAGGTATTGGCCGTGTAACGAGGCGCTATACCACTGTTAGCGACTCTTTGCTGTAACTGCGCACCTCTCTGGCCGTTTTCTCTTTGGTTCTGCCTTTTTATTCACTGTCTCTCTGTGTTGTCATTTTTTTGGTCTCCAACTTGCAACCAAAAGATATATTATTTAAATTAACGTATTTGAGCAGCTGAAGTAGCTGAGCAGCTTTATTATTACTATATATTTGTTGTAAAGGCACTAGGTATTGTAAGTAGCCCTATTTTTATACTTATTTGTTTATTATTTGTGTTCCGTGTTTTGTAATTACGTTTTAAAATTACCTTGTTCGAGAGTGCCTTATTTTGCTATAAAATATACCCCAAGAAGTGACGACCCAGCGTCTTTCATTTTATCCCTGGCTTCACCCCGTCACAGCCGTAACACACACACACACTGGCCCAATGCGGGTTGGTGGGTAGAAACGGTTGCAATAGCAACAGACCGACGGTTTTGGCCACCCATCAAAGGCTTGGCCATGGCGAAGGTAGCTTTGTTTTAGATATCGAGAGCCAAAGCCTTACGTATATTTAAAAAAGGATTTTCTCTTCACTCCAATCTGAGATGAGGTGAAGTCTGTTATGGAGTGAGGATCTAAATAATTTGTCTGGTCATCAAAAGAACTTCGGACTGTATCCCTGTAGGAGTAGGTAGAGCTGTTAATACCCACATTTCGCCTACAATTTTAGATGTACATGAAATCTAAATGTTTTATTAAATTAAAATTTTACTACGACTCGTGATTTGTGATTTAAATGGTCATTAAATAATAGGTCTTTACCTATGAAATTGCCGTTTTTTTCTCGCTTAGTATTTTGTTTGTAACTTTTATGTTTCAGATTATTCTTAAGAAATAATTACCTCCTTTAAAAATAGACCATATTTTTGAGCTCTTTTGTTTTGTTTTGATAATTTGTTGTAAGTTAAATTGTGTTAAAATTGGACACGGAGACAACTCTTTTTAACTGCCTCCCGAATACATCATTTTATTTGCATTCACTTAAAAACGATAAATATTTTTTATGAAATGTGATATCACACATATTGCTAAAGCTTGTCTAATGATAGATGCCAAATATTATATATATTATATATTTTTATTCAAACTCAGTGGTACGTATAGTCACGTCCAAAAATATGTATACACTTTTGACAGTTAGTGACTCTTATTAGAAAGAAATAAAGATTGTCACATGTCAAACGAGTAAACATATTATTGCACGAGTGTGTACAGGAGGCAGGAATCGATCCCAGGACCTGCTTAGAGTCGTGCTTCCTAACTCTGCTATTGGTGCCTTATATCAATGTAGCTATATTGTCTATACATTAATATACATAATATAAACAGCAGATGTAGCGTCCCCTTTTATGTATCTCAATAGTAATACCGAGCGTCGTCGTCACAATATTTACCGAGCCTTTGTTTATAACTACCTACAAACACCGAAAAGGCGGGCAAAGGACCAAATAGGCCGACAAAGAAAACGAAAAAATTACTACCATAACCACAATATCAGTTTACATTGCTGCTTCAGTACCATTTAGTTCAGAATCCTACGGTAGTTAGCCAGCAATGGATGAGAAAACAGCGATGTATGAGAAGGCTGTTAATTATTTTGGTGTAGGGTGAGTCCTGTACTCGAACCCTAAAGACTATTCTAGAATCGCCGACGCCACTGCGTAGATACAGAAGGGAATCGTCGAATATTTGCGTCAATAAGCAAAATATCACTAGTATCATCCACCATTACTGCTTCGAGCTTTCACAACCGAAGATTAGACTTTAATCTAAAGTCACAAGGTCCATTTTACAAGAAATCCATGTTTGTTTAACATTTAAGTTCAGCATGTCCAAAGTATTTTCCGCTCGAGCCAGACTCGTGTAAGTTTAGAAGAATGTTTAGAATACCTCCGAGTTAAGAAGACTTCGGGCCAGTTAGTTTTGTTCTGCGTTAACTTACTCTGTAATTTGCTAGAGTTGCATGTTGTTGGTACTGCTATTGAATTTATTTTTAATGACACTTTTGAAAACATGGACTTAAAGCGGGGAGAGACGCCGGGTAACTCTGACGTCTTTATTTTTCGGCTCTGTCACTCAGATCGCAAAAGCATACATTAGAAGGAGATAACATTGTTTTGGTAAAGTAAGTAGTCATAATGTTCTGTCCATAAAAATAACATAAAACACAACATATATTACTATCACACCTCTTTTCCGAAGGGGTAGGCAGACGTGTTTAACACCCACATGAAAAAATTAAAAGAACATGACTGAAAACCCATTTGGAATTATTAGAAAAACCAACTCTTTTTTTGAAGTCGGTTAAAAATTTATATACTACTCGTTTTAATAGTGGCGACCGCCATGGCGAAATGTTTGTACGCAGAATCTAAGTTGTCTTAGAGGTTCTTGGTTTGAATCCCAGTCGAGTAAAATGTTTATGTGTGATCAAAACAGGCATTGATTTGTTCTTCAGTCTTATATGTTTTGGCATTGAGAATAATAATATTATGAATATTTGTAAAGTCATCATTAGCTTGTATTGTATATGTTCCACTGCTGGGCACAGGCTTCTTCCTACATGGAGATACACATTAGGAGTAGGGGCCGAGCACCATCGCTGCCCCAAGGGGGGTAGAAACCGTCGCAAGTCTGGGATCAACACTTTAACGTGCCTAAACTCGGTGGAATTAAAGATCACAAAATTTTGATCACCCATCCAAGGGCTGATCATAGCGAAAGTAACTACGTTTTCGATATCGAAAGTCAAAGCGCACGAACTTTGCCGTCAAGCCACTGAGCTTCTCTGTTCCACATGCGAAGCACATTTCAAAACATATTCGGTCACCCATCCAGCTTATCACCGTTACAAATAGCTCCTGACAGATATAAGAACAGTTAAGTCTGTAATCACGACACGTGTACAATTAGCATATAATTAATAGATCGGGCGGTTCGTTAACCGGCAGTTAGGCGTAACGGCCGGTTCCAGCAGTCGTCGGTTATCTAGATCGGCCGGAGTATCTGCATGCGCTTATCTGATGCTCGCTACGCTTGCGGTCAAAGAGTATGGGATGCAGAGAGGGCAGTGAGTATATAGGTATAAAACCTAATGAAAAAGCAGCCAGGCAGCGGCAGCCGAGTAAAAAAATGTGTAAAAAGTAGCCGGTCCGATCCCCACTTGTACCATTTGTAAGAAACATTATCATTAAATGTTGCCATTTCATTATTCATTAAACAATTCTTAGTTTTATTTCTCATAATGGCAACACTTTTTCCCACCTTTAGTATTTTTTATATCACAACTCGGATATACAATGGCGGTGGGCCAGTTATGAAACTAAATCGAAATAGGTCGAATCTCTGCCCGTGTTCAAGAGCAAGTGCATGTAAAATGGTGTATAATAAAGTTAGTTCCGAACGTCGCCAAAAGATGGCGCTGCACGGTGTTGCATCGCGCTTACGTTTGCCCGCGATGCAACGCATATATTTTTTGAGGTCAATATTAAAGTTGTTACTGATTTACAACAATTTCTTTGGTTATATTTTGAACCTTATGAAACCCCATTAGTACAGAGTAACCACCCAGTACATTGGTCCATACATTGGTCCAAGCATTAGTCCAATCAGCCCGATCGTTCTGTCACGGTAGTTACCGAAATATTCGTTAGAATAGAATAGAATAGTTTATCTGCTAAAAACATGGTTTACAAGGTGACATAGGTAAACTATTAATAGGATCACATGTTTTACCATACTGGCATGCAAAAAAAAAAAAAAAAATATTAAAAATATCAATGACAACTAGATATTTTACATGCGATGATAATTGTTTTAATTTACATGTCAAGCTGTTGCTAATACATAATATTATTGGTACATTTATCATTAAAATATTCGGCAATATTGTAGTAACATTTTGCAACTAACCATCGACGGAGTCTAGTGGTAAATAATGTTGTTTACGCCATATTTGATAAATACTGTAGTAAATAATAATAATATATATTAATAAAGTAATTAAATAGTCATGTACAAACTAATACAATAAGTTCATATAAATAACATGGTTTCCGTATTTTAACTTACCTACTTAAAGAATGTATGAAATGTTAGTTCTGTTAATTAAAAATAGATGGCGCTGCATGTTCGGTACATCACGCTAATGAGTTCCTCAGATCGCCACATATAGGTCCGATAGTTTTGTGGAATAAAAAACTTTTCAATGGGATAACCAGGCTCTTTTTATTAATTGTTTCCTACACATTGCTACACGCAGACCGAGGTTCAAACAAATGTTATGGGTAAATCTCTCATAGCAAATAGCAATCGTTAGTAGTTGTGTTCAAAACTTAAAATCGTGTGAAAGTGCGGTAGTGTTATTAAGCAGTGTAATTTGTGTAACATAAATAAGTCAAGTTTGAAGTTTGTGCTTTATTTTAATTTCAACCATACACAATGTATTTGCATAAAACTTAAGCTATACATATAGTTTGTTTTGTAATAACGCTTGCCTTCACTTGGTGCCGTGCATGGCAACAGGCTTCAATTACATACAGATCTTAACGTATACAACGAAATATGGGAGTTAACCTCTGACTGCCTCGGGGATAGAGTTGACATGATAATAATATGATATGTTATTTAGGCAGCGGTAGCCGAGATGGGAAAGACGTATTCGTTTAAGAGGTCGCGGGTCCGAGCCTGTAACACTGAGTTTAATGAAAAAACTTAAGCATCTACAGTTGATTGTGAATATCGCTTGACTCACAATGTGCCCGGGGCATTTACATTTCAGTCGAAACGCGGGTGTTTAACAACTCTGCTTACCCCTTTGGGGATAGAGGGTGATGATATATTATGTAAGTTATGTTATCTAATCGTCACCAGACACGCTGACGGCGGTAGGTGCGGAAAGGTTCAAGTGGCGGCCATGTACTAAGGGCGGAATGATTTTGCTTTAGAATCTGATTTTAAATTATTGGAATTTTTCACACTATCTTCCCTCATCAAGACTCAAACACATCGAAAGATTCAACAGTCATGGTCACTGACTCGACCACGAAGTCAACATTGTAGTTCGTGCTTCGGCAGGTATATCAGGTCATCATCATCATCAACAACCTCTGCTCGTCCACTGCTGGACACAGGCTTCCCCTAATGCACGCCACCGCTCTCGATTTTCGGCCATTCTCTCCAGCCAACCCACGAATATTGTCATCCTGTATATAATAAATAAATAAATATCCTCAGACATTCACACCTATCAACTCGTCCCATTTTAAGCAACTAAATGCTGCTTGTGTTACGGATACTAGATGACGGACAAATATATTTAATAGATAAATACACATAATTATTCAGAATATACATAATATTATACATATATAATGAACATCCAAGACTGGAGAACAAATGTCTGAAAATTCATCACCCAAACACTTGCCTCCACTGGGGATCGAACCCAGGTCCTCTCGAGATGGCGGCGCCTTAAGACCGGCGTACAGACCACTCGACCACGGAGGTCGTCAAATTATGTATATGATCATCATCTCGTCGTCATCGTATATCAGGTATATGCTATAATTTATTCTTCAGGCTTAATAAAAATACCACATCAAGTATTCCTCAGTTCTACACCTAAAAATGTTTTGAGCTAAATCCACAATGTTAATGTTATTTGCTGGATGGCAGCACACGAACCGAATCCGGTACAATATTGATACAGCTGTTTCATGACGCGGCCTACATGCAATGGATCGGCTATTATGAGGGTAGTGTGACAGAGTTGTAGTATATACCGTTAGCGTGCGAAGGTTTAAATCCTTGTGTTATTTATATTCTGTTCACATTTTATTATAACACATTTAAGGCATGCAAAACCGATCATAGCCTAGGCTGTATGGATAAGATTCCCCTGACTTATAAAACATAGCACTTTGTGCCCTCAAAGAACCAGCCAGCATCGTTCCCTACACTCTAACCAACAGAACCACAACCGCTACCAAAGCCGTGAAACATAATAATAATATCGGTGAATCATCACTAGAGATCGGATATTCGGATGCATATTTATTTACCTAAAGTTTAAAAGCTATGCTATGCTATGCTAAGTTGAGATGATAGCTATTGTGGAAAGCACTATTTTATCGAAAATTAATAATGTTTTGTAATGGTTAAGTAAGGAGAACCGCGTCTAATAAAAATATTTATGTTATTTTTTATATTATTCAAATCTTTTCTCTTACAACCTTCAGCAAACTGCAGGTTAAAATTTTACATCAACTAAATATGCATCTGATTAGAAGCAATCCCGAAATCCTGGGATTTTAATTTTAAAAATATTTTAAGAAGCCGCTTCCATAACATGTAAGGGAAAAATGTACTTTAGGTAAATATGCACCTGAATATCCGATCTCCAATCATCACTCTCTAACAGCTAACCTACTCAGATTTGGCCTAATATGTTGAGGTCTCCTTATAAATGGGAGCGAGCACAGATACTTACATTTTTTTTTTTTTATTAAATTAATTTATTCAATGTAGGCTTTTTCAAGCACTTAATGACGTCAATAATACCAAACAATATCCTTCATTGCCGAGGATTGTTATCTTCAGAAAAGTCCTAAAATGCATGTACTGCGAGTGTTTGAAACCGGGAACCGTCGGGTTTGGCCGCTGCTTACTAGTCTACGCGCGTCCGATTGGCTGCAAAAAGTAGAAAAAACTCCTCGTTGTGTTATAATTGGCGGAGGGGTATCAGCTGCGATTCTCTCAATCAGTTTGGTTCTGTCGCCGTGTAGGCTTGAGCCAAGCGATATTCATAGCAAACTCTACTTTTTATTCAAACACTATAGACCGCGTTGGTCCGGGACACAAAAAGAATGTACCAACTGCTTGTCTTGCCTAGCATGTCGTAAAAGGCGACTAAGGGCGTATTGGGTACTGGCTCTGTGACTGTGTAGGCGATGAGCTAGCCATTTGTTACTACTCTTTCACGATTTTTCATCTGACCAAACCCAATTTTTGTTTGGCTAAATGTGGTCTTAAGGAACACAGTGCTCCTTGGACTCTGCCTACCCCTTCGGGCATTACATGCGTGATTGTATGTATGTTTGTACTATGGTACTGGCGCCGGCAAATAATTCAAAAAACTAGCGAAATAGATAATGCGGCATTGTGTTAAAATATAAAAAAATAGGAATTTGAAAAACTTATTTAGTCAATTTTAATAATCGGCACCTCTGTCGCTGTCTACTCTTTGTCCGCTCTGTCAAACTAGGTTTTGCGGATCCAACATAAGGTCACCACGCTACACGGTTCAATTATACACTCTATTACTCAAACAGTAAGAATTAGTTTTATATGTCTATTTGTTGTTACACCTGATAAACTTCTCTGAAAGGATAGTACACTTAATTTATACGGAGTTAAGGGTGTCTTTCGCGTGTACTAAACTTTTGTCTAATTAAAGTTCATTTGTAAGTTCGTGTTCCCTAGTTCGGCTTTTCCTTATTCATCGAATGGTTTTCTTTCACTTCTCTTGTTAAGAAAGTTATTTGGGGAAGGGCTCAGTGTGTACTTATGTTAACTGATTTTGATCTTTAATGCGGTATAATAGAATGTAATTTTATTTAGAATTACTTAAGGATAATAGGGAATTAGGAGTTAAAAAGCCAATGAGAGCTTTAAAGATCATAAGCATCATCAGCCTACACATTATGTTATTAATATTAAGGCCTCTGCGGGGCAACCTGTCGAGTTTCTTGCACGTTATTTTCAGAAGTCCAAACCTCTGTGGTCTCGAGCTACTCCGTGCTTCAGAAGGCTCGGTGGTCCCGGTCGCCACTGTTACCGTTTCTACCCACCAACCGGATTGGGCCGGCGTGATGTTCCAAACTCTTCATGTTGTGCCCCACGTTGGGCGCCAGTGTGACGATGGGGATGCCGCTGTAAGATACACCCTGGATGATGTCACTTATTGTTTATTTTAAATTTAAGGTACAACTGGAACAATTTATAAAAAGGTTAATATCACAAATCACTGAACATAAAACTTAAAGATTATTATAAAGGTAGGGCTACTTACAATAGAGCTTTGGAAGAGTTAGTTGAACATTTAATTAACACATTTTATAACACGATTTATTAATTAAAATATATATTATATAATGTTATTATCATCAATGAAATTTTATTATTCATTGGCGTCGAGGCAACCGCTCCAGATGCAGACTTTGATAGGAGTGAAATCGGAGACCAAAAAAATAAAAAAAGAGATATATAGTTAGTTTAAAAATAGAAACAAAGAGAAAATGGCCATTGAAGAGCGCAATAACAGCAAAGAGTCGCTAATACTGATATAGCGCCTGGTTACAATGTGTTCCTCCATAAGGAAAGCCTGTGTCCAGCAGCGGGACGTATATAGGATGAGGACTGATTTTCAGAAGTCTCCTGGTAGCTAGTGAGCAGTTGGCATAATTTGACATTCATAATAAAAGACTTGTGTTTGAGAGTTCGATTTTGAATGTCTTCGTGAGGTAATACACACAAGAGCCATAAATACATTACGCTGGCTCGATACGGATTAAAAAGTAGCGAAGACTGCAAAAGCGACTAAGACCAACATCTTTTTAACCGCCTCTCTGGTCTAGTGGTTGACACCACCTGGTGTAGATGGGGAGGTCCGGGGTTCAGTTTGCCCATGGGGGTAGGGGTTTTTCTGCTCGGTTTGGTTGGTGGTAGGGCTTCTAAGCCCGCCTGGCTAGCTACCACCGTCTTACCTAAATTTGTCGCCATAATAACAATGTTATAGCATTGTTGTGTTCCGGCTATCAGAGGTAAGATAGCCAGTTCCTCAGTTGTTGAGGATTACAGGTGAAGCGCGCTTTCACCTTCGGCCTTATCGTCCCTTACCATCAGGTGAGATGAAGGCCAAGAGCTTGCCTCTGTCATATGTAAAAAAAATCTTAACGTGCCCTCTGGAACAGGAATTTAGGATGAAGAATTTGGTCACCCATGTATGGTGCAACTATGGCAAAAAACAGCAGATAATGATTTATCCCACAAAACATTATGAACTTTATATTAATGATAATATGGTATATTTATATCTGTACAGTTGTCTAATACATACATATTTCTAGGAGCTCTTAAGTAATGTCTCAGATAATCCTGAAATTAATTTGTACGCAGCCTAGGGTGCGGCCGATAAGGCTTCGATGGTACGTTAGGCTCTCCTTAGGGCGCGATCTTCACGAGGGCAGCCGCGGCGATAGAGACAGCGGGAATGTCATAAGCGTGACGCTTGTAGAACGTCAGTTGTCCTCAGCCTATAAACGTCCGACTGGAAAACATATGGAGACTGGGTCGTTGGCCCAATGGTTGGTTGGTAGGAACGGCTTAACGTGCCTTCACTCATCCAAGGCATGACCATGGCGAAGGTAGCTTTGTTTCCGATATCGGAAGCCAAAGCGTACTAACCACTACGCCAGCGAGCTCCTCTCATGTCAGTTGTATTCGCTGTTATTATGAACACAACCAAAGTTTATTATTTTGGCTGAAATTGGAAGGTATAGAAAGGTAGGAGCTATGATTCGAGTTACTCTGAAGAATCTTAAACGGACAGAGAAAACTAAAGACTGATATACCCCAGCGAATTGGTAAACTGAAGTGGCATCATAGCCGTAAACTTCTTGACCGTAAATCGGCAGTCGTAGTTTGGGGCGCCCTGCGATAAGATAGGATGACGATAATTTTGTAAGTTGGAGGGGATTGGATGGGAAAGGAAAGTGGCGTGGTTAGGGGACACCTATGCCCAGTAGAGGACGAGTATAGGTGTATGATGTTACGGATGAGTGTACTATTGCAGTAATGTCGTGTTAAGAGTGCACCGAGCCAAACCAAATATACCTCTAAATATATAAACCCTTAGTACGGCTGATGTGCTTCACGGAGAGTAATAATAACAAAGCTGCATGTCTATAACGTATATTGCCTAATATTTTCGAAATGTTCATCTATAAAATAAATAAATATTTCGACAATATTAGGCAATATATATCGGGGGGCACGGGAGTTCCCCCGCCAGGTCGAGCGCGAAGCAAACACAACACAAAATTTGAAGTCTGTGGGTCTTTTAGTTCCGAAGCTAAGAGAAAGCAAAGTTTCGCATTTACTACACTCACGTGACACTCACTCACTCACTCATGATCATCAAAATAGTGTTCTGTAAAAAACTAGCCATGTCTCGATGGAGCTGCTTGTTTATCTCTAAAAAGTAATGAAATCTAGACAAAGTCGTGCCAAGTCTAAGGTTCCTTACTGCGATTTCTTTATTATTATAGTTAATGTTGTGTGACTTGGCCGTTGAAGGGTACACAAGGGTACAAAACCAAGTGCTCCATGACACCATTGCACCAATCTGTAGCCAGAACCGCTACCCATTGACGATGGAAAATTGCCACTTGGAACACGTTGATTCAATAACCAGTAGATTGTTGGCACGGCTTTGTCTAGATTTCATTACTTTTTAGAGATAAACAAGCAGCTCCATCGAGACATGGCTAGTTTTTTACAGAATGTTTTTGGTGGGATTATTAATATACCAGATAATACGAAAGAAATACCTAAATTAGCGCGCGGACCGGCCATCCTCGCTAGAGCCGCTGCGCTTACCCCAGCAGCGCCAGAAGCAAGGTGCACTCTTAACGGAAAGGTGAAATTTTTACCAATTTTTCATAGAATAAATATGAGATTTAAACTGTATCTAAATAAATAGGTTTATCGCTCTGATATGCTCATCGCTGTCGTCAAATACAACGCCTTACGCGTCTTAGCCGCAGATAATTGTAAGCGGTAGATTACAGTGGCTTACGCCGTGATTTATGGTCAAAAAACTTGTTCTTGCGCAATTGAATGTCGAAAAACAAAACGTTATTGTTTGGTGCTTTCTTTTTGTGATTATTTTGGTCGCTTAGCTTGTGTCGTAATTTTGTCCGTTTGGGGACTTGTAGCGATTGTTTGAGGCAGACCATAAGCAGTTTTCGAAGGTATGCACAGAGCAGCGATAGCCGAGTTCGGACGGACGGGGCACTACTTGATCGAGAGGCCGCGGGAAACGCGGGTTCGATCCCACCGCCTGCACCATTGAGTTTGAATAAAACTTATGTACAGCTAGTTCATTGTGAATATCGCTCGCCTTAAATTGTGCCCGGTGCATGGCAACAGGCTCGCCACTTGTTACATGGGGACCTAACATATCTGGCGAAATGTGGGTGTTTAACACCTCTGCCTACCCCTTCGGGGAAAGAGGCGTGATGATGTGTTATGTTATGTTATGCACATAGCACGTCATCCTACTCTTCAGATATTTACTCCACTTGACTTGCCTTGCCACCAGAGCATAATCAGCACTCATAAATTTGAAAACCTTCGAATCACATACAATTTGGCAAGAAGAAATTGATGATTATGCTTTTGACTTACTGACCCCAAATTTTTGCGTGTCAGTGTATATGTCTTCCTAAAAGATTAAATACGATGGTTAAAATATATATATTATGAATTTTCGTATGTTAGTAATCAAGCGAACACAAGCTATGCATTGCTGACGCTTGTAAAACTATGCACGTTCTTTGAGAATTCCGTGCTGTGGTTTCTTACGAGAATCTTGCAAGTAAATCTTGGAAGGCACGTAATGCATTGGTCTTGGTCGTTGTAGTCAGTGTTAACATCCAGCAATCCGCATTGGAGGTATTATGACCCGTTGTTCTCTTTTATTAGGGTGACCTGTATCTGGCGACGACGAAGATTTTGGTTAAGAGATTTGATTTGATAAAAAACAGATAAAAGCAGATTCGAGGAGCCTTTCGATATCGAATACAAAGCTAACTTTTCCATGGTCCATGGTGACCAAAACTTTGTGATCTCGAACTCCTCCGTGCTTCAGAAGGGACGTTAAGACGTTGGTCCCGGTAGCTATTACAAAAGCTTCTACCCACTAACCCGCATTGCGCCAGCGTGGTGGTGTACGGCCCATTATCCTCATGTGTTTCTCCGTGAGGCAGGCCTGTCCCCGTATATAGGCTGAGGACAATCATGAGGCGGATTCCGAGAGTAAGGCGTTTTATGAGGAGAATCCGGCAATGAAATATATTTTTACATAATTTCTATTGATCCGTCCAATTAACCTCAGATGATAACGGTAGCCAATAACTAATTCCACACAATTTTATCGTGTAGATAATCTTGGATTTTGTAATAGCCTTTTTTTAATAAATTTTGTTTATATATGGTTCAAATTTATCAGAAAAAGTACTAATTGGGCAGCAACTCAAATGTTGTCTCTGCTGCTTGTGTCTGCTGTTAAATTGTTAATGTTTTTAAAGGTCTATTAGAATACATTTCCTAGGAATTGATCTTTGACCCTTCATTTCTCTTTTTCCTAGATTTCATAAATTTCCGGTAACATATATATTGCTGCCTAAAATATTTGTTTGCTGCTCAAATGATTTTTCGGCTGATCTTTTTGTTGTTGACCAAATAATTAAATGGCTCCAAATTAATTACTTCCTTTTTAAAATTGTATAAATGAGCGATTTGTTGTGTGTTCATGTTGAACGTTCTTCAAGGCACACAGCAATGCGAACACTGCTGGTAATATCTTAAATAGGTGTATGTCAAACTCGTTCTATCTAGACCTATTTCCAAAATCTTTTATCTGTTTCGTACACCGAGTGTATAGCGCTGGGAGTATCGGGTCCCTCGGCCAATTAGGACGCCGCACCTCAATTGAGCTCACCGCCGCCCAAAGTGCCGCCCGCCGAATTACTTGACATCTAACTAAGTAATGCTTATTACTACGAGTACATAATACGTATTGTGACGTAGTTCGTCATCAGCCTATATACGTCCCACTGCTGGGACAGGCCTTCCTCATGGAGAAACACATGAGTAGTATGGGCCGTAACACCACCACGCTGGCCCAATGCGGGTTGGTGGGTAGAAACGGTCACAAATGCGACCAGGACCAACGGCTTAACGTGCCTTCCGAAGCACGGAGGACGTAGTTACCCGACTCATAAGCCTATCAGAATATTTTGTTACTACATACATACATAAAATCACTCCTGTAATCCTCGAAGGGGTACGCAGAGTCAAAGAAGCACTGTGTTCCTTAAGACCACATTTTTTCATAAAAAAATTGGGTTTGGTCAGATGAAAAATCGTGAAAGAGCAGTAACAAGTGGCTAGCTCATCGCCTACACAACCACAGACCCAGTACCCAATACGCCCTTAGTCGCCTTTTACGACATGCTAGGCAAGAAAAGCAGTTGGTACATTATTTTTATGTCCCGGACAAACACGGGACCAAAACACAATTAGAATGTTTTGTAACTGAAACATTATAATTGTCACCAGCCAGCGTCACAGACGGCACAAGCCTTTATACCAGGAGTAACAGTGAAATGGGCAATAAATTACTGAAAAGACATAGATCTATACTTTAACCATACGAATGTTTTACATTTCGAACTAATTTTGATTTCTGAAATATGATAATTAAGTTGTTCCATCGTTAAAAAATGCATCCGGCTCGAAGGACCACTCACATTACATAATTAACGACACAAATAAATTTTATATTACTGTTGGTGATGCCAACACCAACAGTAAGATGCCATAATCGTCAATCGTCAACAATATAGATAGGTCCCGCTGCTGAGCAGTGCTGGGCACGGGCCTTCCTATGTTGAGAAACATAAGTGGAATGAGCCGTAACGCGTCCCAATTGGAGAATACAAATGGTTGCGGCAATAGCGATCGAGACCATTGGCTCAACGAGTCCCATAAAGTGGGCCGATAAATCGGCGAAGGTCGCGAGAAGCTTGATTGGGTGACAATGTGGTTTTATATTTTATACTGACAGCAAACCCTTTCATTTGATACCCATATCATGGAGGTGCATTTCAAACAGCCAGTCCGCCATCTTGGGGAGGCCGCCATATTGGATTAGTTATGACGTTTCTTAGCTAGTCATGTATTGACATCAGAACTCAGAGCGTGTGTAAAATTTCATCCTGGAAGTGGGAAGTGGGTCAAATTATGATTCCAAGATTTTCTTACATACATAGTTACAAGTGAAGCTAATAAAAGTGTGTTATAAAGGCCGGCAACGAACTTATAAAACAAATTAAATCATGAATCATTTTATTTAATGAAATTATTTTAATTATGTTGTTTTAAAGTTAACTTACTTACACAAAGCAGTTTTCTAATTTAGAAAACAAAGTCAAGGAATACCAGCACAAACTAAAAAAGAATACCGACCGCAATAAAGACAACAAAAGTATTCAAAGTTCGGAAATATGCATAAAAATATTAGTTCGTGCTTAAACGGGATCGGTACTCCAATATGTAAGAACCAGTAACTAAACCAATATTTTTAATGCGAGCACAAAATTTCAAAAAAATTGTGAAAGAGAAAATCTACGCCGTCTATACGAACTTCCAGGAGTAGGCCTCCTGGTTGTTTTATGAACACTGCTTGGTGAAGCGCGGACTATGGCAGTGGGCTGCTTTTGCGGTGCTTTTGCCTAGTCTCTGACTAACCCCTAAGGGGTAATAGTCGTGATTATATGTATTAATTTATTTCATTTTTATAGTATTGGAACATAAAATACAGTTTTTAAGTCATACGTAAAAATGATCGTCAAAATGTACAAATAATTTGAATTAATTAAGAATTAATTGTCAAAAACGTTTGAAGAAATAAAAACAACAATTACAAATAAGTAAAGTCACAGCTAACAATAAAATAATTCAAAGTAAAAAGTTAATGATTTATAAAAATTAATTTTATAATGTCAATGAAAATACAACTCTTATTCCAACAAAAGGTTTTTCAATCGGCGCGCAAATGTTTTGTCGTTTGGTTCATTTTTGATATTTTAACATGTATGAATGTGCATCGTTTTCGTGAAACGATTCAACTTGAAACAAATTAATGTGTATTAAATTCTTCAATTCTTATATTAACACCATTGTAATGTACCCACATTTGCAAATAAATTGAATTGAATTGAATTGAATTAGAGTTAACTATTAATAGAACAGCGTGGTAGGCAAATCCATACTTAATATTATAAATGCGAAAGTAACTCTGTCTGTCTGTCTTGCTTTCACGTCAAAACTACTGACCGATTCAATTGAAATTTGGTACACAGATATTCTAGAGCCCGAGAAAGGACATAGGCTACTTTTTATCCCGATGTTCCTATGGGAACAGGTGCCATGCGAGTGAATATTAAAAAAAATAACTGAGATGACAAATTTTACGCCACTATGATCTTTGCTCCTAATTATAGAGTTGGAGTAAATTTTCAATTCTACCAATTGAGGCTACTGTTCCAATTTGAAAAAATCTTTCAGTGTTGAATAGCCTATTTATTGAGGAAGGCTATAGGCTACATACCATCATACTATCTCAAAGTAACTATTCTACGCGGATGAAGTCGCGGGCAAAAGCTGGTTATAAATGTTTTGTAGAAAATTTTAATATTCTCGTACTTCAGCTAATACGAGTATATTATGTGTAATATTAGTTACACCACGTCAAAACGAAAGAATGTGCGTGTGTGAGGCAAGTTATTAGCTTTAGCATTAGAAGTAGCTCATCACTTACTATTTCACATTTATCCATGTACGAAATTTTCTTAAACACATCATGTCATTTGTTTCAAATATTTAATTCGACAAGGTGTTTATATTGTACCCCAGACTGACACTAATCCTATTTTGGACGAGACACAATAGCTTTTCTATTGTCTATAAACTTATTAATATTATCTAGCGAACTTAAATTTAGAGGCACACTCGGGATGAAATATTTCATTAGGTTTGAATTTGGAACGAAGAAATTTAAATATTTGTATTCCTTTTGGAGAAGTAATTAATTGGGCAGCCATTTAATTATTTGGTCAACAAACAAATATTTAGTCAGAAAAATAATTATTTGGGCGGCAAAATAATTATTCGGGCGGCAGAATAATCATTTGGTCAGCAGAGTAATTAATTGGGCAGCAATATATATGTTATGTACCGAAAATTTATAAAATCTGGGAAAAGGATCAATGAAGGATCAAGGATCAATTAATAGGAAATATATTCTGATAGATATTAGGTTAAGGTTATTCTTATATGACCCAAAAAAACAATATTTGTGTCATTAAAACATAATATATTAAACAATTTGGCAGCGGAGAAAACATTTAAGTGGCTGGCCTATTAGTTATTTTGCTGACAAATTAGAAATATCTGTTGCCCATTAGTTGCTGATCAATTAGTTATTTTAGCTGAACAATTATATTTTTCGCTGACCAAAATTCGATTATTTTGCTGGCCGTTTAAAAACCACCCTTATTTTTGTGTATTCATTCGAGGCAGCAAACATTTTCCTCCACCGGGGATCGAACCCAGAACCTTTCGAGATGACCACGCCTTGAGACCGGCATACAGACTACTCGACCACGGAAGTCGTCTAGTATAATGATATTATTATATGTGTATTTTTCTAAGTAAATGTACTATTTATATTATTATTATTACTGTGCACTTTGAATGCCCTTTATCTTCAACACATTCTACTGCCAATCCATCCAATGGTAGCCTAGAAGACATCGCTCTTAGCGATAAGGTCGCCAATTGTCATGTCGTTTATAATGTTATTTTGGTTATTTCAATGGGGTACAATAATAGTAGATTAGTAGCCAAGGGCTGTAAGGCATCAATTGCAGCCGCACGAGCGCAGCGAGGGCGCTTATAGTTGGAGGGTGCAATTGATGCTTACACCCGAGCTAACTACTCTGCTTTACATCTCGATTGTGAGGTAAGTGGAAAAAAGGCATTACAAGAATAAATAAATTTATTTTCAAGAACTAAATTTAGCTTCGCCGTTCGATATTCAAAATTGATGAAAATAGCGAAGCGACCTCTTTTGTCACAAGAATAAATAAATTTATTTTCAAGAACTAAATTTAGCTTCGCCGTTCGATATTCAAAATTGATGAAAATAGCGAAGTGACCTCTTTTGTCATTGGGCTGAATGCATGATGTCTAGTGCCAGTAAGATGGTTAGATGTACGCGAACTTTTTGAAAGAGTTTTTTTTTAAATTACTTACCGCCCTAGGGCGTTTCTAGCTACATTATTAACCTAGGGCGGTAATTGATCACTTACAACCCGCATCTGGGGGTATTAAGGACCTACTTACCGAACATGAGAGATGTAAAGTTTATTTACATTTTTTTTCATACCTCTAAAAAAATATAAACCCTTAATACAGCGTTAGTGCTTCACATGGAGTAATTAGCTTGTGAATTATAACAAAACCATATGTTTTCTTTATCGTATATTGCCTATATTGCCGAACATATATACACATACACATAATCACGACTATCATCTCCATATCATCATCATATTGTCAAAATATGTATTTATTTTAATAATTCGAAATAAATACTTAAATTAGCGCGCGGACAGTTCATCGTAGTTACAGCCGATGCCCAGCGCCAGTAGCGAGGGTGTACCTCGCTCTTAACAAAATATATCGTAAAACGGAACCTATAGAGGATATTAAAGTCAAAGCCCGCAATCAGACGAAGGAAGCACGAATGGTCGAACGGTGGGACACGCCCCCTAGATTTGTTGGGTAATTATGCTGCTTCGATGCTATCTGCTGCTAATGAACGAGGGGCAGAACGTTCTAGAATTCGAATACTCGGGTTTATAGGTTATAGGATATATTTGTCCTAGATTTCATGATAAATGGTCACAGAAACACTGCTTCACATAACAGCTGTCCTGATCATTCATTATTTGCGCGCCCTTTTCCCAATTTCATTTGGGGTCGGCGCAACAAGTCTTTCTCCTCCACTCTCCCCTATCACACGCCATATCGACATTCACTCCCATTCTAGCCATGTCCTCATTCACACGATCTATCCATCTTTTCTTCAGTCTTCCTCTCCCTGCGTTACCTACAGTCCACTTTCACAGTGATATAAACACCTTTACACACAAGAGATTTCTTGATACGAAACATATAATTAGTTGTTTGTAATTAATTGAAATAGAATGAAGTGATGACAGACAATGCAAAAGATTAAGTAGACAAGTTCAAAGAATTACGAAAAAAGTCTCTCTGAGAGCGAGAGAAATGAGAGATGCAAACGGAAAACAATAATCATTACTCGATACTTTATATTCGACACTCGACACTTACCCTTGACGGGAGGTGGGAGATAGGGGATGGGAAATTGGAACGGACACGTACACTCGATACATTGGTAGATGGGAGTTAGAAGAGGGAGAATATAGAAGGATATGGGTGATGGGAGATTGCAGATGGGAAATGGGAGACTGAATCCCATTTCCCATCTCAGCCTATCTGCCTATGGAATCTGCCTACCCCTATGCGAGAAGGGCGCTCAGGTACTGTCACAGAGATGTCTGATATGTCCCTTTGTAACTGAGGACGACTAGGACTGACTGTTATGAAAATGTTTGGGGGGGGGGGGAGGTATACTAGAAGCCAACGTCTCTCGGCTACTACAATGACATCCATATAAACTTACAGCAAAACGTGCCTAAATCATTTTATCAATGCAAGCGGTATATCGGCAAGCATTTAACAGCTGACTGCTCAATAGCCCAGTGTGTGACGTCACATCTTCGTCATCAGCTGGCCCGCTCGACCCGTGTTTGTACGCAGCGATGTAGAAATAATAGTGCGAAGCATAAGCGGTAGCGGGTATATTATATCATCTATATGTCCGTCTTTCTATATTAAAAACATAGTTGATTTCGATATGGTCGATCCTTGCATGAGTGAACGAAACATACCTGTGATCTCGAGTTCTTCGTGCTTCGGCACGTACTATAAATGTATATTTATGTACTTACAGCTTAGGACTCGTAGTCTAAATTGGTCTTAAGTATTACATACAATAATATGCCTTATATACCTGACTCGTAAGACTGCTTTCATTTTTCTTAGCATCCATATTATACGACAATGTAAAAAATTACACTGAAGCTGCCGTGGGTGGCCTCCTGATGATTTCTGTGGAATAATGTAATGAGATTTGAAATGTATTGTGCTATTATATACATTAAAGTACATTTATGTTTTGTTAAATTTGCAGCGGTAGCCGACGGAACGGACGGGGCATTACTCGTTCGAGAGGCCGCGGGCAACGCGGGTTCGATCCCACCGCCTGTACCACTGAGTTTGAATAAAACTTATGTACAGTTCATTGTGAATATCGCTTGCCTCACATTGTGCCCGGTCATGGCAACAGGCTCACCACATGGGGACTTAAAATATCTGGCGAAATGTAGGTGTTTAACACCTCTGTCTACCCCTTCGGGGAAAGAAGCGGGATGATATGTTATGTTAATATTTCATCGAGTAAATCTGCACTACCACTAGTAGTGCAGATTTACTCGTTATCATACTAAGTTATCATTGTAAAAAACATAACTTTTTTAGTTGCGTTAAGAATCTCAATTTCTATGGAAAAAGCGTCCCCAGCAGAATGTATAGAAATCACGTTTCCCATAGAAGCTGAGCTAGGGGTACTAACCATTTTGTACAGTCTGACATGTTTTAACTGTACTTACAAAATTACATGTAATTTCCAATGATAAAGTTTTACGATCGCCCTAAGCATTATGAGAAATATTCGGAGTCGTTAAAGATGGACGATTCGTATCATTGATTGATCGACTTCTAATTACCTTTTAATTAGAGTTGTAAGGTCAAACGTAAGGTACGTAAGGTCAAACATACCCAAATTTTTTAAATAAATAATTTAAAAAATTTGTGTAATACCATAGAAAACATTATACATAGTTTTGCAGGAATTTAATGAAAATATGGACCAATCGGTGTTAAGATTTTTGGGGGAGTGAGACTTCGTTCACTCACGCAGTGAATCAACACCGACTGCAAGAATCGTCGTCCTCAACCAATATACGTCCAACTTCTGGGCACTCACTCATGGAGAAGCCTTCCTTTTGGAGAATCACACGAGGAATATGGGCAGTAACACCACCACGCTGGCCCAACGCGGGTCGGTGGAGAGAAGCGGGTACAATTGTGACCGAACCCAACGGCTTAATGTGCCTTCCGAAGCACGGAGGAGTTTGGATCACAAAGTTTTGGTCACCCATCCAAGCCTTAACCATAGCGAAGGTATCTTTATTCTTTATTAAGAAGAATCAAATTTCTAAAATTCTATTTGTGTCATGAAGAATACAAAAATATTATATGTACGGGTGTTCATTAAAACAGGGTAATTTTACTAACAAAATATATTTTTTATTACTTATAAAACTGAGAACACACTAATAGACGTGTTAAATATATGACGTACACTCGCTCTCGCGGTGTGTTTGGCTCTGGTAGGGCGCTCGCGCCGACGGCTGCGTGGCCCCCGCCGACTGAAGTTGGCACAAAGCGAGCGACGTGAAGTGTGGAGCGCGCGAACAATATATGCCACAAAATTTAATAGGATTTTAGTTGATTCTGACGGTTTCTGTGGTAGTTATCGCTGTTTCATCGCCGTAATTAACTACGATACATGATACGACAGGTTCCCACTTAAAAGGCCGGCAACGCACTTGTGACCCCAGGGGTGTTGCAGTGTCCATGGGCGGCGGTAGCTGCTTAACATCAGGTGACCCGTCTGTTCGCATAAAAAAATAAAAAAATCCCATAAAAAAAGCACACAAAGCCGCACTTTTAACTGGTTTGTTATTACCTGTGATTAGAATAGGTAGAGCTATTTAGGTTCATTGGCCGCAAATCGGGATTGCGACTAATAACTCCGGGATTTAATTATAATTATTTTTATCAAAATGGTAGCTTTTTTGTTTCAACAAATAAATTATTTCGTGTTGGTAATTTTGTTTAAGATTTTAGTGTAGTTAACTACAAATATTTGGTTCTTTTCAATTATATTTCGATTTCTGAGATAGAAATAATAGTATATTAGGTCCTTACCTATGAAATTGGTGTTTTGTATGGGGATTTTGGGGATGTCTGCATTTTACATACTAACATTTTATCAGTTTTCTTCACAACGACAAATCCAGAGATAATAATATTTGGCATGTATCATTAGACAAGCTTTAGTAATATGTGTGTGAACACGCTTGATAATAATTATTCATCGTTTTTATGTTAATGCAAATCAAATGATGTATTCGGAAGGCAGTTAAAAATAATTGTCTTTGTGTCTAATTTTAACACAATTAAACTTACAAAAAATTATCAAATTAAATAATACGAGCTCAAATATAAGGTCTATTTTTAGAAGAGGCAATTATTTTATAAGAATGTTCTGAAACTTAATAGTTACGGACAAATTGCTAAGACAGAATTTAAACATCAATTTCATAGGTAAGGACCCAATATATGATATGTTCTTGTACAATCACGGAACAAAAATGTTAAATGATTGTTGATACTTGTAGTTATAATTAATTGTTTCAAATCCATACTATTCTATTATATCATATGGCAAGTACTTTAAATAGCTCTACTTACTCCGATCACTGGTACGAGTAATTACAAAGCTCTGCGCTTAAATCTAATTCGCAGCGTTGTGTTCTTTTAGGAATCATTTTTTTAAGTTCCTCTTAATATCAGGGTGATTTTTAAAGAATCAACAACATCGCAAAACTAGGCAGCTAACGTCTATCATCTTTTGTTGACACGTGGACTTTCAAACAGAAATAAAATTAAATATAAATTTCCGAATGTTCTTAGCTCTGTGTGCAATCGGAAAGTTTTCCATGCATTGTGTCACACCCAATGATGATATCGGTAATATGTCTGACTGTATTCGGCCGGCGTCGCACTATGACACGCTCGCGTTACATGCCTGGCTTACTCATGATTGACATCTATAAATAACGAGAGTCATTGCTGATGATATGCAAGTAACTGTGAGTATTATGAAAAAGGTTACTGAATTTGTGATGTAAACTTTAGCTTCTAGGAAAAATCTTTGGCTTAATTATGTACAAAACTAACCAACTATTCCGATGGTTGGATTAATGATGAGTGACATTTTAAATAAGAATAGAAGCGAGATTTTCAAGACATAGCATAATAATGGCCATTACTTCTTATCATGATCAATTGGCTATGGCTAGCGAGGAAAAATGCTTAAAATCCCTTCTTATTTCAGGTTGAAGCCGCTTCTGAACGTTATTGGTATATTAACCGTATACCTATCACTATTATCTCAATATCGTAATTCGTCACCCTGTAGGTACCCATTTTGATACTCCTCACGACTCAAAATACAAAATCACGTAATAGAAATAAAAACGGTGAGATCTCCAGTGAGATCCACAAATTTTAATCGAAAGTATCAATAAAAAATAATAATATGATTTTAAAAATATTTAAATATAATGATTTGAGAAGAAAATTTTTCTTATGTATCGGAGGATAGATACCTAGATATCAATCATTTTTGTAAAATTTCCGAAACAAATATTAAAAAATTTACATTCAGTGTACAAACATATGTATACCTAACGAGCTAATAACGGTAAAAACGATTCGCTGAAAAAAGCAATTGATTTTTTCTGAATTATATCTAAACTGTTTATTGCACAAAGAAACACAAATAATAATAATATCATTTTTTTTGCCAATAATATCATTTGTTTGCCAATACGGGTCATCATTAAAAATAGTACGCAAAGGAGGACTTATCGCTAATAGACGTCGACATTATCCACGTAACAACGTACCGAGCAACATAATTATCAACAGTTACCCATACAAAGTATCTACCGATATTAACAAGTCAATGACCAGAAAACGATACACAATGGAAACATCGGTGGATGCGAACACCGGTGCTCGCGGTGCCCGCCTAAAGGTTAGCAAAATACAAGAAGAAGTGTGTAAGGATCAATTAGGTACCAAGACATTGCAAAAGCAGAAGTTATTACTAATATTATTTCATATTCAAGAAATAGCGAACTTGAATAGAGTAATAATGAAGTAACCTTATATTATAATATTAGGTCCTTACCTATGAAATTGGGGTTTTGTATGGAGATTTTGGGGAATTCTGCATTTTCCATAAAAATTTTATTTCAGTTTTCTTCACAACGACAAACCCAAAGATAATAATGTTTGGCATCTATCATTAGACAAGCTTTAGCAATATGTGTAATATCACACTTCATAAAAATTATTTATCGTTTTTAAGTGAATGCAAATAAAATGATGTATTCGGGAGGCACTTAAAAAGAGTTGTCTCCGTGTCCAATTTTAACACAATTAAACTTACAACAAATTATCAAAACAAATCAAAAGAGCTCAAAAATATAGTCTATTTTTAGACGAGGTAATTATTTTTTAGGAATACTCTGAATCTTAATAGTTACAGACAAAATACTAAGAGAGGAAAAAAACGCCAATTTCATAGGTAAGGACCCAATATTATTATATAGTCGTGTATCTTAACCTACGTAGTAATCAAGTGTAAGCAGACATCAAACATATACAAAATATATCATATATTTTTAGCTTCCCCTCATACAGATAACACCGTTCATTACTACGTTATACGGCGAGAAGTGGGCGCAAATTATGCCAAAGGACGTTAATTCCATCTCTGTCCCACATATTAGTTTTACGTAGGAGGGATAAGGACAGAAGATAATCTAGTTAACATTTTCTGAGATGATAGGATTGCATGTTTTTTATCTGTAGCATTTAGAGCTGCTCGGTAATGGGCGTGGATTTAGCGCCCTCGGCAAAAAAACTCAATTAATAATATTTTTAGAGAAGTAATTAATTGGGCAGCCATTTATGTAGTAGGTCAGCAACAAAAAGTCAGCCGAAAAATCATTTGGGTAGCAAACAAATATTTTATCAGCAAAATAATTATTAGGACAATAAAATAATTATTTGGTCAGCAGAATAATTAATTAGTATACTTGCTTCGTTAGTGTGCAGTCACGAGTCACGAGCTTATACATGTAAACACTTTTGACAGTAAATAATTTCTGTTACAAGGTAATACAGACGTTATTTGTTCAAAAGTGTACATGCCCATGTTCGCGACTGTACACTTTCAGTCGATGGTAACATTCAGAAACCATCCAAGTTTTCTCAGTTTTTATATCTAGTTTCGTCATATTTCACACAACACTGTAAAGGAACCCCTCCCTTTACACACATTTTATCCTTCTCCATTTTATCCTTCAAAGAAGCACAAAACAATAAAATAACCATCTCTATTCAAATCATCTTAAGCTCAAGTTCATTGGGCAAGAAAAATAGCTGGAGTCGATTTGACAACCGGTGCGTGCGCTCCGCCATTTCGTAATAAATATTGAGCGCTAAAGATAGGCAAAGGCATCGGGACGTAATGCCGGGAAGCGCCCGAGACAAATGTGACGGCGATATGGGGTTACTGTGATTTGTAATTCTACCTCCGTGGTTGGCTTTGCGAGTGTTCGCGCGGAAAGATACTAAAAGAGAAATGTTTTGCTTAATTCGTTTTCAATTTATTTAGGAAAATGAATAGAAGAGTCAGAAAGAAAAGTAAGCAGGAGCTCGCCTATATCCCCGAAAGGGAAGGTAAAGTGCAAAGGTGTATTTTTAAAATATGAGGATCTAGCGGCTGTGATTAGCGAAAAGCACAGTAGACCTACTACCTATTGATACTAGACCTACTGGCTACTGCAATAAGGGATATAGAAGATTAGCAAGCCTGAATCACGATGGCAGAGTTTCCAAGATAGATTAATATATATACGAGTACCGACGAATAACAGTCGGACCGCGCTCCCCGAGCGTACACCTGGCTCGGCGGAAGATATTCCCTTTTTGCTGAGGGTGCGGCATGCCTTCTCGCACCCCACAAGGAATTTTGTCATCCTCAGCCTATATACATATCTCACTGCTGAGCACGGCCCTTCCTCATGAAGAAACACATGGGGAGTGTGGGCCGTAACACCACCACGCTGGCCCAATGTGAGTTGGTAGGTAGAAACGGTTGCAAAAGCGACCGGGCTTGACGTGCCTTCGAAGCACGGAGGAACTCGATATCACAAAGTTTTGGTCATCCATCCACGGCCTGACCATGGCGAAGGTAGCTTTGATTTCGATCAAGAGACAAAGCGTTCTAACCACTATGCCACCGAGCTCGAATGAGCTCGAAAAGAAGGACCAAATTTGATAATGGAAGATGACCAGTAGGACGATAACAAAGTCTTAGTAGACTCTCTTCAGTTTTTTGGTAAAATATTTAAGTTCTCAGTGTTTATTTTGGAATTTAATTATATTTTATGCAAATAGTCTAATATATAATATTTAAGTTTAAAAGGGTTTCAGAGGAAACCGTATATTTTTTGTTATATTTTGTCCTATTTTCAAAAAAAAAAAAATATTTATTATTTATTTATTTTCACACACAAATTTAAATACATTGCAACATTTTTTTTCCCACATGAAAACCATTAAGATTTATCTGTGTGGGATTTATTAAGAGGTCACTCTCTTAATAAATGTCGGTAATGTCTCTCGGTAATAAATGTTCTCAATTCGTATTTTTGTAAATTTATTCTAAACGAATAATATCAACAATTTTTTTTAAATAAAAGTCTATTTTTTACGAATATTTAGTGTTAGTTTTCAAAATAAGCCATTTTCTAGAAAAGTGTAATTTTGACCCAAACGTGGAGGCTATTGTAACAATTTTCCACCTGGTCGATACCGGGTTAAAATAAACATACATGTAATAACGACTAATATCCCCTAAGGGTTAGTCAGAGACTAGGCAAAAGCGCCGCGAAAGCAGACCATTGCCATAGTCCGCGCTTCACCAAGCAGTGACTGCACTCAGCGTGACAGGTGGTGAGCCCGTCGTCGCTTAAAGCTATTGGATGATTGCGGAGTTCTAAGTCCATTAGTCGGCTTTTACGACACTCAAGGAAAGAGATGGGTTGGTAATATTCTTTTAATGAGCTACGGCTCAAACGAAAGACGGTTAAAATAAAGATATAAATATAAACTTTGCATTTTATTTCAACCTGAATAGTGCGTCAGAAAACTTCCAAGATTACTTTCAAGTCGCAAGTGAACAAAGGGAGAGTGAAATAAAGAAATACAAATAATTCTAGTATGAATAGTGCAGCAGACAAATTGCGTTTTACGCGAACTTGTTAACCAGCGAATGTTAAAACTTTTGTTTAAAGTTGGAGGTGCTACTTGATTACTTTACTCAGTGAATTTGTTTTTATTTCTTTATTTTTTGCGCTTCTATTTCTGTAGTAACTGTAATAACGTTTAGTATCGTCATGCTGTGTTATAGCTATAAGGATAATTGGCAGTGCGATATTCATGTCTTTACATTTAATTATCAACATCCATATTCACGAGC
Organism: Parapoynx stratiotata; assembly: GCA_910589355.1. Classification (NCBI taxonomy): domain Eukaryota; kingdom Metazoa; phylum Arthropoda; class Insecta; order Lepidoptera; family Crambidae; genus Parapoynx; species Parapoynx stratiotata. The sequence continues at coordinate 253,768 of OU342483.1, forward strand.
TACCTTCGCCATGTTCAGGCCGTGGATGGGTGACCAAAACTTTGTGATATCGAGCTCCTCCGTGCTTCGGAAGGTACGTTAAGCCGTTGGACCCGGTCGCTATTACGACTGTTTTTACCTACCAACACGCACTGGGCCAGCGTGGTGGTGTTACGGCCCATACTCCTCGTGTGTTTCTCCTTGAGGAAGGCCTGTGCCCAGCAGTGGGATGTATATAGGCTGTGGACAGGAATCCATACTCACAACGATATAATGAACTTTGAATGTTTGTACTCTTCATGAACGAAAAGCTATTAAAAAGGTGTTCGCTAGCGTATATTCGTCGTGAACCTAGTTCTCCCACTGCAATTGCCCTCAGTCCTCGCCCTCATCTAACCCATTCTAAGCAACATTCCACTCTGCGTTTTCCGAGACGCGGTTTCACGTTAAGAATTTAGAATTTTTCGATTCCAACGCGGTTCTACGGTTAATGGGACCGGCTTGTAACTCCGTAGTCGAGTTGGTTAAAATAGCGTATTTTAAAAATGGACTAAAAATGACAAAGTAAGATTTTCTTAAGTTAAGCTCTGAATAAAATAACTTTTAAAAATAGTTTTGGGGAGGTTTTTTAAGAAAACTTTGTCCGAGTCTCTTGTCCGCTTTCCTAAGAACAAGGATTCCTGGTAGCTTTGTGCGGGACGGTGTTGTCTCGGTAGTTTCTTTTTCACGAATTTTGAAAACATTTTTGATAAAAATATGCATGCACTAAGGATACTACATATAATCACGATTATTATCCCCTCAGGGTTAGTCAGATACTAAGTAAAAGCACCGGAGTCCACTGCCATAGTCCACACTTCCCCAAGCAGTGACTGCACATGTGCTCAGCGTGACAGGTGGTGACCCCTTCGCCGCTGTAAGCTATTGGATGTTGTTTAGTTCTAAATCCATTAGTCGCTTTTTACAACACCCAAGAGACGAACTATGTACATAAATATCTTTACACCAAATTAGTTTGTTTCGTTAAACTACCCTATATTGGCGCTAAGTTCTTTAACTTAAAATTAATTAACCGCGAGCCACCGGCTTCCTGCGAACGTGAAATTGTCAAGAAACACGAAATAATTATCTTACAGATCGTGGAACTCGCTCTTTGAAGCATCAGATAGAGGGGACGGACTTATCGCCGCGGGCGATCTGCGCCAACTAGGGCGCGCTCGTACTGTGCGATGCGACTACGAGAAACGATGAAATTTTTTGCATTGGTGACTGACACCTACTTGTTATTTTACAATATTTACATTCATCATCATTATCCTGCCCTTTTCCCAATTTCATTTGTGGTCGGCGCAACGAGTCTTTCTCCTCCACTCTCCCCTATCACACGCCATATCAACATTCACTCCCATTCTAGCCATGTCCTCATTCACACAATCTATCCATCTCTTCTTTGGTCTTCCTCTCCCTGCATTACCATCCACTCTCATATTCATAACTCTTCTTCTCTTCTTCTTCTCTTCTCTTCATTTTACAATATTTACATTATTACAAAAAAAATATACATTTATCTTATATGTGTAGAGGTTGCGAGAAACTTGAAATTATACCTTGTAGTGTTTAACTAAATAAATAACATGCACGTCACAATTGGGTGATGTCAGCGAAGGACGAGTCATTCTGTGACAGACGCTCGGCGCGAGTAGACGTGCACCTATGATATGGTCAATTGCATAATACCTGACATCTGGTGTTTCATTTAGTGTTATCAATCTATGGAATACCACATACCTAATTTTTTTTTTCTGCTTTAAACAGGCAGCAAAGTCGAGAAGGTTAGGACATTATTTTATTAGGTCCTTACCTATGAAATTGGTGTTTTGTATGGAGATTTTGGGGAATTCTGCATTTTCCATACTAAATTTTTTTCAGTTTTCTTCACAACGACAAATCCAAAGATAATAATATTTGGCATCTATCATTAGACAAGTTTTTAGTAATATGTGTAATATCACACTTCATAAAAATTATTTATCGTTTTTAAGTGAATGCAAATAAAATGATGTATTCGGGAGGCACTTAAAAAGAGTTGTCTCCGTGTCCAATTTTAACACAATTAAACTTACAACAAATTATCAAAACAAATCAAAAGAGCTCAAAAATATATTCTATTTTTAGACGAGGTAATTATTTTTTAGGAATACTCTGAATCTTAATAGTTACAGACAAAATACTAAGAGAGAGAAAAACACCAATTTCATAGGTAAGGACCCAATATTTATTTAAAAAATTTATTTAAAAAACCAGATGGGAAAAACCTCAGAAGGAATACCATGATTTTTCTTCTTGTTGCCCTTTTCCCACTCTAGGTGGGGTCGGCACAACATGTCCTCTCCCCCCACTTCCCTTCCTCTGATATCATTCTTCACGCATTCAATCCATCGCTTCTTTGGTCTGTGATAAAAAGCCACGCAGAAACTTCTATAGTCGAGTAAAAAATATATATATAGTACGTCTCAATCCAAGTTGCTAAAAAGGTAAACAAAAAAGCCGACTTACCGAATTTGTTATTCAATAATCACACTTTTTACATGGACATTGGCGTGTAAATATAATTAACTGTAACAATTGTTGTCCGTTTCAATTGATTGATCAATTACCTACAGTCATCACAAAACATTTTAGAGATGAAACATTACCTTTGTTTTGTTTACTTTTTTGGCAACTTGGATTGAGGCGTACTATACACATTTTAGAGTTGACAATCTTTATTTGGGGGGCCCTGTGTCCAGCAGTGGACTAATGTAGGCTGAAGAAGGAAGGAATCTTTATTTACCCTAATAAGAGCCATTTACTGTCAAAAATGGTAACATATTTTTGGAATTGACTGTACTACATTCATTCTGTAGTCGCCTCACATCGCAAGGTGTAAACGCCGCTCAGTGTATCGACTTGATGTTATATTCTTATATTTTAGTTCCTTAAACTTGGAAAGTACCAACTGCTGTGGAGTGTTGAGGCTTCGTGGAGACAGAATATTTGGTTTAGAAGAAAGAAAGAAAGAAAAACATTTATTAACCTACAAACACACAATAAGAATAAAAAACAAAGAAAGAACAGACAAACACAGAGTACAGTGAATAATTTTAAGAGACTACACAATAACGGTTAATTAGGACCCGGCCTCAGCATATGCTGAATCAGAGACTGACCCAGCGCTGGTGTTCTGACCGGGCCTATTCAAATATATATATGTATATATAATAATTAAATAAAAACAGCACAGATGACACAAAATCTTAAAAATTTCATAAACAATATAAAAATAACAGCAACAACAAACAAAAAGTAAGAAAACTATATATACAGGAAATACAAATACTGAAAACTTGGCTGTATGGTCTTTGTTCCCTTTGCCTTACCTACATGGAAAATTAAAAAAATTATGTACATCATCAAGATATCTATTGCACATTTTAATTTTGTTAATTCAATAATCTTTTTGAAATATGTACAGATGAGCAAAAATAGTTGTAACTAGATTGTCATCGTTCCTTACACGCCCAGTACTTAGCACAAGCCAAGCCATATACGTGGAGAAATAAATAATAATAATTTATTAATATTTATTTATTCTCAGACAATAGTTACATAGTCCATAGTGCTAGTAACAATGTATAAGGTTTAAAAAAATATATATTATGAAGTAGGTTTCATCGACTTACATATGCAAGTCGATGAATCTATTGTATAAAGAAGAGTCTAATCTGTCGCCAATCATAGCCAGTTGCTGCTAACTCAGACACGCCGTAACAGTGACGTTGTTTTCTATCGAATGACTACATTTTGTAAAATTTGTCCACAAACCACGAGAATAAAAATGAATGAGGAATGAAAATAAATGAAGTTGCCTGTCAACTAACCTCTTTGTAAAAGAAAAGTGTCAAGAAACTAACCACAAGAATAAAAATGAATGAGGAATGAAAATAAATGAAGTTGCCTGTCAACTAACCTCTTTGTAAGAGAAAAGGTTCAGGAGCTAACCACAAGAATAAAAATGAATGAAGAATGAAAATAAATGAAGTTGCCTGTCAACTAACCTCTTTGTAAGAGAAAAGGTTCAGGAGCTAACCACAAGAATAAAAATGAATGAAGAATGAAAATAAATGAAGTTGCCTGTCAACTAACCTCTTTGTAAGAGAAAAGGGTCAGGAAACTAGTGATTACGGGAAGCGTTGGACCGACCTTATCCTTTTGTGTAGTGGGTGTCTGTGGTTAACAACGATGACGACATATGGTATTTGATTACCTTATCTAAAAGATCCGTAAGTAAATAAATTTGATAAAATGTATTTACCAGAAAGCATACCACATTTAAATTTTCAGTAAAAAGGATCCTCGGTTAGCTTAAACCCGACATTTTTGTGCTGATATTTTTATTTTTGTATCGCTTATTTCCGCCCCAGTAAAATATAACGTTTGGCTTTTCATTTATTTAACTGACAACTTGTTTATGTGTGCTAAAATTATATCATGCTGTGTGTAGATGTTCTTGGGTTACATGCTAGTGTGTGAAATAACTACTATTGCGGCGTTATTATTGTATGTAATCTGTTGTGTATATCTTAATAAATAAATAAAATAAAACCTTACGAAGATAAAACTACGCCACCACCACCCGCCAGCCATAACCATTATCAGTGATCTGGCGCACTCCATCGCACCCAATAAACACGGGAATTCTGCGCATAAAACGTAATATTACAGTGAATTCTTATTCACAAACCTAAATACACGGCTTTTCCAATTTTCTAGCAAGAAATGACAGCGTGTTTGCAAACGAAAAGAGGCCTTGTGTCAATACCATTAGGCGCGTGTGTTGTTTGCGCGCGAGGCTGTTAAGAGATTTGGAGGGATATCGTGAAAGAAGCCGGAAATCAGGCGAGGAGTCCCGAAGACACGGCGGTGGGGAGCGGGCGCTGTGGGGGACGGAGCGGGTAGCGGGTAGCGGGTATGGTAGCGGAGGCCGTGACGCTTGTAGTCTCAACCGAACGTCCTCGTCCGTCCTCAGCCTATATACGTCCCACTGCTGGACACAGGCCTTCCTTATGATGGAACACAAGAGGAGAATGGGCGGTTACACAACCATGTTGACCCAATGCGGGTTGGTGGGTAGGAACAGTCGCAATTGCAACCGGGACCAACGGCTACATGCCTTCCGAAGCACGGAGAAGCTCTAGAGCACAAATTTTTGGTGACTCATCCACGGCCTGACCATAGCGAAGGTAGCTTTGTTTTCGATCGAAAGTCAAAGCGTACTAACCACTACGCCACTGATCTCGTCTAAGTAAGTAAAGTAGTTGCAAAATAAAGTAATTGCATATTTACAAATATTTTTAAATTCACATGAAAACAAAATAGGACAGTAACGCCCGTGCTCAGTGCTCAGTAATGAGCAGTTAGTACCTACTATACGGAACAACCAAATCCACCTTGCGGGCCCATTAAGCGCAATATTTATATTAGAACCCCAAAACGGTTTAAAATTAAACTTTACATAGTTAAGCGGTAACTTTTTGAAACAAATATTAAATCTATACATAATAAAAATGTGTAGAGGTCGAATGTCTGTAAAAAAAACATAGAAACAAAATACTTAAAATCAAGTCAGGGTATGAAATTATGCATAGTGATACTTTATATCCCTGGTCAACATCTAAGATACTTTTTATTCTGGAAAAATAAAGGGTTCCCGTGGGATAGTTAAAAAACCAGGATCCGCGGACGAAGTTTAATCGTGCACTTTATTTCATGGTGATAATGTGACACATTTCTCGCCGCACGTAAGCATTTCGGTGTAAATAGGTGTTGGTCTTCACAGGGCAAAATAAATATCCTTCTCCCTGATAACTCCAGGCAGACTGTGGAAACACTCAGCGAACTACAACCACTTTTATCGAAATTTCCATCTGTGTCTGCTGAAACTAATATTCCTAGATCCAATGAAAACCGTGTCGCACCTGAAGACAGTTCTAGGAAAAGAATCGTGAAACCCGTGAAGACATCTGGCAGAGTCGCATCCAGGTCTGCTAGATAACATCACAATTTTGTCGTATTATCCCGGAAAGGGCGATGTTTTTCACTTTTACCGACAATATTTTTATTTTCGTAGTGCCTTTTTGTTTCTGTCTTATCAATGTCATCTCACGTCACCGCTGTCTGTGTGACGTATTCTGACATGTTGTTGTAAAATTCTCCCATGTTGGGAAGGCAAAGGGAACGAAGCCCATACAGCCGGGTCTTCAGTGTTTTGTTTTTTTTTTTTTAGTATAAGGAATTAAAGTTCTGATACATAAATATTTCTTTAGAATAAATAATTTTCTCTTTGTTATTGTTTAAATCCCATATTCTTTATGGTGATATGTGTCTTGAAACCTGTTTCTTTTATAATAGTGGATTTTGTATAAGCGCTTTGTATTGTGTTTTTCAATGTTTAACTTGTTACTTACTTCTCATCCCGACTTATCTGCTATGGTGAGTGCCGGTTGTATTTATGAACCAGCTATATATATATATATTTTTTAATTTTATCAACACTAAATTATTTTATAATTTAATATTATTTATTTATTAATTTTATATTATTATATGTATGATTGCGATATTATCGACAATAGCTTCTTTTCGTGTTCTACCTCGTCCGACAGTTTTTTGAGTGCTGATGATGTTTCCACTGTTGACTCCTTACCATTACATGAGCAGATAACATCGGTTTTTCACCGGGTGGGAAATCTGTTCAATGTGGTACATATTAATGCCCAAAGTATTCCATCTCACTACGCGGACCTGCTAACATCCTTTTCCATATCTTGTCTTGATGCCATTCTCGTCTCGGAAACCTTCCTGAAACCGTCACTTTCCTCTACCTCATATTGTATTCCGGGATTTGTTCTGATTCGCAATGACAGAACTGGTAAGGGCGGCGGTGGGGTTGCTATTTACCTTCGTGCTGATTTACCATATAAAATAATAAATTCTTCCCCTGGCCTTTATTCTGAATCTGCTGAATTCCTTTTTATTGAAGTTAGTGTCAATCACAAAAAATTTTTGCTTGGAGTTTTTTATAGTCCGAATTTGACTATCGATTACTTCCCGACATTGGAGCGATTGCTAAATGAAAATTGTCCTGTCTTCAGTGACGTAGTGATATTGGGTGACTTTAATACCTGTCTCATTAAAAACAATCCTCGATCTCATCTCTTACAAGATATTGTCTCATCATTCAATCTTCACATTCTACCTTCCTCAGCTACTCATTTTTTTCCCAACTGTACTCCTTCCCTCTTAGACCTCATGATTGTGTCTTCTGTGGACAAAGTTGCTGTTCATGGTCAGCTTACTGCGACGTTTTCCTACCATGACCTTATATACCTATCTTTTAAAATCCGTCCACCTAAGCGCAGGCCTTCATATCGTCAGTTTCGCAGCTTTAAGTCCATAGATTTAAACGTCTTGAAACTGGATGCATCTCAATTGAACTGGTCGGAAATATTTACGAATGCTTCAATAGATGATAAGGTCATTGTACTCAACACAAAATTAGTCGATTTATTTGACAAGCATGCTCCAGTCCGAAGAATAAAAGTAAGACACAACCCCGCACCCTGGCTTTCCCAAGAGATTAAGGATGCTATGGCTGCAAGAGACAGAGCCAAACGTCGATTGAAACGCTTCCCAAGTGAAGACAATATGGCTCGATTTAAACTCTTTAGAAACCGGTGCAATCGCATGTGTAGAGTTGCGAAAAGGGGGTACTTTCGCGATTCCTTATCTGGTAAGTCTGCTTCAGATACATGGAGATTCCTCAGATCGGTGGGCATTGGTAGGACTTCTTCCCAGAGTTCACTTAATGTCGATGTTAACCTATTAAATAAACACTTTGCATCTCCTCCTTCTTCGGTTGACACTCATATTAAAGCTGCGACGCTGCAACAACTTTTAGACGTGCGTTGCCTTACCTCTGTCTCTTTCGATCTATGTGATGTTTCGTGTGACGACGTCAGGAAGTCCGTCTCAGCAATTTCGTCTGCTGCTTCTGGGAATGATAATATAAGTTCCAAGATGATTCTACTCTTACTCGATGAACTAACTCCTGTGTTGACTCATATTTTTAATTTCTCTTTCTCTAATCACTGTTTCCCTTCCGCCTGGAAACAAGCTCATGTCATACCTTTGCCTAAAGTTACTTGTCCCACTTCCCCTTCAGATTTCCGTCCTATTTCAATTCTCCCATTCCTTTCCAAGGTCCTTGAGCATCTAGCCCACAAGCAATTGTCACGATTCTTGCTCTCCAACAATCTGCTAAATCCTTTTCAGTCCGGATTCCGTCCTGGTCACAGCACAGTTACAGCACTTATACAAGTTACTGATGACATAAGGTTGGCGATGGAAAACAAGCAATTAACTCTTCTACTGCTCTTGGACTTTAGCAGTGCCTTCAATGCTGTAAATTACGATATTCTCCTAGGCGTACTTGGCTCATTGAATGTCTCTAGTGCAGCCTTGTCTTGGTTCGAGTCGTATCTTCGCGACCGGTGTCAGTGTGTCCGACATGATGACAACCGCTCTGACTGGTGCGGTCTTTCGGCCGGTGTGCCTCAGGGCGGGATACTATCACCTCTTTTGTTTTCATGCTTTATAAACACTGTGGCCGGAGTAATTACTTCTAGGTTTCATTTGTATGCTGACGATTTGCAGATATATCATCATTTTAGTATAACCGATATCAATGAAGCAGTCTCGGTTCTGAATGGAGACTTGGAGCGGGTCAATATCTGGGCTAACTCGTACGGTCTCCTTGTTAATCCCACCAAAACAAAAGCTATGATTATTGGTAGCCGCTACATGCTAAGTCAGGTAAAAACAGACTCATTTCCGCCTGTCCTTTTAAATGGATCAGTAATACCCATTTCGTCTACAGCTAAAAACTTGGGGCTCATATTTGACAGCAGCCTGAATTGGAAAGCGCATGTAAACGAGGTGAGCCGCAAAGTCTTTTCGTCCTTTCACTCACTCAGGTCCCTCCAGTACTTCCTACCCATTCCAACTAGAATTTCCCTGGCACAGTCTTTGATACAGCCAATCATTGACTATGCTGATGCGTGTTTCCTGGACGTCACTGAGGACTTGTTAAATAAGCTGGAGCGTCTGCAAAATGTTTGCATTCGCTTCATATTCGGACTTAAAAAATACGACCATATCTCGACTTTTAGATCTCAGCTGAAGTGGCTTCCCATTCGTCTACGCAGAAATTCCCGGATTCTTTGTTTGCTGTTCAATATTCTCCATAATCCAACCTATCCCACATATCTTCGAGAACGTTTCCAATATGCTCGTTCTACAGTTGTTCCTTGCAGATCTCACCTCCGCTCCCTGCTCAGATTGCCATCACAGTCACTTCGCACTGAATTTTTCAAGGATTCCTTTACTTTTCGCGCCGTCAGCTTGTGGAACTCTTTACCGTCGTCAATTAGAGACTGTCAGACACTCACTCAATTTAAAAAGAGGCTAAAAGAATATTATTTATCCTTAACTTGATTTTATAAATATTTATTTATCTTTCTTTCATTAAGACTAACTTTCTGTTATTTTCATCATCCTATATATAGTACTTTGTTGGTAGGTATGTAAGTATATGTATATTAGTTGCAAGTATATATTACGTATATATGTATATGTATATATATATATATATATATATATATTTATATATATATATATATATTTATATATATATATATAAATAAGTAAAGTCATTTAATATAAGTAGGCTATTTATTATAATATAATTTATTATGCTTATAATAATTTTAAGTAGGTACACGCAACTTGTTTTTCTCTTTGTGCACTTCTCCTGTCGCAGGTGGGTTGGAAGAGATATCTTTTAGATATAAGCCCTACCTATTGTAATTTTATTTCTTCATTGTATATTTCTTTCTTTATTGTGTACAATAAATTATTAAATAAAATAAAAAAATAAAAACATTTTAAAAAGCGACATAGCCCAGTTTTATTATTGTTCTATTTGCCACTGTGGGAAATTCTACACGTCACCCGCTGTCGCCTATAACTGTGTGTATAGCTTTAAAGCGGGTGTGAATAAATTTAACGTATTAACCCGAGCGAGAGGTCACCGGGCGCCTAGATGATATCGTTAGAGGCCAGGCCGAGAGGCTTGCGTTACCTCAACTCAATCTGACGGTTTGAGACTATGTGCATCAATGTTTGAACGGAGGACGGCGTCTGGACATAGCGAATTTGGATTGAGCACACAATATAATGAGTCTAACACCCAGTTGCAGAAACGAACTTTAAAATTTAATGTCAGCATTATCTCTAATGCTCCATTAAATTTATTTATTGAAGTGTCAAAAGACAACCTTAGCGTAGTTTTATGTTGCACAAAAGGACATTAGCACCCTGTCAATGCTAAAGAGACGTTTAGCTAGAACTATTTTGAGTGACAACCTTAACTTTAATGAACTTTAAAGTTTTAATGTCTCATTAACAAATGTCGGCCAAATCTTTGTGCAACTGAGTCTGAGAGTGAAATATTATATTTCAGTATGAGTGTGTCACGAAAATATCAGAACTTGATATTAATTACCAAAGCCTCTCAAAATTTTATACTTTACAGAGAACGGTTGACCTACCTCTAACTGGAGGTTGGTTTTGTTTTTTTTATTTATCAAAGTAGTTTCAATATAGAATGAATAGCTTTTGCCCGTGACTTCGTCCGCGTAGAATAGTTACTTTGTGATAGTGTGATGGTATGTAGCCTATAGCCTTCCTCAATAAATAGACTATTCAACACTGAAAGTTTTTTTCCAATTGGAACAGTAGCGTCAATTGTTGGAATCTGTACCGAAGACGATACGTTGCGCAATCTGGCCAACCTTAACTTAAAAGACATCCAAATTACGCGCAAGTAACCAAATTTTTTAAACATTACTTCATTGACTTCACGAAACACAAACACCCAACAAAACGTCCAAATTGACCAACTTAAACAAATTGAACTCAACAAAAACTCCTCAAAACGGTCGGTAACTTAGTAATTACATTCTGGATAGCGAAGGGATACCAAATGAGGTTTTAGGGATTCGAAATGAGGTTTTTGGGATATTTTTGCGATTCGCCACGTGTTTACAGCTTAGCGGTCTTGGTACTTCAACTCGAAACCGAAGGGCAAAGAATAAAGACAAACAGAAGCTGGCGCAGATTAACAGACCTACTGGCCTCGCGTTACTTACCGCAGGGCTGCCTACTACAACATAATTATTATTTTATTTTTGTTTTTTATGGAATAAGGGGCAAATCTGTTCCTACCCCTTCGGGGTAAACGAGGAGACGGTTCACCTTATGTAAGCGATTTTAAGCCTTAGAACCGAGACATATTTATCATGCCCGATTGTCCAATTTTATTGTAATTTGACAGTTGAACGTGATAAAATACTATTATATCGCGGAATTCATGTAATGAGGAGAGAGAGTGATCATGTCGCCGGGAAAGTTTTAGATTTGAAAGTTGATGGGCGTGTGGGGAGAGGAAGACCAAAGAAAAGATGGATGGATTGCGTGAATGATGATGTGACGAGGATGGGAGTGAGTGTTGACTTGACGAGTAATAGAAGAGAGTGGAAGAAGAAGATATTGCGCCGACCCCAAATAGAATTGGGAACAAGGCAGGAGAAAGAGAGATATGCGGAAATTATGCAAAGGCGGCTTAAACGTTAAACTTCTGACAGCCACGTTTAGCCTGTTTTATTATTATATGAATCTTATACGACGACAAGTTAAATCTCAGATATTCATTAGTTATGTAGGTAAGAAAACATTTCGCTCCTTGAATGCGAAAACGTACTTTATAACTGGCATCTATTAAAACATTCAATTGTTATTTATGTAGTTCCTATTGGAACCTTTCTCAATAGAGCTGTCAATGCTGTTCGTTATTTATACTGCTAGACGACGGAACCCATCAATCTTAGATCTCGATGGAAGTGAATTTATATTCACCCTTTGTCACTTAATTTTTAGAGTATTTATAAGTGGGCATTGATTTGGCGAAGCTGAAGGTTGTAGTCGAGTTCAGCAAAAACTGAGAGCAGTTAGATGGGCAGTGATAATTAATCCATCCTATAAATATATATATTATAACCCTGACTTTGCACCTTCTGATTCTCACCGGTTTCGGTCTCTTCCGAATTCAAAAGCAATTAACTCTTCTACTGCTCTTGGACTTTAGCAGTGCCTTCAATGCTGTAAATTACGATATTCTCCTAGGCGTACTTGGCTCATTGAATGTCTCTAGTGCAGCCTTGTCTTGGTTCGAGTCGTATCTTCGCGACCGGTGTCAGTGTGTCCGACATGATGACAACCGCTCTGACTGGTGCGGTCTTTCGGCCGGTGTGCCTCAGGGCGGGATACTATCACCTCTTTTGTTTTCATGCTTTATAAACACTGTGGCCGGAGTAATTACTTCTAGGTTTCATTTGTATGCTGACGATTTGCAGATATATCATCATTTTAGTATAACCGATATCAATGAAGCAGTCTCGGTTCTGAATGGAGACTTGGAGCGGGTCAATATCTGGGCTAACTCGTACGGTCTCCTTGTTAATCCCACCAAAACAAAAGCTATGATTATTGGTAGCCGCTACATGCTAAGTCAGGTAAAAACAGACTCATTTCCGCCTGTCCTTTTAAATGGATCAGTAATACCCATTTCGTCTACAGCTAAAAACTTGGGGCTCATATTTGACAGCAGCCTGAATTGGAAAGCGCATGTAAACGAGGTGAGCCGCAAAGTCTTTTCGTCCTTTCACTCACTCAGGTCCCTCCAGTACTTCCTACCCATTCCAACTAGAATTTCCCTGGCACAGTCTTTGATACAGCCAATCATTGACTATGCTGATGCTTGTTTCCTGGACGTCACTGAGGACTTGTTAAATAAGCTGGAGCGTCTGCAAAATGTTTGCATTCGCTTCATATTCGGACTTAAAAAATACGACCATATCTCGACTTTTAGATCTCAGCTGAAGTGGCTTCCCATTCGTCTACGCAGAAATTCCCGGATTCTTTGTTTGCTGTTCAATATTCTCCATAATCCAACCTATCCCACATATCTTCGAGAACGTTTCCAATATGCTCGTTCTACAGTTGTTCCTTGCAGATCTCACCTCCGCTCCCTGCTCAGATTGCCATCACAGTCACTTCGCACTGAATTTTTCAAGGATTCCTTTACTTTTCGCGCCGTCAGCTTGTGGAACTCTTTACCGTCGTCAATTAGAGACTGTCAGACACTCACTCAATTTAAAAAGAGGCTAAAAGAATATTATTTATCCTTAACTTGATTTTATAAATATTTATTTATCTTTCTTTCATTAAGACTAACTTTCTGTTATTTTCATCATCCTATATATAGTACTTTGTTGGTAGGTATGTAAGTATATGTATATTAGTTGCAAGTATATATTACGTATATATGTATATATTTTAATTATATATATATATATATATATATATATATATATATATATATATATATATATATATATATATATATATATATATATATATAAATAAGTAAAGTCATTTAATATAAGTAGGCTATTTATTATAATATAATTTATTATGCTTATAATAATTTTAAGTAGGTACACGCAACTTGTTTTTCTCTTTGTGCACTTCTCCTGTCGCAGGTGGGTTGGAAGAGATATCTTTTAGATATAAGCCCTACCTATTGTAATTTTATTTCTTCATTGTATATTTCTTTCTTTATTGTGTACAATAAATTATTAAATAAAATAAAAAAATAAAAACATTTTAAAAAGCGACATAGCCCAGTTTTATTATTGTTCTATTTGCCACTGTGGGAAATTCTACACGTCACCCGCTGTCGCCTATAACTGTGTGTATAGCTTTAAAGCGGGTGTGAATAAATTTAACGTATTAACCCGAGCGAGAGGTCACCGGGCGCCTAGATGATATCGTTAGAGGCCAGGCCGAGAGGCTTGCGTTACCTCAACTCAATCTGACGGTTTGAGACTATGTGCATCAATGTTTGAACGGAGGACGGCGTCTGGACATAGCGAATTTGGATTGAGCACACAATATAATGAGTCTAACACCCAGTTGCAGAAACGAACTTTAAAATTTAATGTCAGCATTATCTCTAATGCTCCATTAAATTTATTTATTGAAGTGTCAAAAGACAACCTTAGCGTAGTTTTATGTTGCACAAAAGGACATTAGCACCCTGTCAATGCTAAAGAGACGTTTAGCTAGAACTATTTTGAGTGACAACCTTAACTTTAATGAACTTTAAAGTTTTAATGTCTCATTAACAAATGTCGGCCAAATCTTTGTGCAACTGAGTCTGAGAGTGAAATATTATATTTCAGTATGAGTGTGTCACGAAAATATCAGAACTTGATATTAATTACCAAAGCCACTCAAAATTTTATACTTTACAGAGAACGGTTGACCTACCTCTAACTGGAGGTTGGTTTTGTTTTTTTTATTTATCAAAGTAGTTTCAATATAGAATGAATAGCTTTTGCCCGTGACTTCGTCCGCGTAGAATAGTTACTTTGTGATAGTGTGATGGTATGTAGCCTATAGCCTTCCTCAATAAATAGACTATTCAACACTGAAAGTTTTTTTCCAATTGGAACAGTAGCGTCAATTGTTGGAATCTGTACCGAAGACGATACGTTGCGCAATCTGGCCAACCTTAACTTAAAAGACATCCAAATTACGCGCAAGTAACCAAATTTTTTAAACATTACTTCATTGACTTCACGAAACACAAACACCCAACAAAACGTCCAAATTGACCAACTTAAACAAATTGAACTCAACAAAAACTCCTCAAAACGGTCGGTAACTTAGTAATTACATTCTGGATAGCGAAGGGATACCAAATGAGGTTTTAGGGATTCGAAATGAGGTTTTTGGGATATTTTTGCGATTCGCCACGTGTTTACAGCTTAGCGGTCTTGGTACTTCAACTCGAAACCGAAGGGCAAAGAATAAAGACAAACAGAAGCTGGCGCAGATTAACAGACCTACTGGCCTCGCGTTACTTACCGCAGGGCTGCCTACTACAACATAATTATTATTTTATTTTTGTTTTTTATGGAATAAGGGGCAAATCTGTTCCTACCCCTTCGGGGTAAACGAGGAGACGGTTCACCTTATGTAAGCGATTTTAAGCCTTAGAACCGAGACATATTTATCATGCCCGATTGTCCAATTTTATTGTAATTTGACAGTTGAACGTGATAAAATACTATTATATCGCGGAATTCATGTAATGAGGAGAGAGAGTGATCATGTCGCCGGGAAAGTTTTAGATTTGAAAGTTGATGGGCGTGTGGGGAGAGGAAGACCAAAGAAAAGATGGATGGATTGCGTGAATGATGATGTGACGAGGATGGGAGTGAGTGTTGACTTGACGAGTAATAGAAGAGAGTGGAAGAAGAAGATATTGCGCCGACCCCAAATAGAATTGGGAACAAGGCAGGAGAAAGAGAGATATGCGGAAATTATGCAAAGGCGGCTTAAACGTTAAACTTCTGACAGCCACGTTTAGCCTGTTTTATTATTATATGAATCTTATACGACGACAAGTTAAATCTCAGATATTCATTAGTTATGTAGGTAAGAAAACATTTCGCTCCTTGAATGCGAAAACGTACTTTATAACTGGCATCTATTAAAACATTCAATTGTTATTTATGTAGTTCCTATTGGAACCTTTCTCAATAGAGCTGTCAATGCTGTTCGTTATTTATACTGCTAGACGACGGAACCCATCAATCTTAGATCTCGATGGAAGTGAATTTATATTCACCCTTTGTCACTTAATTTTTAGAGTATTTATAAGTGGGCATTGATTTGGCGAAGCTGAAGGTTGTAGTCGAGTTCAGCAAAAACTGAGAGCAGTTAGATGGGCAGTGATAATTAATCCATCCTATAAATATATATATTATAACCCTGACTTTGCACCTTCTGATTCTCACCGGTTTCGGTCTCTTCCGAATTCAAAAGCAATTAACTCTTCTACTGCTCTTGGACTTTAGCAGTGCCTTCAATGCTGTAAATTACGATATTCTCCTAGGCGTACTTGGCTCATTGAATGTCTCTAGTGCAGCCTTGTCTTGGTTCGAGTCGTATCTTCGCGACCGGTGTCAGTGTGTCCGACATGATGACAACCGCTCTGACTGGTGCGGTCTTTCGGCCGGTGTGCCTCAGGGCGGGATACTATCACCTCTTTTGTTTTCATGCTTTATAAACACTGTGGCCGGAGTAATTACTTCTAGGTTTCATTTGTATGCTGACGATTTGCAGATATATCATCATTTTAGTATAACCGATATCAATGAAGCAGTCTCGGTTCTGAATGGAGACTTGGAGCGGGTCAATATCTGGGCTAACTCGTACGGTCTCCTTGTTAATCCCACCAAAACAAAAGCTATGATTATTGGTAGCCGCTACATGCTAAGTCAGGTAAAAACAGACTCATTTCCGCCTGTCCTTTTAAATGGATCAGTAATACCCATTTCGTCTACAGCTAAAAACTTGGGGCTCATATTTGACAGCAGCCTGAATTGGAAAGCGCATGTAAACGAGGTGAGCCGCAAAGTCTTTTCGTCCTTTCACTCACTCAGGTCCCTCCAGTACTTCCTACCCATTCCAACTAGAATTTCCCTGGCACAGTCTTTGATACAGCCAATCATTGACTATGCTGATGCTTGTTTCCTGGACGTCACTGAGGACTTGTTAAATAAGCTGGAGCGTCTGCAAAATGTTTGCATTCGCTTCATATTCGGACTTAAAAAATACGACCATATCTCGACTTTTAGATCTCAGCTGAAGTGGCTTCCCATTCGTCTACGCAGAAATTCCCGGATTCTTTGTTTGCTGTTCAATATTCTCCATAATCCAACCTATCCCGCATATCTTCGAGAACGTTTCCAATATGCTCGTTCTACAGTTGTTCCTTGCAGATCTCACCTCCGCTCCCTGCTCAGATTGCCATCACAGTCACTTCGCACTGAATTTTTCAAGGATTCCTTTACTTTTCGCGCCGTCAGCTTGTGGAACTCTTTACCGTCGTCAATTAGAGACTGTCAGACACTCACTCAATTTAAAAAGAGGCTAAAAGAATATTATTTATCCTTAACTTGATTTTATAAATATTTATTTATCTTTCTTTCATTAAGACTAACTTTCTGTTATTTTCATCATCCTATATATAGTACTTTGTTGGTAGGTATTTAAGTATATGTATATTAGTTGCAAGTATATATTACGTATATATGTATATATTTTAATTATATATATATATATATATATATATATATATATATATATATATATAAATAAGTAAAGTCATTTAATATAAGTAGGCTATTTATTATAATATAATTTATTATGCTTATAATAATTTTAAGTAGGTACACGCAACTTGTTTTTCTCTTTGTGCACTTCTCCTGTCGCAGGTGGGTTGGAAGAGATATCTTTTAGATATAAGCCCTACCTATTGTAATTTTATTTCTTCATTGTATATTTCTTTCTTTATTGTGTACAATAAATTATTAAATAAAATAAAAAAATAAAAACATTTTAAAAAGCGACATAGCCCAGTTTTATTATTGTTCTATTTGCCACTGTGGGAAATTCTACACGTCACCCGCTGTCGCCTATAACTGTGTGTATAGCTTTAAAGCGGGTGTGAATAAATTTAACGTATTAACCCGAGCGAGAGGTCACCGGGCGCCTAGATGATATCGTTAGAGGCCAGGCCGAGAGGCTTGCGTTACCTCAACTCAATCTGACGGTTTGAGACTATGTGCATCAATGTTTGAACGGAGGACGGCGTCTGGACATAGCGAATTTGGATTGAGCACACAATATAATGAGTCTAACACCCAGTTGCAGAAACGAACTTTAAAATTTAATGTCAGCATTATCTCTAATGCTCCATTAAATTTATTTATTGAAGTGTCAAAAGACAACCTTAGCGTAGTTTTATGTTGCACAAAAGGACATTAGCACCCTGTCAATGCTAAAGAGACGTTTAGCTAGAACTATTTTGAGTGACAACCTTAACTTTAATGAACTTTAAAGTTTTAATGTCTCATTAACAAATGTCGGCCAAATCTTTGTGCAACTGAGTCTGAGAGTGAAATATTATATTTCAGTATGAGTGTGTCACGAAAATATCAGAACTTGATATTAATTACCAAAGCCTCTCAAAATTTTATACTTTACAGAGAACGGTTGACCTACCTCTAACTGGAGGTTGGTTTTGTTTTTTTTATTTATCAAAGTAGTTTCAATATAGAATGAATAGCTTTTGCCCGTGACTTCGTCCGCGTAGAATAGTTACTTTGTGATAGTGTGATGGTATGTAGCCTATAGCCTTCCTCAATAAATAGACTATTCAACACTGAAAGTTTTTTTCCAATTGGAACAGTAGCGTCAATTGTTGGAATCTGTACCGAAGACGATACGTTGCGCAATCTGGCCAACCTTAACTTAAAAGACATCCAAATTACGCGCAAGTAACCAAATTTTTTAAACATTACTTCATTGACTTCACGAAACACAAACACCCAACAAAACGTCCAAATTGACCAACTTAAACAAATTGAACTCAACAAAAACTCCTCAAAACGGTCGGTAACTTAGTAATTACATTCTGGATAGCGAAGGGATACCAAATGAGGTTTTAGGGATTCGAAATGAGGTTTTTGGGATATTTTTGCGATTCGCCACGTGTTTACAGCTTAGCGGTCTTGGTACTTCAACTCGAAACCGAAGGGCAAAGAATAAAGACAAACAGAAGCTGGCGCAGATTAACAGACCTACTGGCCTCGCGTTACTTACCGCAGGGCTGCCTACTACAACATAATTATTATTTTATTTTTGTTTTTTATGGAATAAGGGGCAAATCTGTTCCTACCCCTTCGGGGTAAACGAGGAGACGGTTCACCTTATGTAAGCGATTTTAAGCCTTAGAACCGAGACATATTTATCATGCCCGATTGTCCAATTTTATTGTAATTTGACAGTTGAACGTGATAAAATACTATTATATCGCGGAATTCATGTAATGAGGAGAGAGAGTGATCATGTCGCCGGGAAAGTTTTAGATTTGAAAGTTGATGGGCGTGTGGGGAGAGGAAGACCAAAGAAAAGATGGATGGATTGCGTGAATGATGATGTGACGAGGATGGGAGTGAGTGTTGACTTGACGAGTAATAGAAGAGAGTGGAAGAAGAAGATATTGCGCCGACCCCAAATAGAATTGGGAACAAGGCAGGAGAAAGAGAGATATGCGGAAATTATGCAAAGGCGGCTTAAACGTTAAACTTCTGACAGCCACGTTTAGCCTGTTTTATTATTATATGAATCTTATACGACGACAAGTTAAATCTCAGATATTCATTAGTTATGTAGGTAAGAAAACATTTCGCTCCTTGAATGCGAAAACGTACTTTATAACTGGCATCTATTAAAACATTCAATTGTTATTTATGTAGTTCCTATTGGAACCTTTCTCAATAGAGCTGTCAATGCTGTTCGTTATTTATACTGCTAGACGACGGAACCCATCAATCTTAGATCTCGATGGAAGTGAATTTATATTCACCCTTTGTCACTTAATTTTTAGAGTATTTATAAGTGGGCATTGATTTGGCGAAGCTGAAGGTTGTAGTCGAGTTCAGCAAAAACTGAGAGCAGTTAGATGGGCAGTGATAATTAATCCATCCTATAAATATATATATTATAACCCTGACTTTGCACCTTCTGATTCTCACCGGTTTCGGTCTCTTCCGAATTCAAAAGCAATTAACTCTTCTACTGCTCTTGGACTTTAGCAGTGCCTTCAATGCTGTAAATTACGATATTCTCCTAGGCGTACTTGGCTCATTGAATGTCTCTAGTGCAGCCTTGTCTTGGTTCGAGTCGTATCTTCGCGACCGGTGTCAGTGTGTCCGACATGATGACAACCGCTCTGACTGGTGCGGTCTTTCGGCCGGTGTGCCTCAGGGCGGGATACTATCACCTCTTTTGTTTTCATGCTTTATAAACACTGTGGCCGGAGTAATTACTTCTAGGTTTCATTTGTATGCTGACGATTTGCAGATATATCATCATTTTAGTATAACCGATATCAATGAAGCAGTCTCGGTTCTGAATGGAGACTTGGAGCGGGTCAATATCTGGGCTAACTCGTACGGTCTCCTTGTTAATCCCACCAAAACAAAAGCTATGATTATTGGTAGCCGCTACATGCTAAGTCAGGTAAAAACAGACTCATTTCCGCCTGTCCTTTTAAATGGATCAGTAATACCCATTTCGTCTACAGCTAAAAACTTGGGGCTCATATTTGACAGCAGCCTGAATTGGAAAGCGCATGTAAACGAGGTGAGCCGCAAAGTCTTTTCGTCCTTTCACTCACTCAGGTCCCTCCAGTACTTCCTACCCATTCCAACTAGAATTTCCCTGGCACAGTCTTTGATACAGCCAATCATTGACTATGCTGATGCTTGTTTCCTGGACGTCACTGAGGACTTGTTAAATAAGCTGGAGCGTCTGCAAAATGTTTGCATTCGCTTCATATTCGGACTTAAAAAATACGACCATATCTCGACTTTTAGATCTCAGCTGAAGTGGCTTCCCATTCGTCTACGCAGAAATTCCCGGATTCTTTGTTTGCTGTTCAATATTCTCCATAATCCAACCTATCCCACATATCTTCGAGAACGTTTCCAATATGCTCGTTCTACAGTTGTTCCTTGCAGATCTCACCTCCGCTCCCTGCTCAGATTGCCATCACAGTCACTTCGCACTGAATTTTTCAAGGATTCCTTTACTTTTCGCGCCGTCAGCTTGTGGAACTCTTTACCGTCGTCAATTAGAGACTGTCAGACACTCACTCAATTTAAAAAGAGGCTAAAAGAATATTATTTATCCTTAACTTGATTTTATAAATATTTATTTATCTTTCTTTCATTAAGACTAACTTTCTGTTATTTTCATCATCCTATATATAGTACTTTGTTGGTAGGTATGTAAGTATATGTATATTAGTTGCAAGTATATATTACGTATATATGTATATATTTTAATTATATATATATATATATATATATATATATATATATATATATATATATATATATATATATATATATATATATAAATAAGTAAAGTCATTTAATATAAGTAGGCTATTTATTATAATATAATTTATTATGCTTATAATAATTTTAAGTAGGTACACGCAACTTGTTTTTCTCTTTGTGCACTTCTCCTGTCGCAGGTGGGTTGGAAGAGATATCTTTTAGATATAAGCCCTACCTATTGTAATTTTATTTCTTCATTGTATATTTCTTTCTTTATTGTGTACAATAAATTATTAAATAAAATAAAAAAATAAAAACATTTTAAAAAGCGACATAGCCCAGTTTTATTATTGTTCTATTTGCCACTGTGGGAAATTCTACACGTCACCCGCTGTCGCCTATAACTGTGTGTATAGCTTTAAAGCGGGTGTGAATAAATTTAACGTATTAACCCGAGCGAGAGGTCACCGGGCGCCTAGATGATATCGTTAGAGGCCAGGCCGAGAGGCTTGCGTTACCTCAACTCAATCTGACGGTTTGAGACTATGTGCATCAATGTTTGAACGGAGGACGGCGTCTGGACATAGCGAATTTGGATTGAGCACACAATATAATGAGTCTAACACCCAGTTGCAGAAACGAACTTTAAAATTTAATGTCAGCATTATCTCTAATGCTCCATTAAATTTATTTATTGAAGTGTCAAAAGACAACCTTAGCGTAGTTTTATGTTGCACAAAAGGACATTAGCACCCTGTCAATGCTAAAGAGACGTTTAGCTAGAACTATTTTGAGTGACAACCTTAACTTTAATGAACTTTAAAGTTTTAATGTCTCATTAACAAATGTCGGCCAAATCTTTGTGCAACTGAGTCTGAGAGTGAAATATTATATTTCAGTATGAGTGTGTCACGAAAATATCAGAACTTGATATTAATTACCAAAGCCACTCAAAATTTTATACTTTACAGAGAACGGTTGACCTACCTCTAACTGGAGGTTGGTTTTGTTTTTTTTATTTATCAAAGTAGTTTCAATATAGGATGAATAGCTTTTGCCCGTGACTTCGTCCGCGTAGAATAGTTACTTTGTGATAGTGTGATGGTATGTAGCCTATAGCCTTCCTCAATAAATAGACTATTCAACACTGAAAGTTTTTTTCCAATTGGAACAGTAGCGTCAATTGTTGGAATCTGTACCGAAGACGATACGTTGCGCAATCTGGCCAACCTTAACTTAAAAGACATCCAAATTACGCGCAAGTAACCAAATTTTTTAAACATTACTTCATTGACTTCACGAAACACAAACACCCAACAAAACGTCCAAATTGACCAACTTAAACAAATTGAACTCAACAAAAACTCCTCAAAACGGTCGGTAACTTAGTAATTACATTCTGGATAGCGAAGGGATACCAAATGAGGTTTTAGGGATTCGAAATGAGGTTTTTGGGATATTTTTGCGATTCGCCACGTGTTTACAGCTTAGCGGTCTTGGTACTTCAACTCGAAACCGAAGGGCAAAGAATAAAGACAAACAGAAGCTGGCGCAGATTAACAGACCTACTGGCCTCGCGTTACTTACCGCAGGGCTGCCTACTACAACATAATTATTATTTTATTTTTGTTTTTTATGGAATAAGGGGCAAATCTGTTCCTACCCCTTCGGGGTAAACGAGGAGACGGTTCACCTTATGTAAGCGATTTTAAGCCTTAGAACCGAGACATATTTATCATGCCCGATTGTCCAATTTTATTGTAATTTGACAGTTGAACGTGATAAAATACTATTATATCGCGGAATTCATGTAATGAGGAGAGAGAGTGATCATGTCGCCGGGAAAGTTTTAGATTTGAAAGTTGATGGGCGTGTGGGGAGAGGAAGACCAAAGAAAAGATGGATGGATTGCGTGAATGATGATGTGACGAGGATGGGAGTGAGTGTTGACTTGACGAGTAATAGAAGAGAGTGGAAGAAGAAGATATTGCGCCGACCCCAAATAGAATTGGGAACAAGGCAGGAGAAAGAGAGATATGCGGAAATTATGCAAAGGCGGCTTAAACGTTAAACTTCTGACAGCCACGTTTAGCCTGTTTTATTATTATATGAATCTTATACGACGACAAGTTAAATCTCAGATATTCATTAGTTATGTAGGTAAGAAAACATTTCGCTCCTTGAATGCGAAAACGTACTTTATAACTGGCATCTATTAAAACATTCAATTGTTATTTATGTAGTTCCTATTGGAACCTTTCTCAATAGAGCTGTCAATGCTGTTCGTTATTTATACTGCTAGACGACGGAACCCATCAATCTTAGATCTCGATGGAAGTGAATTTATATTCACCCTTTGTCACTTAATTTTTAGAGTATTTATAAGTGGGCATTGATTTGGCGAAGCTGAAGGTTGTAGTCGAGTTCAGCAAAAACTGAGAGCAGTTAGATGGGCAGTGATAATTAATCCATCCTATAAATATATATATTATAACCCTGACTTTGCACCTTCTGATTCTCACCGGTTTCGGTCTCTTCCGAATTCTTTAAGTAGTGAGATGGCTGCCAGAACTACTTGTCGCACCTTTTTGGTCAAAAATCACAAAATTTCTACAGCACCTTGATGTCACTACCTACAAGAAGGAAACAAGTTATCGAACAAAATGGCACATACATACATGGACTTATAAAAACGGCATACATATTATAATTCAATGTCAATAAACTTTTATAAAATGCCTTGAACTTGTCTATAAAAAACGGAAAAACTTTATCCCCGACCTAATATAACAAGGGAGCAAAGTAGTATTTTTTTGGTGAGGGGAGGGTTTTTTTATGTTTTTTATTCTCTATTTTTAGTCTTATCATAATTTTAAACCATGAATCAATACCCAGGTATAAAATGGGGCAAATAATTATTAAAATAAAATACCAAATTAGGCGAAAAAAATTTTTTTTTAAAAAGAAACTAATTATCAGCGCCATATAGTGAATTATTTACGAACTAACATTCTCATATTTTTTTTTAATTATGCTCATACTACGCACCTATAAGCTACGAAAGTGTTATAATATTGTATTGTCATCCAGAATACGTAATGGTATGTTTCATAACCCCCCTCTGCCAATAATTGGCTGTACTAAGTGAGGTACCTCTTGAAGGCATTAAAAGTAGCCCCACGATTGCGACAGCCCTGCACTTATGATACAAGGTGGACAGGGTTGACGCGCACGCAAGAGCCCCTCCACCAGTTTTGAATAATAAAGATTTATTGTTACAAATAACCTACTTATTTATTTAAGAATAAATAAAAAATTACTGAAAAAAATCCTATTTACGGACCGTATCTATTGCTGGTTCCGCGGCAGGTACGTGTGGGACTCACTCAATTGCTCGCTGAAAAAACCCACTAAAACTCCCCGATTTACTCATTCGTATACGATAGGGCATCGTGGGGACGACTCGGGTTCTGTCAAACCGATTCTCCGAGGCGGTTCCAGGCCTCTACCTAGATAGACTTAATAATCTACTTTCGCGCTCAAGATGAGTTAAATGTACATATTATTATGCGATACATAATTATGTACTGGAAATAAAATATCCTTCCACTTCCTCAGTCAGCGATTCCTCGGAGTTTGAGTGCAGACTGTAGATATTGGGTCCTTACCTATGAAATTGGTGTTTTTATTCTGTCTTAGCAATTTGTCCGTAACTATTAAGTTTCAGAACATTCTTATAAAATAATTGCCTCTTGTAACAATAGACCATATATTTGAGCTCGTATTATTTAATTTGATAATTTTTGTATGTTTAATTGTGTTAAAATTAGACACAAAGACAATTATTTTTAACTGCCTCCCGAATACATCATTTGATTTGCATTAACATAAAAACGATGAAAAATTTTTATCAAGCGTGTTCACACACATATTGCTAAAGCTTGTCTAATGATACATGCCAAATATTATTATCTCTGGATTTGTCGTTGTGAAGAAAACTGATAAAATGTAGTATGTAAAATGCAGACATCCCCAAAATCTCCATTCAAAACACCAATTTTATAGGTAAGGACCTAATATTAGGCAATTCACTAATCGCATGACGTAGTGTTGTGCGTGAATGTGTGTAATATATGACGGATCTACGCGCGTAGATGGCGGCGGCTTTGACTCATTTCATACAACACACATACATACATAATATAATCGCGACTATTATCCCCTAAGGGTAAGTCAGAGATTAGGCAAAAGCACCGCAAAAGCAGTACTGCCATACTCCGCGCTTCACAAAGCAGTAACTGTAGTAACTCAGCGTGACAGGTGGTGAGCCCGTCGCCGCTATAAGCTATTGGATGCTGTGCAGTTCTAAGTCCATTAGTCGCCTTTTACGTCACCTTGCAGAGTTTCTTGCCTGTATCTTCTCTTGACAAGGCCTCCCGGTAGTGAACAGGAAGAACAAAATGTCCAGGTGAACAAGTAGAAGTATATAATTTGTTTGTTAAGTTTTATTGTTTTTGACGCGTCAAAAGTGTAACTACTTGTTACCAAAATGATTAAATAAAGCATTTCATTTTATTTCATTTCCCGAGGGAAGAGATGGGTCGGTTGGTGGTTGGTAGTATTCTCTTAAAGAGCCACTACCACAAATTTCATACAATCTGTTGGAAAATCAGGCACACATCAGTGTGCCATACCTTACGACTGCCGTACTTAAGGGCCGGACCCTTAAGTACGGCAGTCGAACAGTAAGTTTTTCATACAAACGTAATACCAAAATCATCTTCAATTTGAGAATATCTGGACAAATCATCGTTAAAATTACATAATGATTGAAACAAATAAGCGGAAAATATGTCCGAAAACGTCGAAAAATTTACGAAATATAATCGCATATATTTATAAGTTAATAAATATTTTTAACAAATTTTTTTAACAAAAACAGAAAAATACTTTCTTAATCCGAATAACAGCGGAGATATTCTCAAATTGAAAATATTTTGGTATTACGTTTGTATGAAAAATTCACTGTTCACCGAACCCTTAAGCGTGCAGGTGCGTGTTGATGATGACGTGTTGATGAGCGCGCGTGGATCGTGTGTTTTTTCTATACAAAGGGAGATACTTTCATACAACTTAAGATCACCCATCCACTCCAACGGTCCGTCGTGCGGTTCAGTATGTGAATCGCCTAAGACTTGTAGAGGCTTTTGATTTTAACTGTATTTCTGTATTATATTTCAAAATTACACTTCCCACCAAAGGCTTCGATATCCCAAAACAATGAGTGAAATAGATTTAAATGTTTTATCGAATCAGTCGTTCCACGCAAAACGTCGATAGAAGACGCCTCCAAACAGCTGAATGAAAGTCATTGAAGCGAGCGAATGATCCTTTGTATTCGCATTCAGTTGTATATCAAACGTGGCCTCAAAACAAATATATTAGGCTGTAACGGACATAGTGGGGGATGGAAGGTATGCTATCTTTCTTTAGCAAGCGTAAGAGAAGTCTAGAGACAAAATTGCCAATAAGCAAGTGAAGAGTTAGGCCAATTTGGCCTTCGATATCGAAAACAAAGCTATTTTCGCTATGGCCAGTCTTGACTTACTCCGTGGTCGTGGTCGAATAAAAAGGCAATTTTCCAGTGCTTCATCTCCAGGAGGTCTAGCGCGAACCGAAGAGATATCATTCCTTGGTCCAGTCATGACACCATCTCAACTGAAGTTAAATTAGAGTAGGAGTTAAATTAGAAGAGAAGTACTTACTTTGTTAGTAATTAAATAAAAATAAGAATTTGTATACATAATCTGCATGTAATGCGTGTAATGTGGTTACACGATGGTTATCCACGAGGACTACTGCCGACAAACTGTTTAACAGTTTAATGTAAATGTTAACGCATTGTATTATTGGAATAAAAAAATTAAAAAAAAAGAATGGGTTTATAAATTAATTACTTAAGTTGTATAAATTGCGAATAAAATAAATATACTTAAATAAAAAAAATAATGAAAAACAAACTGAAGACTAGGCTGTATGGGCTGTAGTTCCCCTTGCCTTCCCTGCATATAGGGAGAATTAAAAAAAAAGTAAAAAAAGATGCAAAGCTGTCTGTGTTGCTTGTTTCTCGTTACTAGCCTATTACAGGTGGACTCGGGCCTTCATACATGAAGAAACACATGAGTAAGGCTATAGATAACGCCAGTACGCTGGCCCAATGCGGATTGATGGGAAGAAACGATTGCGATAGAGACTGGCACCAATGGCTTAGCGTGCTTTCCGAAGTACGAAGCAATTCAAGATCACAAAGTTTTAGTCACCCATACAAGGACTGACCATGGTGAAGGTGGCTTGGTGAAACCGCTACGCTACCGAAGTTTCACGAATCAAAAATGTGATATAACGCTGCCAGTTAATTGTCGTGAATCCCACACACGCCTACCGCCCAGACAGTGGTTCTGTTCCTTAAACTGATGTAAGTACGGAAAGCGCCTAAGCACCTCATAAATTGTATGTAAATATTAGGTCCTTACATATGAAATTGGCGTTTTGTATGGAGATTTTGGGGAACTCTGCATTTTCCATACTAACATTTTTTCAGTTTTCTTTACAACGACAAAACTAAAGATAATAATATTTGGCATGTATCATTAGACAAGCTTTAGATATATGTGTGATATTACACTTCTTAAAATTTATTTATCTTTTTTATGTGAATGCAAATCAAATTATGTATTCGGAAGGCACTGAAAAGGAGTTGTCTCCGTGTCCAATTTTAGCACAATAAAACTTAAAACGAATTTTCAAAACAAATTAAAAGAGTTCGAAAATATGGTCTATTTTTAGAGGAGGTAATTATTTTTTAAGAATACTCTCAAACTGAATAGTTACGAACAAAATACTAAGAGAGAAGAAAAACACCAATTTCATAGGAAATGACCCAATATAAGAACTATTTTTATTTTTAACAAGAGTTCTACTGAAGCATACTCCACCTCATCCCGAAGCCCCGGAGCCCCGCGTGGTAACAATTATTTCCAACATTTTCCGAGCGCGGCGTCGATGTCTTTCCTATTGTCTTTTGATGTGTGCAAGCGGGATAGGCAATAAGAATGTTTTGTCGATTACTTGATTTCCTCACGCCTTGGGTGCTACCTGCGGATGAGTACATAGGGATGTGATTTATTTTGGATTTATCGATTCTCGACCTTCTTCGACCTCTGCCTTACCACCTGGGAAATGAAATCAAATAAAATTTAAACATTAAAAAAGGCGTGATAATTATGCTATGATATTGATTCTTTTTATGTTTTTACTATTTAAAAAACCTCGAAAAGATTTGGAATTTATTTATTTATTTATGGGCAGTCAACAATCTTCTTCTTCTTCTTGCCCTTTTCCCACTCTAGGTGGGGTCGGCACAACATGTCTTCTTCTTCCATTCTCCTCTGTCACTCGTCAGCTCAGCATCCACTACTTTTATCCTCATATCATTCTTCACACATTCAATCCATCGCTTCTTTGGTCTTCCTCTAACTCTAGGTCCGTCCACATCCATGCTCAGCATCCTTCTTGTAATGTGACATTCATCCCTCCTCATCACATGTCCATACCACGCTAACCTATTGCTCCTAATCTTTTCTGTCACTGGCGCTACTTTCAAACTTCCTCTAATGTATTCATTCCTGATCTTGTCCATTCTTGTAACTCCACACATCCATCGCAACATTCGCATCTCTGCTGAGTGCAGCTTTCTTTCATCCATCGCTTTCGTTGCCCAACATTCAGATCCATACATTACAACTGGTCTAACGACGGATTTATAGATCTTCCCCTTAAGCTTAAGGGGTAATCTAGGATCACACGTTGCTCCTGAGACCTGGGCAGTCAACAATAACTTGTGCTAACAATAGTTCAAATTTTAACAATTTGAATAGCATTTATAAATCAAAATGAAAATTATTAGAAGATAGTGCATGTCGCTTGTATTATGCAATGTAGATGTGCTGTATTATATTAGGAAGTCCAATATTGAATTAAAATTTATATAAAAAAGCGACCGATGTATACTTATTTTAAAACAGAATTTTTTATTATAAAAAGTTATTCAAAATCACGGTTAGTCTTGCGCATAATATCAAGTGATATGTATAAATCTTTTGTAACTATATTGAATAAAACTGCTGGAACATTAGACAATACATGGTTTTCGTGATACCGCTGTCTGGATAGAAGTGGTCGACAATCTGAAATAAAATTATTGGAGATTGTTAAAAAATCGTTCATGTTTACAATATCAAAAATGTTAATTATTCAAATTGAAAGGATGTTATTCTTCATTAAACCCGTATTTGAGTACTATAAAGTACCATAATAATAATATTTCGTCTGGAATCTGTGCCAAAATATGCGCTTTTAGTAGGTAAAAGTGACAAACTTTGGTCTGGCACTGATTAAGAATTTACTTGTGATCGTGAATCATAGTGGTATACAATGTAAGATTTTAACATTAATATTATTTAGTGTAGTTTTTTAAAATATTTCACTCGTGCCAATGATGAATAAAAGCTTTCGTTATGAAAAAAAAACCTTCGAGATGAGTGTCTGAAGGTCTCCACACTAAAAATAATCATCGAAACTGGTTATGTTTACGGAAACTTAGAGCAAAATAACATTCGTTGAACTGGTTTCACTCGGTGATTTTTTTTTAAACACGTGCTTTTTACTTGTACTTCCCGGAAGACATTTCGAGATGCCACGATCAGTAGATTTTGCTATTGTGTTTCGCACCTGGTATCTGAGCGGTAAGGCTTTTGGTTACTTCAGCTCATCTTTCTGATTAAGTGTTCATTATAATATTTTTAAAATAGCCTTTATTTAGATGTCACATTTGTTTTTAAAAAGAAAAAAATCATTAAAAGAGCATGCTTTTGTTCAAACATTGTAGATAAAAAGTAGATACTTATTGTGTAATTTGTGCAACGTAGGTATTTTGAAACCGTATAAGTCGGTAACAATTATTCGTCACGGTAATAATATGTAATTCACATTATCCACGTCACACGTGCGAGTGTAGTGGAAATGTTGACAGTGGGCCAAATCACCCAAAATTACCTGCTGCACAGAGTCGACCAGTAAGATGACATAGACAGCACACGCGCCAAAAATGGTGAAAGCCATTGCCCAGTCTATAAATATCCTGAAACAATAAATTAAGAAATTTGTAATCTAAGTGGCAAATAGTTTTTGTTTTTAAAACTTTGTGTTAGAACGTGAGGTTTTTGCACGAACGTGGGATTTGAAAATTCGAATGTTAAATGTAATTTCGTGTTGTCGTGCGAATTTTGAGTTAAAAATAAGCGTACATTTTTAAGAAACTCTTGATTAAACAGTGATCGCAGAGTATTGCCCTGTACACATATCTTTTTTAATAACTCTGCGGTTTGCCTCAGGAGATGTTACAGCTTTATTGGATTCTAAAGAAGAGCTGGAGATTTGGTGGTTTCCCAATCTTGTACTCCTCATGTGTTCTCCACGAGGAAGGCCTGTGCCCAGTAGTGGGATGTATAGGCTGAGGACGGATCAAGTGTGTAATGGCGTGTCACCATCGGAGAGTTATACTCTAGTTGGTATTGCTAAAGTTCCTATTACCAAGGAGCTCGAGTATAAATACACTTAAAATATATCAGTGATGGTATGTTCCTAGAGGTGGGCTTCTACACCATAGATTTAGAATATTTTTCAGTACGCCAAATAGATACATGAAGCGTGGAAGGACGAAGCGCAAGAAATCCTTATCAAGTTCAAACCACCAAGGGTCAGGTTTTTGCGAGTTGCAAAAACCTGACCCTTGGTGCTGGAATTTATTTTTTAAATTACATAAAATCATTCATAGTATCATTAATAGTTAGGTATATGCACTCTATAAAAAATAGCTAGAGCGAGATAACTAGCGGTAAAGAAAAAAATACATCAACCAAAAAAAAGTTGTTGAATGAATATATAAGTAGGATTTATTATCGATAGCGATAGATTCTATCGACGTGTCTCACCCCTATGCACATCTGCGCCTTCCGCCGAACAGAGTCGATTTGTTTTACAAATCTTATCCGGGAACATTGTCTTAATACGTTACCGCTCAACCAGCCTTATTGCTTTGGGGTGATTCGAGTCGAATTCCACATAAGTCGAAATTAAATAGCGGGTGTTGATTGGAATGTAATTTTCGTGTTCTCGCATATGTCATATTAATCTTGAAGTATATTTGGATGTTAACGCCTCTGCCTATAGATACTTGTTATATTATATTGGGTTTTTACCTATGAAATTGGTTTTTTCTCTCTCTTAGTATTTTGTCTGTAACTATTAAGATTCAGAGTATTCCAAAAAAATAATTACCTCGTCTAAAAATAGACCATATTATTTTTGAGCTCTTTTGATTTGTTTTGATAATTTGTGTTAAAATTGGACACGGGGACAACTCTTTTTAAGTGCCTCCCGAATACATCATTTTATTTGCATTCACTTAAAAACGATAAATAATTTTTATGAAGTGTGATATTACACATATTACTAAAGCTTGTCTAGTGATAGATGCCAAATATTATTCTTTTTGGAAATTTAGTTGTGAAGAAAATTTTAGTATGGAAAATGCAGAATTCCCCAAAATCTCCATACAAAACACCAATTTCATAGGTAAGGACCTAATATGTGTAAATTTATAATGGAATTCAAAGATGGGAGAGAATAAAAGTAATGGATTTGAAAGTGGATGGGCGTGTGGTGAGAAGAAGACTGGAGAAAAGATGGATGGATTGTGTGAATGACGATATGATGTTAACACATCTACCTACCCCTTCGGGGAAAGAGGCGTGATGATATGTATGTACGTATAGTGGTGGTTGTATCTTGTGAATGGGTGACCAAAAAATTGTTATCTTGTATTCAATTTCTATATACTTGGAACTTTGTTAAATTAGTGGTAAGAACAAAGTGTCTTTGATTTTGGAGACAAAACAACTTTCACTATTGTCGTATTTTGATTGGGTGACCATTATAACCTCAAATTAATTATATTTCTTTAAATGGAAAAGTTAGTTTAGTACCTAGTGTTTAATACATTGAAATAAAGCAAGCATGATCGTATCTTGGATGTGTGAGCAAAAATTGGTAATATTTAAAATACTAAAATTCTATATACAAGGTACTTGGTTTAGTAGTTAGTACGCATTCACTTCGAAGCGAAGCAACTTTCAATATGGTTTTGCTTTGGATGGGTGACCAACATTTTTTATTTTCAAGTAGGAAGGCCTGTGCCTAGTAACGACATGAATATACCTTTTTGCTTTGTGTACTTAAATCATACACATACATATCATAATTTAACACCTAATTTGCTAAGTTATTAAAATCTTGTGCTTTAGAATGGGGCACGCCATTAAGCACAACCTTTTAAAACTTTCTGTTAATAACTCGGTTACGAATAATATCGTGGTAAGAATCCGTTAAATAATTAAAATTTTCAATTACTATATTTGGCTTATTTAAGTATAATTAGATTTAAATATAATTAATGACTCGATATTTAATTTTCTATCCCATCACATCACTATCCCATCACTATAAAAATTACACTTAATAGTGCGGGATCAGACCTTGTCGACCTGACATTTTCGATTGCTAATTTCTCATTTTCTGTTCAAAGAATACAGGGTCAATGTATAGACTATAAAAATCGAAAGGGCCTGCCGTGCATAATAGAAAAGTCAAGTGGGTGCTTTTTTGGATTGCCACCGCACCAGCTGAATGACATTGTTATCTTTTACGCATTTAACGTGTAAAATGAATTTCGTCTTCAATTTATAACTGGTAATTTATTTTTCCCGTGGTGATCCGGGACCAAAAAAGAATGTACCAACTGCTTTTCTTGCCTAGCATGTCGTAAAAGGCGACTAAGGGCGTATTGGGTACTGGGTCTGTGATTGTGCAGACGATGAGCTAGCCACTTGTTACTACTCTTTCCCGATTTTTCATCTGACCAAACCCAATTTTTGTATAGCTAAATGGGAACACAGTGCACCTTGGACTCTGCCTACCCCTTCGGGGATTCCAGGTGTGATTGTATGTATGTATGTGTGTAATTAATTTTTTGGAGTTATTATCAATTTCAGATTTTTTAGCAAGTCGTTATTAGATTTACCGACAATTATTTTGTAATTAGTTACCGTTTCTTTCTTCCCACAAATCTTCAAAGTGGTGGTCAAAGCAAAGCGCGTCGTTAATCTTGTATCTCAGCCGGTTTTTAGTTTTGTCTTAGTTACGGCACGGTCAAGTTGGTTGCTAAGTTTCGACCGACGGAGGCAGCGTAAGAATCTAACTAGGGAAACAGAGGGAAACACCCGGGCCTGCGGGAATTCCCCTTTTCGTGCACTGTGTACAAAATGGCCGAATCAAGAACGAAACATCTCTAAACATTTCGAAAGTATTGTGGACGCTGCTGTGTGTACATAGATTTTTGAAGGGTTTATTTGTTACACATAAAACATTATGTCTGTCCCCGAAACGTAAACATTGAGGGTTTCATAAGTACGCTGGTCGCCGGCGCCGGCCACGCGCGCTATAAGCTCGCATAATGTATGGAAATCTCGCCGGCGCGGCGCCGTTGGTCAGAGGCGGCCAGCGTACCTCTGAAACGTTCCTAAAACCCGATAATGATTAAATGAAAAAACTGTATTTCAATATAATCTGCACGAATTTATCTTCTATCTTGAAATTTGTTTTTTAGTGCGTGTTGGTGGAGTGGCACTCGAAAGCCTAGCATGGACTGAAGAAAAAGATGTCCAGAAGCATAATTGCTTAGGACAAAATCTCATATAAGCGAAGAATAATACAGCTTCAGAATTGTTACACTTAATAGACACCAAAACCATGCATAAAGAGAGGTCATTGCAGCCAGCGTCCTCACCAAGAGCACCACGTCTCCTCTCCAGATGTTTTCTGGCACAGCACGCAGTAATTCGCACCAAATCTCACAAGTCGACCCTATAAAAGAAAGAAAGAATATTAATTTATTTTGACTTAAAAATCACAAACACGCAGCATCTTCACAAATCACTCCGGCAAAGTTCACAAAATAATTTTGAATGCCAGAAAATGATAAATTTATATTACAATAATCGTCCCACTGCTGAGCACAGGCCATCCTCATGGAGGAGGAACACTTGAGGAGTATGGGCCGTAACACCACGCCCAATGCGGGTTGGTGGGTAGATACGGTTGCAATAACAACCGAGAGCAACGCCTTAACGTGCCTTTCAAAGCACAGAAGACTTCGAGATCACAAAATTTGGTCACCCTTTGGTAGCTTTGTTTTCGATATCAAAAGCCAAAGCGTACTACCTACTATGCCACAGTACGTTCTATTTTACGATCCTTCACTTCGCTCGAGTTTCAAAAATACGCCCTCGCCGTAAAAATACTACTTTTGTTATTTTTTCATTTATACCATATCCTAATCTATCCAGATTCTAACTTCAATAAATGGCTATTGTTAATACGAGTCCGGGAATCTCGTACAACCCAGGATCAGAATAATAATCGCCTTTTAAAGAACAAATAAAAGTAAAATCCTTAGCACGAGGGGCCTCGACCCCATCTGTAGTGCTTCCAATTAAGCCAGCGCAGTTGAGGCTGTCACTGAATTGGGATGAAAATTGAAGTGACGGACTGGGGACGAAGTATTGAATTTTCTGAGCACAGTCGGCCAATGAGAACACTGTTTTTTAAGGTATAAGTAGTAAGATTCTATACTGTCTAATGTCGGTGAGACGTAGAGGTTGTCGATATTAAAACTAAGCCATTTCGCATTTAGCCAGCGTGGTGGTGTAATGGCCCGAAGAAGGCCTGTGCCCACCCGTGGGACGTATATAGGCTGCTGACGAAATCCTATAATAAAGTTTAGATTATCGTCGTCTTCAGATGCTTGTAATAGTCCCAAACACCGTTATAACTTTATTTTGAGATCGTATTTGACAGTTTAATCGACATTTTATCATATGGTTATTAACCCGTTCAAATATCCGAAGGTATTCGTTATTATACACCGCAATGGGTTAATTACCTTCTTTGGTTGTATGACTTTAACAACAAACAATGAAAGATTTATCGATATTTTTAAAAATATCGATATCGACCCAATAGCATCCCTTTGACTGTACACGATTGTTTGGTCTGTTTTGGCAAGATTGTTTTACGATTGCTCCGCGGGATGCATGGAAATGAATTAATTATTGCATGTCACCTCTTGCCGGGACACAATGGGAGATGGATTTTTGCGTTTTATTGGTAGTGTCGTGTATTTCCTTTTGGTAATATTTTCCAAAATTCGATTTACAAGTTTAATACATAAAGGGCGAATTCGACCAAATTGAGATTAGTAACACGGGAATAGTAATACCACACTGAGTTCACACGATTGGTCGAATTTGCCCTAAGGGCGGAGCCGATTAGCTATCCTAGTTTTTTTCATGTTTGGCTACACGCCAGTAATATTATTTTAACGAAGTACGCAGTTTTTCGCGCACAAATGTGTCAATGTCTCGTTTGACGTAAGGCAGATTCGACCAATCGTTTCAGCTCAATTTGGTGTAACTATTCCCGTGTTACTAATCTCAATTTGGTTGAATTCGCCCTTAGTCGAGTTAGGTAACCTGTTAACATTGTACCTACATTATTCTGTATTTTCATCAATAATGTAACTATATTGTGAAGGAAAATAAAGAAAATATATTATTATTACTTAACATATCCGGCGAAATGTAGGTGTTCACACATCGGCCTATAGTTTCTTCCATTCTATTTAATATTTATTCATAAACATTACAGATTTATTGAAATTCGAATTCTGATATTCCTGGAATACTATTTCGCTAGTTCGCTGTGTCGAATACCTCGCGATCACACATTCCCCGTTCAATTCCATCTTCTTTACAGCTCATTGATTCAATATTCCAATGAATTGTGTATAAAGTTATGAAGAAAATTGAAGAAGAATACTAAGTAATACATAATAATAAAAATTGCAAGAAAAGCATTAACAATATTAGATTCGATAAATAATAAAACGATTTATTATATAGTGATAAAAGAGTTTCATCGATATTTGTAAAGACCCGTCACTAAGTCATCGATATCCGGAGCGGCTTCTCGCGAGATTGTTTTATTATTGCATTGTTAGCGAGCATATCGCAATCGTTGGTTGGATTAGGGGGGGGGGGGGGGGGGTCTAGACTGGCTGATTGCACTTTGTTAAACTGAGTGTTTTCATAAATATCTAGAACGGAATAAAATAAGGTGATACATTGATATGTTTAATGGAAACGGTTACCACACGAAGCTATACACCTTTATCAGAAAAAGTTTATAGCGACCACGGAGGTCCGCTACAAGTACATACATAAATATAATCACGACTATTATCCTCTAAGGGTTAGTCAAAGACAAAAGCACCGCAAAAGCAGTCCTTTCACCGCTCCACCGAGCAGGGACTGACGCCTGAGCCTGTTGTGCAATTGTGTTATTGGACGGTTGTGCAATGTGCAGTTCTACGTCCATTTGTCGCCTTTTACGACACCCCAAGCCGCTACCACACAGCTATGGATAGTAAATAAATGTTTGGGTGATGAATTACAGGCATTTCTTCTCCAGTCTTGTATTATTCGCTCGTTTTTTTAAAAGCATCACATAACACGAGTGTGTAATACCTAGCTATGTGCAGTTTCATACACTACTTTATCTAATCTGATACATTGAATATATCAAATAAAAGATAGAGCTTCACATCAACAACTGTGCATATTGGCACAATACACGATGGGATCCTGCGTAAACTTTTAAAATAGCGTCGGGGTAGTGTGCTTAAAAGCGTGTACGACCATTTGCACCACGGCGTTTTAGAAAAGCTTTTCTCGTTAGGCGGTTATAATATGATTACGGTCGTTTACGATTCAAATCAAATCAAAATCAAAATTCTTATATGTAACAGTTCTCATAGTTTATTAAATAAATAAAAACACATTATTTAAAACGGTATCGATATCATTATCGATAAGCGCACAGCACTAGCGTCTCCCACAGTGGCATTGCTAAATTTCCGTATTAATACCATCTAA
Organism: Parapoynx stratiotata; assembly: GCA_910589355.1. Taxonomy (NCBI): domain Eukaryota; kingdom Metazoa; phylum Arthropoda; class Insecta; order Lepidoptera; family Crambidae; genus Parapoynx; species Parapoynx stratiotata. The sequence goes on from OU342483.1 coordinate 291,119, forward strand.
GATTTGCTCTGTCTATGAATTGGAAATGTAATTCGAGACACTGCAAACACGGGTCCAGCTTTATTGCAATGTAATTAACACGGTCAACAATTTATTTTTATTTATTTATTTAATAATTTATTGTACACAATAAAGAAAGAAATATACAATCAAGAAATAAAATTACAATAGGTAGGGCTTATATCTATAAGATATCTCTTCCAACCCACCTGCGACAGGAGAAGTGCACAAAGAGAAAAACAAGTTGCGTGTACCTACTTAAAATTATTATAAGCATAATAAATTATATTATAATAAATAGCCTACTTATATTAAATGACTTTACTTATATATATATATATATATATATACATATAATAACTAAAATATATACATATATACGTAATATATACTTGCAACTAATATACATATACTTACATACCTACCAACAAAGTACTATATATAGAATGATGAAAATAACAGAAAGTTAGTCTTAATGAAAGAAAGATAAATAAATATTTATAAAATCAAGTTAAGGATAAATAATATTCTTTTAGCCTCTTTTTAAATTGAGTGAGTGTTTGACAGTCTCTAATTGACGACGGTAAAGAGTTCCACAAGTTGACGGCGCGAAAAGTAAAGGAATCCTTGAAAAATTCAGTGCGAAGTGACTGTGATGGCAATCTGAGCAGGGAGCGGAGGTGAGATCTGCAAGGAACAACTGTAGAACGAGCATATTGGAATCGTTCTCGAAGATATGTGGGATAGGTTGGATTATGAAGAATATTGAACAGCAAACAAAGAATCCGGGAATTTCTGCGTAGACGAATGGGAAGCCACTTCAGCTGAGATCTAAAAGTCGAGATATGGTCGTATTTTTTAAGTCCGAATATGAAGCGAATGCAAACATTTTGCAGACGCTCCAGCTTATTTAACAAGTCCTCAGTGACGTCCAGGAAACAAGCATCAGCATAGTCAATGATTGGCTGTATCAAAGACTGTGCCAAGGAAATTCTAGTTGGAATGGGTAGGAAGTACTGGAGGGACCTGAGTGAGTGAAAGGACGAAAAGACTTTGCGGCTTACCTCGTTTACATGCGCTTTCCAGTTCAGGTTGCTGTCAAATATGAGCCCCAAGTTTTTAGCTGTAGACGAGATGGGTATTACTGATCCATTTAAGAGGACAGGCGGAAATGAGTCTGTTTTTACCTGACTTAGCATGTATCGGCTCCCAATAATCATAGCTTTTGTTTTAGTCGGATTAACAAGGAGACCGTACGAGTTAGCCCAGGCATTGACCCGCTCCAAGTCTCCATTCAGAACCGAGACTGCTTCATTGATATCGGTTATACTAAAATGATGATATATCTGCAAATCGTCAGCATACAAATGAAACCTAGAAGTAATTACTCCGGCCACAGTGTTTATAAAGCATGAAAACAAAAGAGGTGATAGTATCCCGCCCTGAGGCACACCGGCCGAAAGACCGCACCAGTCAGAGCGGTTGTCATCATGTCGGACACACTGACACCGGTCGCGAAGATACGACTCGAACCAAGACAAGGCTGCACTAGAGACATTCAATGAGCCAAGTACGCCTAGGAGAATATCGTAATTTACAGCATTGAAGGCACTGCTAAAGTCCAAGAGCAGTAGAAGAGTTAATTGCTTGTTTTCCATCGCCAACCTTATGTCATCAGTAACTTGTATAAGTGCTGTAACTGTGCTGTGGCCAGGACGGAATCCGGACTGATAGGGATTTAGCAGATTGTTGGAGAGCAAGAATCGTGACAATTGCTTGTGGGCTAGATGCTCAAGGACCTTGGAAAGGAATGGGAGAATTGAAATAGGACGGAAATCTGAAGGGGAAGTGGGACAAGTAACTTTAGGCAAAGGTATGATATGAGCTTGTTTCCAGGCGGAAGGGAAACAGTGATTAGAGAAAGAGAAATTAAAAATATGAGTCAACACAGGAGTTAGTTCATCGAGTAAGAGTAGAATCATCTTGGAACTTATGTTATCATTCCCAGATGCAGCAGACGAAATTGCTGAGACGGACTTCCTGACGTCGTCACACGAAACATCACATAGATCGAAAGAGACAGAGGTAGGGCAACGCACATCTGAAAGTTGTTGCAGCGTCGCAGCTTTAATATGTGAATGTGGACTATAATGAAATTCGAAATATTAATCGAAGTTACTACTTATGTATAAACTGACCGCAACATTACTCTTTAAGACAATAAGACTTACTCCGTGGGATATTGAGTTAAACATAGACATACACATTTAGTACTTAACATAGAAAACATCATGTTATTATAATCATGTTACCTACATCCTCAAAGGGGTGAGAAGAAGTATTAACACCTACTTGTTGCTTGATATACAAGACAAGACAGACAAGGCGAAAGTGACTGATGCTTTATTTCTTTGGTGCTGCTTCAATTTCTCTTGCACTTGGACATTTCTCTTACTCCACTTTTTTAGTACACTGCCGGTCGTCTGAAGGGTTGAAAGCACTTTACCCTTTGATACCAAAACGTCTTGTTTTGGAGTCGTGTGTCCGCGATACACGACACTGGGTGGCACAATAGATGTACCCAAATAATGAACTATAAACTACTTACTGGCAAGCGCTCGTCTCCAGCTCCTGAATAGCAATTTGGACGTGGTTTGGGAGGAGTGCTCCCTTGAGCCAACTAGGCTGATCAAAGCCAAGCCAGGCCTTTTTTCATCCACAATTATGACGACACTTGCACAGTATACCAAATAAAAGAACACCAACACAGGGGTCCCTATTGGGCTACCAAGACGCCTGAACAACTTCTTTAGCACCACGATATGGATGCCGCGAGACCGGATCGCGTACTTCACACACCTATTCGCTCGCGCGCTCAACCACAAATTCCCGACGCATCATTCAACCTAGCTAATTAAAGGGCGCGCCATTGGTTTATAACACCACTTAAGGTAAGATGGAGTTACATCTTCTGTTCTTTTTCATTTTTGATTATAAAATTATGTAGGAATTACATTATCGATAAGAACTATTGATCGACGCCCATCACTACGAACGCCTTTGTGAGTTTGCTCAATTGCTGTATCGATATCCAAGACTTGCTATACTCGAAACCTGTGATTAATGCAACACTAACGCAAGGCTAAATTGGTGCGCAGTGCTGTTGACTCGAAGACCTTCCTTAATTAAATTGATGGTCACTCCGGCGACTAGTGGTGATTGGTACTGATTTATTTATCGATATTCATTCTTACTTGCTTCATATTGATTACACTGTAGTATTTCGTTCTAAGCCTATATACGAGTAATGATTATGAACACACAGACATACATTTCGTCACTAGCCTATATACGTCCCACTGCTGGGACAGGCCTTCCTCATGGAGAAACACATGAGAAGTATGGGCCGTAACACCACCACGCTGGCCCAACGCGGGTTGGTGGGTAGTAACGGTCGCAAATGTGACCGGGACCAACGGCTTAACGTACCTTCTGAAGCACGGAGGAGCTCGAGATCACAGTCTTGGTCTCCCATCCTCGACCTGACCATGGCGAAGGTAGCTTTGTTTTCGATCGAAGCCAAAGTGCACTGACCACTACGCCACCGAGCTCGACATTTAATTGAGTTCAATTTATTATGAATATAGCATGTCTTGCACTGATTTATTAAAACAGTAATTTAGTAAAAGATAATCATTTCGGCTGAGCCCCAGCCTTAGTACTGTGTCCAACCAATAATTGTGTTAGTTACTGCAGTAGAGACAGTGTATGAGCGCGTTTGGAGTGACAAGGGCCTGAAGTGTTAATCTATTACTGAGGAACCGTCCGAAGCGCTTTACCGACACCTTCGTAATGCGAGCTTTGCTGGTGACATCTTGGAAGGCTCGCTTTGAGGGATAAAATGTATGAAGATTTGTGTCTTATGGCAATAAAATACACTAGAGACATTTTTAATCTTTCATTTATGTGTTTTTTTTTATTTTGTATTTTGCCCATATTGACAACCTTTGAGGCTGAGGCTATAAGCTATTACTTATTTCTCGGCATCTCTGAGGTTCCAAGTTCCACAATTTTACTAGCACTTATTATTATTATTAATTACTATACATACATACATATAATTACGACTATTATCCCCTAAGGGTTAGTCAGAGCCTAGGCAAAAGGACCGCAAAAGCAGCCCACTGCCACAGTCCGCGCTTCACCAAGCAGTGACTGCACATGATTGTGACTACAGCGTGACAGGTGGTAAGCCCGTCGCCGCTATAAGATAATAATGGCCGGATTGTGCAGTTCTTAGTAATCACTATAATATATTATAATTACAGTAGTTATTACATTATCAGTCATGTACTTTGAGCTATGAAACTTCTCCCAGCCTTATGACCTCCAGAATTGTAATAAAAATTGCCATCTAAAACGTACTGGTGAGTTGACATAACAAACTAACAAATTATGGAAACCTGAAGTATTTATAAATAATAATTGCTTTTTAATGTTTTTTTTTTCAGAAAATGATCTCTATTTCGCTAAAATATCTACAGTAATATTCATACAAAGCAAGCATCATCATTGTAATCGGTCCGAGTTCGTCCACGGAATTAAATTATATCATCACGCCTCTTTCGCTGAAGGGTTAGGCAGAGGTGTTTAGTACGAGTAACACCCATATTTTACAGCGGTAAAATAGGTAACTTAAAAATAATAATCGAAATTATTCCAAAGCAAAAAAAATAAATCCTTGACATCGACACCCGCACATCTACTTTATTGTAATACTTTACTCAAGCTCTGCGCTGACCTGCGGATCACAAAGTCTTGGTCACCCATCGACGGCCTGACCATGGCGAAGGTAGCTTTGTTTTCGATCGAAGCCAAAGCGCACTGACCACTACGCCACCGAGCTCCTCTCCGTCTCGTATGATACGAGCAAACTCGCGTGCGGCTCTGCCTTCAAACTCATACTCGACCTGCAATTGCCTATTTCGCTGCCTTTGCAATAATGTACTATTCCAGAGATGAAGACCTTTGTGGCCTTTTTTTACGACGAGTAAGAAACATATACGGATCGTACATACAGTCGAGTATACTTATATACACATTTTAGATGTGACAATCTTTATTATCTTCTTATAAGAGTCATTTGCAGCAAAAGTGGTTACACATTTTTGGAGTTGACTATTCCTACCGCTGCCGGGCGCACCTGGGTCTTACTAGTAAGCTGCAATGCCCACTTGTTTCTACATTTAGTCTGCAATATAACACTTGGATTTGGAACGATTGGATTCCGCTAAACTAATTTTCTTAGCCTTTCCACCACAGCTATGCTATTTTGCTATGCTGTGGATGAGGAAAAATAGACCAATGGGATGGCACCGTTTTGCAAGCAAGTGAAACCTATTTGTCTCTTTTCCCTCGCACACAGGATAGATATATAGCATAGCTCCCAGTGTAAAGGCACCTTAAGGGAAGAATCGCCAACCGACGAGACTATACGGCCTTCCTAGGCTTAAAGCACTAAAATCTAAAAGGTAATGTTTAGTCGAGAAGTGTCCGTTATATCCCGTGTAACCGAAAGTAGGTATAGGTATCGATGCAAAATTCATAACCTCCTTTCCTGCATTCGAAAGGCTGTCGACATATCTGTCGATAATTATGTGATTGGCTATTAAAAAAGTGGCATGAGTTTCTTGCGGGGGTTTATTAAGTCTTACTCTCGCGATCCAGCCGCTTGTATCAATTATAACAACAGTCAAAGCGCTGTGGATGTACTAATTTTATAATTGTTTTTAATCATTTGTTTCTTTTCCACTCATTTTGTATCTAAGATAATTGGGGCGAAAATTGCGGCGTATATTAGGTTAGTGACGAAACAACAATTAAGGACATTACATTAAAGACCTACGTACTTTAGAAACAAACTTAAAATGTATCTAACCTAACAAAGAGTCACTCGGTCCGGTAATGAAGTGCCCCCCCCATTACCGGAATGCAATTAGTCCGGGACAGACAAAGCCGTACCTGGCCGGGCCGTGAGGAATTCATGGACACTCTGACCGAACTGTAAATGCTATGTTAATTGCGAAGGTGTTGTTGTAGGTCGTTTTAAATTGTCAAGAGCCTGGCTTTTTAATAGACTCATAGTTTTGTGTTGATACTAGAGGATAATGCCCTCTGAGGAATGTAATAGTCCATCTAAGAAGGAGTGAGAGGAAGACCAAAGAAGCGACGGATTGAATGCGTGAAGAATGATATGAGAATAAAAGAAGTGGATCCTGAGCTGACAAGTGACAGAGGAGAATAAATAAATAAATAAATATCCTCAGACATTCACACCTATCAACTAGTCCCATTTTAAGCAACTAAATGCTGCTTGTTTTACGGATACTAGATGACGGACAAATATATTTAATAGATAAATACACATAATTATTAAGAATATATATAATATTATTAAGAATATATATAATATTATAATGAACATCCAAGACTGGAGAGCAAATGTCTGAAAATTCATTCATCACCCAAACACTTGCCTCCACTGGGGATCGAACCCAGGACCTTTCGAGATGGCGGCGCCTTGAGACCGGCGTACAGACCACTCGACCACGGAGGTCGTCAAGACTGACAGAATGGAAGAGAATGGAAGAAGACATTGTGCCTACTCCACCTAGGGTGGGAGAAGGGCAAGAAAAAGATATCGTCCATATAGGCCCCGATCCAAATAAGAACGTAGGTATTTACGACAGCCAAATCACAGTATCACAGTCGCAAACTTTTTGGCCCACACTCCATGAGGCCACAGGAAGGGACGAATGTAAGAGAGTATAGAGCGTTGGTGTTCTTATATAGCGAGATCGGGCCCTGAACTACTCCTACTTATTCAGCTTCATTCAGCGTTTGTCCATAGAAGTCACCAGTTTTGTATGATCTTGTTCAGCTTAAGGTTGCTGAAGATTCCTCTTCCGCTTCCTCACAATCAGGAAGTTCCGCAATATTTTGAGCTCTTCACCCGTTGCCGCATCCTGATAAAAAAAAATCCTTTTTCGCTATCGCTGCCTTAAAATTTAAAAGGAATTTGAGGAATTTCACGGCGCATGAGAGTATCTATGGCAATCCATGCGCGCCGTAGCATGATGCGCCTGAGCCGAACGGTCAGCGAGCGAGCCATCCCCACCTCTTGCTTGTATGTCACTCAACCTCTCCTTAAAGACTGGACCAATTTGGATGTGTTGAACACACACAAAAAATTATCATCACCTCTTCCTCAACCGCTTCCTCTTCCTCGTCATCTCTTAAAAAAATATCTTCATCTTAATCCGCATCCATAATTTGACCTTGAAAATTCCTCTTCCTCCTTCTTTTCCTCATAATCACTTCCTCAACCCTAGTTCAGCTGTCCGCGTCTGTTCAACCACGTAAGCATCTCATATAAGATCGTTTACACACAGAAACGCCGAATGAAGCTGAATAAGTGTTAGTAGTCCTAGCATCAAAAATCTGAGTGATTTGTGATAAATTTTTGCGTAGGTGACATTTAAATGTAAATGTTTATCTGTAATTCTATCCCCGAAGAGGTGGGCAGGACAGTTAATCATGTAGGCGTGTAATTTAATTTATTTTAGTTTAGTTTAATTTATAAGTTCATTTTCATTGATTTCCTTTCATTTAATTTATCAAGCTTGTTAGAGAGATTTCGTCCTTATAATTGACCGTAACGATCGATGCAATTAAAGAACAGAATGTATTTTTTACAGATTTTGTTGGTTCGATTCCCAGTTGTGGTAAGCGAATTATAGAAAATTGCAGTTTTCTATCTTTTCAAAAATAAAGGAATGTCTTCTATCTACAGTATTAAGAGTACTTTCCCTTCAGGTGGCATTACAAAATTCCACTCTGTATATATTGTTTATTATCATTTTATTTAGCCTAAGAAGTGCCAGTCTAGCCTCAGCCGCGGGACAGTAGGCCTCATTGGGAGCGATGTGACGTCACTGACGTAATGGCTCTTGGTGAAAGGAAGGTTAAATGGATTTGAGCACTGGGTCGATGGGCCACGAAATAAGCGTGGTTTGCACCGAAACGGTTGTGGAAATCAAATTTTGTGGGAAGTATACGTCATTGATGGGCACACCTATCTACATGAAGACACGTGGGACATGACCTACAACACGACCACGCTGCCGCTGGTGTCGGAAGTAATAATAAAATGAATCTGATAAATATTTTCAATCTACTTTAAAAAATAGAATCGCAATCGCAGCGAAGCACGGTAAGTCCTCAAGATCATAAAATCTTGGTAACCAAATCACAAAATCACAAAATCTTGGTAACCAATCCAAAAGCAAAGATAAAACTCACGACATTAATATTAATAATCTAGATTATATTGATAGTATCTAAAAACAATCTACATGAAATATATTGTAAAAATAACAAAAACGAAACTCAACACTTTTTAGTTCGTAGGACAAGCCCTCCTGGTAGCTAGCGACTGCCTAATTACGTTCATAGGAGTAGGTAAATACTTAAATACCAAAATTGTATAAACGGTAAATGGAGAAATAATATTGGGTCCTTACCTATGAAATTGGTGTGTTTTTTCTCTCTTAGTATTTTGTCTGTAACTATTAAGATTCAGAGTATTCCTAAAAAATTATTACCTCGTCTAAAAATAGACTATATTTTTGAGCTCTTTTGATTTGTTTTGATAATTTGGTGTAAGTTTAATTGTGTTAAAATTGGACACAGAGACAACTCTTTTTAAGTGCCTCCCGAATACATCATTTTATTTGCATTCACTTAAAAAAGATAAATAATTTTTATGAAGTGTGATATTACACATATTACTAAAGCTTGTCTAATGATAAATGCCAAATATTATTATTCTTGGATTTGTCGTTGTGAAGAAAACTGAAAAAATTTTAGTATGGAAAAAGCAGAATTCCCCAAAATCTCCATAAAAAACACCAATTTCATAGGTAAGGACCTAATATTTTGACGTTGTAATACACGTTGCTTCAGGCTCGTGTCTCCCTTGGGAAAACAGAGAAACTTATATTTTTGCCAATTGCACGATTCCCAAAAAAAAATTCTAAGCGGTTTAGTGGCCCGACCTGTCTGCCGGGCGTCAGACTTAGACTGCATTAGATAGATGTTACTTTAATCAAGGGCTACAGACTTTGACGACGATCCATTGTGATGCTGTCTGTTCAGGTGACCTTCTGTGCGAAATTATTTTACTCCGGAAAGGACTAACCTGATAATATTTGACGCCTTTTTTGTCTTTATACTCGTAGGTACTTAAGACACATTTTATGGTCTGTATTATTGGTTTGCCTCTTTTTAAGCTATTGCATAGCTTCTATCGCGGGTAGTGTTGAGTAGGACTTACAAGAGGCATTACATTTGTACGGGACATGACGTCACATTGTAAGAGTGGCTCACAATTTTAAAATGTACTACTTCACATTTTATGTCGCGGTATTCGCGTTTACTCACTCACTCACTCACCGAAAGAACTGAGACTGAGAGAGACGAACGCGAGCGAGGCATTACATTTTATTGTAGTTCCAATTTTTGCCACCGGGACATTGTCATTGTGGCACTGTACTCCATTACTAATAATATCACATTGTAAAATGTCGTATTAAGTACTCATTGCATATTGCATTACAACAAGTGAGTATTACAACACTACACATTACACAACTTCTAATAATTCATGTTAAAACCCAAGGTGGTTACCAAAATGAAACACCGTGTCCAAGGCAAATACAAATTTTAATTAACATCGGTTTGACCATATAAGTCTATGAGAGTAAACAATAGTGCGTTTTACAGGATAGATGGCGCCATCTAGTGATTCAACAAAGAACTAATTTTAACAAAGACGCCACTTTGGTTTTATTTATTAGCTAACTATTACACATTGTTTATTATGAGTTTTGTTATTTTATTAATTAGTTTATTAACATTTATTTTAGATAATTATTTTATGATTTAATTTACTTATAAGTGATCCGAACGAAATAATGTATATGCAAACTACCAACAGTTTATATAATTTGTTTTCTTATCGGTCACCACGCTCAAAAAGTGTAACTTGAATTAATATCAAAGAAAAACAAATACTGCATGAATAAAATAAATAAATAAAATTATGATTGCATAAGTTGATACAAAATGCTATGCAATAGCTTTACCGCGGCAGTCCCCGAGTGCCACACGTCTGTTTTTGTGTTTTGATTGTAACTTCAATGGTCAAGCTTCAGATATCTATAATAAAACGGTAGAGGTCGAATGTCTGTACATAGAAAAAATGCTTTAAACCAAGGATGTATAAAGAGGGAAAATACTAAAAAAATATTTTTTTAAATTTTCTTTTTCTCTGTTTGTCTGTTTGTACGGACTAATCTCCGAAGTGGCTAAACCGACTTCAATGAAATTTTGCATGGTGATACCTTATATCCCTGGCAACTTCTTTTATACTTTTTATTCTGGAAAATCAAAGGGTTCTCGTGGGATAGTTAAAAAACCATAGTAACAACAACTAGTTTAACAAATAAAATGGGCATAATTTCTGATTACCGCGCTGATTACTTTAATCGTTTAATTCAAGTAATCTGAACTAAGGTTAAAGTTCTCTGTTTGACCTGTATGTATGTTCGTGATTATCTCGCGATTGGCTGAACCGGTGCTGATGGGGTTTTTTACAGTCTTATGTTGTCATATAACTAATTCTCTTGGTTTTGACAGTGTAACGAATGTGTATTTCTCAAGATGCTACGTACTATAAAAAATTAAAACAACAATACCTATTCGGACGACCACCGTGGCTAAGTCGTCTGTATCTACGCTGTTTCTAGAAGTTTTGGGTTCGATTCTCACTTTTAATGAATACAAAATGTTTGTTAAATAAATATAGGCATTCATTCTCCAGTCTTGAATGTTTGTATGAAGGCGTAAATATATTATGTATGTATTAACATGGATATAACTACGAGTATTATGTATATTTGTCCGTCATCGAGTTTATAACACACGCAGGTGTGGGTTGTCATAATTTGGGCCTTCATATTAGTTTCGTTAATTGATACATGTAAATGTTAAAAGTAACTTATTTTTATTTATAAATACTGCTTGCAAACCGATAGCGATATAAATGCAACAGTTCTTACAATGGCGCAACACTTTATATGTCGAATAAGTATGAATTGCAATGAAAATAAACTGAGCGCCATAAAATAAGGCTGTTGCGAGCACTTATTGTTTGAATCATAAACTAGAATTAACTGTTACTAGACATGTAGAGTTGTGTGTAGTTTTATATTCGCTGAGGTAAACGAAATATTTCATAATTCGTCAACAGCTGCATGCGACCCACTGCTGGGCACAAGCCTTCCTAAATGGAAAAACATAAGGAATAGGAGCCGTTTCAACCCCACGCAGGACTAATGAAGATTGGTGGGTAGACACCGTTGCAATAGCGACTGGGACCAACGGTTTCACTTGCTTTTCGAAGCAAGGATGAAGTCAAGATACTTAAATTTTGGCCATCCAACCAAGGGCTGACAATCGTGAAAGTGGCTTCGTTCTCAATATCGAAAGCCAGTGTTCGAACCACTACGCATCCGAGCGCCACTACTAAAGTACTTACTAAAAACTAAAAATGCAATAAAAATGCTGTATTGTATTTTTTTTTTCTTTTTCGTTGTCTTTCTAAGCATTTGCTAAATTGGTGTACAATAAATATTATATAACCTTCATTTAATGAAATATTTTTTTCCAATCAGATGCTGAATAAAATTTTATTCATCCTCACACTTAGCCGAGTGTCTTCGGTCGACGTAGACGACAAAGAGAAACGAATATTAGAATTGGAACTTGAGAGGAGTGACCTTATCAGAAAAATAAATGAAGCTATCGACGACAGTATCAAAATCCTTAAGAACAACAACGACACTGACACACTTTTCACTCTAGAGAATATGAATGATCTGAAGAATCAATTTCTCGATCTTAATAACACTGATGATAATCTTGCTAAGGGTAATATCACTGAAGGTTCCAACGAAAATGACACTTTTGACGTAGAAAATAGAAGCGGACTTAATTCTTCGATGAGAAGGAACTTTGGTATTCTCACAAACACTAATAATATGAAAGTGAGGCTAAATCTAGAGGATGTTTATAACCTCCTTAACAGAGACTCTCCTCTAGCAAAGAAAACAAAGAAATGGGAATATGCCAATAACTTGGCAGTACAAAACAAACTGAATGCGTGGATACTGATGAGGCAAGAAATGAGAAACAAAAAGAGAGGTCAATTAAGGTATAAATTGGAAGAGTGTCCACGTCAAGGCCTGAAGAAAGGTAAGAAGCAGAAATCGAAAAAGAGAGCGAAGTATCCATGCTGTAGGAAATGCTGCAAGCGATCCTATCTGGGGTGCTTGTAATTTTGTATGGACATAATAAAACTTTATTCCATTTTTAATTATTTTTAACCCACTCTTATTCTTAAGGAGGTAGATAGATAGGTAATTGTCGCCCTTAAGAAGACCTTAAGTCCTTCAGTCGTTCAAGACGAGACCTTCAGTCGTTCAAGACGAGAGCGTACTTATTCCCAAAAGTCGGCAACACATTGGCAGTTCCTCCAGTGCAGAATATGTCTTGTCATGTGGCGGTGATCGGTTGAGCACTTTCCATCAGTAGTACCGTCTGCCCTTGCGTCCACTTACGAGTATACAAAAAATCTCATCTATTCCTGTGGCCATACAAGCAAAAAGACCAAACTCGATAAAAATTGACATGATACGATATGAGGGTTAGTCTATCTCTTTCTGGTCCTTAATCAAGCCTAGTAGAAGTGGAAGCAGGTGTATCTTCCAGTGATTTAATCTTCACATTGTTGAGAGAGTAAACTCGCTGAACAAACTGAGGAAATTAATAAAACGGTACTTGATGAATAATCCCATAGACTGGCTCTCTGACACACAGCTGCTATGTTTGGAGAGCTAAACAACTGATAAATTTCACGCTTGGTACTGCTTAGGTAGTCTAAAAGTTTTTGCTTTCATAAATAAATCATCATCACCCCTTTTTCCCTGAAGGGTAGGCAGAGGTGTTACCACCCACATTTCGCCAGATATGTTAAGTCCCCATGTAACAGGTGGCGAGCCTGTAGCCATGTCCCAGTAACATGTGAAGCAAGAGCTAATCACAATGAACTGTACATAAGTTTTATTAAAACTCAGCGGTACAGGCGGTGGGTTCGAATCCGCGATTCCCGCGGCCTCTCGAACGGGAAGTCCATGTCTGTCCCATCATTTTCCTTTGTTGCGAGGAGTTCAATGACGTAGTGATAAATACGCTTTGATTTTCGATACAAAAAACAAATCTATCTTCGCCATGGTCAGGCTGTGGATGGATGACCAAAACTTTGTGATCTCAAACTACTCCGTGTTTCGGAAAGCACTGTAAGCCGTTGGTCTCTATTGGGCCACCGTGGTGGTGTGGCGGCTTATACTCATCAAGAATTTGTTTCTATGAGGAAGGCCTGAACATAGGCTAAGGACGACATTTTCTGTAGGTGAAGGTCTGTTTGTGGATGACCTTTACAAGGTAGGGAAGTTGTCAGATGGATATGCCCTTCCTGTAGCCTTTATAGTAAAGGGTGTAGGCAATCATCGTAGCCTCGAATATTAGGTCCTTACCTATGAAATTGGTGTTTTGTATGGAGATTTTGGGGATGTCTGCATTTTACATACTAACATTTTATCAGTTTTCTTCACAACGACAAATCCAGAGATAATAATATTTAGCATGTATCATTAGACAAGCTTTAGCAATATGTGTGTGAACACGCTTGATAAAAATTATTCATCGTTTTTATGTTAATGCAAATCAAATGATGTATTCGGTAGGCAGTTAAAAATAATTGTCTTTGTGTCTAATTTTAACACAATTAAACTTACAAAAAATTATAAAATTAAATAATACGAGCTCAAATATATGGTCTATTTTTAGAAGAGGCAATTATTTTATAATAATGTTCTGAAACTTAATAGTTACGGACAAATTGCTAAGACAGAATAAAAAACCAATTTCATAGGTAAGGACCCAATATTTGTATGGATTGTTCGCCTATTTAAGGGTCCGAGTGTCGTCCAAAAAGGTTTCACGATATAACCGTCCGGCTTGTGGCGCAATCAAATATTTACTCAAACGTAATTCAGATAATTGTGGCGAATGGCTAGACGGGGCGCGCGCTTTGTGGACCACACTCCAATGTAATGTAATAAGGCTTTTTTGGGTAGACTGGGTATTTGGTAGAATTAATTAATATACACGTATAAAACATATGTTAATGAAATAAATGGGCAGCTCATACATCATCATCATCAGGAAAATTGTTACTAACAGTTAGCTAATTCATCTATGGAAGTGATTTCTGAAATAAATGACTATTATTATTGTTTTATTATTAGGTCCTTACCTATAAAATTGGTGTTTTGTATGGAGATTTTGGGGAATTCTGCATTTTCCATACAAAATTTTTTTCAGTTTTCTTCACAACGACAAATCCAAAGATTTGGCATCTATCATTAGACATGCTTTAGTAATATGTGTAATATCACACTTCATAAAAATTATTTATCGTTTTTAAGTGAATGCAAATAAAATGATGTATTTGGGAGGCACTTAAAAAGAGTTGTCTCCGTGTCCAATTTTAACACAATTAAACTTACAACAAATTATCAAAACAAATCAAAAGAGCTCAAAAATATAGTCTATTTTGAGACGAGGTAATAATTTATTAGGAATACTCTGAATCTTAATAGTTACAGACAAAATACTAAGAGAGAAAAAAAACACCAATTATATAGGTAAGGACCCAATATTATTATCAGCCTATATACGTTACGTACGTACATGAGGAGTACGGGCCATAACATGCCTACCGAAGCACGGAGGAACTCGAGATCACAAAGTTTTGGTCACCCATCCTAGGCGAAAGTAGCTTAGTTTTCAATATCGAAAGCCAAAGCTTATGAATCACTCCACTGAGCTCTCAAGGTCTTAAAATCAAGACCTTATATATCGCCGAAGGCTACAGCGCATTCCATTAACTATTTAAGTCAAACCATAATTCTAAACAGCCAGAGCAGAGGTTGTTACCACAAAACCCTCTCAGTCCGAGCGTGAGGAGTACATGTTGAAACTACTTGCTGTCAATGTCACACCTGATATCAAATTTAGAGAACACACTGTGTCAGGGCCACACACTCTAAATATCATCACGCCTCTTTCCCCAAAGGGGTAGGCAGAGGTGGCGTAAGGTGGCGAAAGGTGGGTGTACACATGTACCATGTAACAGGTGGCGAACCTGTTGCCATGCACCGGGCACAATGTGAGGCAAGCGATATTTTTTATTTATTTAATCTTTAATGTCCAAAATAAAAAACACTTTTTCATCCCACCACCTCGGAAAGTGTAATTTTGCGCTTCGAAATCTGGCTGGAAAATTCTATTTTATTCGCTTGAGCGGCAAAGTAGATTTGAATTTAGAACATCACATATAATGAGTACTCAATATAATTGTAAATTCAAAACGTCATTAAACCTATTTAATGTAACCTCTATGGTGCCAAATTTATGATTAGAACTTTTTAAATTGTGAAAAAATATTTTGTCATTATAAATTGTTTTCTTTTTCATTTTGTCATTTCCTCGCTGAGGTGGGATGAAAAGTTACGTATTGCACTCGAGTGGAAAGATTTTTCACCTTGTGCTCGTTTGTTTCCCTCGCTGACGCTCAGGATTCTAATTTAGAATCACTCGCTGCGCTCGTGATTCAACTTAAGAATCCTTCGCTTGCTCGGTCATCCAAATCGAGCACGCGGTTAAAAAGGAACTTTCCACTCTTGTATAATAAATAACTATTGTACATAAGGCGGACTTAACGATAATACATCGCTCTCTCCCAGTCAACCTTTGGGCCAAACAGAGATTCAGAGTGGGGGCACTAAAATCCTAACAAATATCAAATTAAAATGATTGATAATGAACTAAACAATCATAAACTACATATACTATTACTTGAGCTACATACGCTAAAATAACACACTACATATTTACCTAATTACGTATAATTATTAATACATAAACTATATTATACACTAATACAATAATTATAATTATACACTACATACTATTCACAATGAACGATATTCACAATGAACTTTAGAAAAGTTTTATTCAAACTCACACATACAGGCTATTCACACATAAACTCATACAGGCGGTGGGATCGAACCCGCGGCGTCTCGAACGAGGAGTGCCCCGTCCGTCCCAACTCGGCTACCGCTGCCTGTGTAAATAACGTACACCAAAATCTATTAATTAATTATATATCCAGTTACTCGAGTTTCACTGCTGCCTCTACAATAGTTCAGAGGTCTTTATAAGTTTTGCTGTGCAATCCAGCAACTTCATAAGTTAGCTCAAATTCTTAATCTATTCTCGTCGGTCGTCAGCTCAGCATCCACAATTATCTTAATAGGAATGACTCACACGTTCAATCCATCGCTTTCTTGGTGTACCTCTACTTCTAAGTCCATCAATCTATTCTTAGTATTCTTCTTGTTCTACAGAGCTTATTAATATATAAGCCCTAGCATAAGCATTAGCGCTCGGTGGCGTAGTGGTCAGTCCGCTTTGGCTTCGGTCGAAAACAAAGCTACCTTCGCCATGGTCAAGCCGTGGATGGTGTAACGTTACGCCCCCTCTCTGGAGGAAAAGGGGCAAACGGAGCAGGTAAAAGAAAATAGGAAGAAGTGTAGTGAGTAGAAAATAGGGAGAACTCTAGCTACAAAAACTATACCACGGTATAAAAGTAAACATAAACCATTTATTATAAAAAAAAACACGAAGAATAACGAAGAGGAAAGAGAAAGGGAGGAAAGTTAGGAATCGCACTTAAAGTCCATAAATATTTATACACGTGCAAGGAGAACGGGAACGGAGTCAAAAGGGGACTGATGGTGAGAAGTACTTATCACACTAATTATGACGTCACGAAGAGGCGGCCGACTATACGAAGAAGCGCCGGTGTTAACCGCCTGGCAGTTACACGCAGTGGGCGGCACAGCAGGCAGCTCAGCACCACGATGCCGACGCGGGGGTAGGCCCACAATGGAAGGCAGAGGCCTCGGGGAGATGCGGAGCACGGAGAGACACGAAGCTCGGAGAAACTCGAAGCTCGGAGAAAACACGGAGAGCGTCACATAGGACCACAGCTTCGATTCGATTCAGTCCCGAGCCAATGTCATAGGCACGGGAACAGCCAATATTCACACACATACGTGTCAAAAGACGCGACTCGAGGAAAATGAAACCACGATGTCTGGAATCATCGCCTTATATAGGAACGATCCCAGACATTTAATTTTGAAGTAAAAAGAAAAGCCAAACAGAAAAGTAAAATGGTGCGTATTCTCTCGGTAGCTATAAGACAGAAAGAGAAATAAAATAAAATACATAAAACCTACGTCTAAGTAAATATGGAAGGATGACAATTGATACGTCATGTCAAATAATTAAAATATTAAATATATTGAAATAATGAAATGAGAAATCGAAAATACTACATAAAATAATATGAAACGTTAAGAGAAAAAGCATGAAAATAGATTCGCCATAGATTAAATATATAAAAACTAACCCGAAAACCCTTACAAAATGAGATATAAATAAGATATAGCCATAAATAGATTACCCCATACAAATACAAAATATTGAAATAACTAACTAAAAGTACAAAATGGAAGGGAAGGCTCTATTCAACATGATGCGCTACAAACTAAAGATATATCAGCTACCGAGAAAACCCTTGCAAACTGAGAATTTTGAAAGTTATAGCCAAAAATACACCACCCATACAAATAACAAAAACCTTAAAAACTAGCTTAAAACTAAAGAATGGAGCGGTAGGCTCCATGCTACATTATTCCCCCCCAAAAAGGAAAAAATTTACCTAGGTGAAATTTTTGAATACACACAAGGAAAACGTGTATCCGTAAAAAGAACATAAAAAAACATATAAGAATGTAAAAACCCCAGCATGTGCCTACCGACTAAGTATTTACAAAATCAAAATTATTTACATCAAAACTAAAAAGAACGTTCTTACAATACACATGCAAAAAAAAAACAAATATATTCACAGTTTAAAATCTTTCACATGCCACTTGCCAACAGACCCATTCTGGTCCTCCAAAATATACACAAGTGGCGAAAGTTTCTGGAGCACCTTACACTTAAGAAAACGAGGTGCCAACTTCGATGAAAAATATGCACCAGCGTCACTCTGCGTATAGTTCTTACGCCACACAACATCACCCACTTCAAATTCCTTAAAAGAACGACGGGTATTATAACGGCTGCAGTTCTTTTCATAAGCTGCAAATAACGCGACCTGAACTTTGTCAAATATTGAAGACAAATGACCCAGGTTATTCGCATAGATATCCCTAGGCATAAACGTTAACTCATCCAAGTTAGAAGTTGGTGTATAAATCGACCCAGAAGAAATATATTCCCGACCGTAAACTAAAAAGAACGGAGAGAAACCAGTCGACAAATTGACCGCACTATTCATTGCGCATTGAATTCTGGAAAGATGCTTGTCCCAAGACCTATGATCTTCACCAACCAAAGCAGCCAACGCAGTAACAATTGTACGGTTATACCGCTCAGTGAGATTAACCTGTGGACAATAACGAGGCGTAAAAGAAATAAACGGAATATTATAGCGAGAAAGAAAGTTTGAGAATTCACGAGACTGAAATTGAGAACCATTGTCCATAATTATCGTCTGAGGGACGCCATGAGTCAAAAACACTGAGTTCTCTAAATTCAAAATAATATTACTCGCCGTTGCACGCTTAAGAGGAAAAATCAAAGAATATTTAGAAAAACAACAATTTACAACTAAAATATACTGGTTCCTTTTCCTAGTCATTGGAAAGGGACCCATCAAGTCCAAAGAAATGGTTTGAAAAGGCCTGGAACATATCTTAGGCTTTCCCATAGGGCCATAAGGAGAATGATTCGAATGCTTATACGACAAGCAAGTTTCGCAAGAAGAAATAAATTTAGAGACACATTTAAACATCGCAGGCCAATAGTAATGAAGACACAGTTTCTTGTATGTTTTATATATACCTAAATGAGGATCTAAAGATTCGCCATGGGCAGCTTCCACCAAACCATTCCTTAAAGAAGGAGGAGGTACCTCTTTCCAAAGAAAATCTTCAGACAAACAATCAGAAGACTTGAAAAGACGGTATAGCTTGCCATCTACAATACTATAATTTGGATAAGAGTCTGGATCTTCACGACAGTTATTGAAGAGGGTATTAAAATTGTCAGAATCGGAATTACTACCCAAAGCGTCAGAAGGATCATTGGCCAGAGGCTCAACAGCTCTCACAACAGCCACATCCGGGACCTTAGAACGTGAAAGAAGGTCGGGAACCACATTTTCCTTACCTCTTTTATGCTTCAAAATAAAATTGAAACAAGACAAACGCAGAGCCCACCTAGCAAGCCTACCAGAGGGGTTAGAAAGGTTAATAAACCATTTCAAGGCTGCATGATCAGTAAAAACCACAAATTGCTTGCCATTATCCAAATAGCAACGCCAATGCTCAAGAGCAGTTATTACAGCCAAGGTTTCCCTTTCTGTTGTTGAGTAGTTTTGCTCATTTTGGGTTAAGGACTTGCTCATATAAGCAATAACAACTTCTTTAGACTCTTGAATCTGAGTCAGCATTGCTCCGACGCCAACATTGGACGCATCACAATGAACCGAAAAGGGGAGTTCAAAGTCAGGGCAAGAAAGGATAGGAGTAGAGACTAAGGCATTCTTTAGCTTATTAAATGCAGTTTCAGCAGCCGGATTCCAACAGAATTTAGGAGAACCTTTTCCAGAAGAGGTTAATTTATTGAGCGGAGAAGCTACAGTACTAAAATTTGGAATAAAACGCCGAAACCAACTACAAGTGCCTAGAAATTTCCTGACATCCTTTTTAGATGCTGGAGAAGGGTAATCCAAGATAGCTTGAATCTTAGAAGGGTCGGCTCGCAAGCCTTGGCGATCGACTATGTAGCCAAGATATTTAAGCTCGTTACGAAAGAATTGACATTTTTTGTAGTTAATTGTTAGACCTGCAAAAGAGAGCTTTTCGAGGACCTTCAGTAAAAGAGAGATATGCTCATCAAACGTGCGACTAATGATGACAATATCGTCCAAATAACAAAACACTTTGTTCTCAAACTCAGGAGTAAAGAGACGATCCATGAGTCGCTGCTGGGTAGCTGGAGCATTCGT
This sequence comes from Parapoynx stratiotata, assembly GCA_910589355.1. Lineage (NCBI taxonomy): Eukaryota > Metazoa > Arthropoda > Insecta > Lepidoptera > Crambidae > Parapoynx > Parapoynx stratiotata. Next base: position 311,514 of record OU342483.1, read on the forward strand.
TAATCCGAAGGGCATGACGATAAAACGATACATACCTCTGCCTGGGACATAGAAAGCTGTTTTATCCCTGTCTTTCAGATCCAGGGGAATTTCCCAAAAGGCCTTGGCAATGTCGATGCTCGAGAGATAGCGAGCATCCTTAAGGTGGTCTAGAATTTCACTCACCAGAGGAAGACTATAGGCGTCACGTTTAGTTATAGAATTAAGTTTGCGACTGTCGACACAAAAGCGCCACTCACCATCTTTCTTTGGGGTGATTAAGACAGGTGATAGCCAAGGACTCTCACAACTCTCAATGACCTGAAGTTCAAGCATCTTGTCAACTTCAGCCATAAGAGCCTTTTGCTTTTCTGGGGAAAGCCTATAGCAACGCTGACGAATAGGAAGTGCGTCGCCCGTATCAATTTTGTGGCAGATCAAATTGGTACGGCCAAGTTTACCATTTTCCTCAAACGAAATGGCTTTGAACTGGTTAGTTATATCCCGAGCAACGGACTGTTGATTGACAGAGAGATGATCGAAAGAAAGAACTTGTGGGTCAGATGAATTAAGAGAGTGAACCTGCGAAGATAGGTTTAGTTGAAGAGCAAATAATTTGGGTATCAGATCGAACTTTTTCCAAAAGTCGACCCCGAGAATAAGAGATGGAAATAAATCTGGGAAGACAAAGGCCTTAATAATGTGAGTTGCATTATTAAAAGTCATGGGCAAAAGCATATACCCACAAGACTTCACTAAATTCTTATTGGCTACCATAACAGTTATTGAAGACTTGAATAGAGTGAAACCAATATCAACAAATTTCTGGTGAGATTGGTTACCCAGAACAGTAACACAGCTACCACTGTCTAAGAGACCCGAAAATGTTGTCCCAGCGACTGAAACATTAATAAAAGGTCGTTCATGGTCATTTTCCTCACAAAAAATTGAATTGGTTTTATAGCAAAGCATAAATTGTCTAATTGTTTTAAGCCAATTATCCCAATCATTACGATTTAGATACCCAAAATTAGACTTTTGAGGAGAACTTCTATTCAAGTCAGCAGTTAGTTTTTTGGATTCGAAGATTTTGTACAATGCGGACAATCAGACACTTTATAACCCTTCAAACCACACTTAAAGCAAACTAAGTGCTTTGGTTCAATACAACTGGAGAGAGAGTGGCCGTTAACCCTACAGCGAACACAATAAAGGTGGGATGAAAAAGTAGTCGTACCTACGGGACGCCTAACATAACCCGCTGTAGGAACAGGGTTAGTTGCTACAGCCGAAAAAGGAGGTGGGAAATTAGGAAAATTAACTTTATTTACAAAGGACTTAGCAGGATAGTTATCTACTCGCTGAAAAGGCTCATTCTGGGTATAATTTTTAGGAGTAGAGGTTGAGTAATGGTTTGAGGGAGAAATAGACTTGACTGTAGGACTAACAGGTTTATAACGGAACTCTGCTGCACATGCATTAGAGTCCGGCTTAGGTTCGTGAAAGTTTGAGTCTCTTTCAATGACGTGTTCGCATGACCTACACGCGGAAAGAAGGGTGTCAATAGAGTCAACCTTATTAAGAGCAACAAAAATCGAATAACACGGCCTAATGTTATGCAAGAGAATGTCTAACTGTTCCCCTTCCGATAGTTTCTTTGAAAGCCTAGAAAACATACCGCACATAACGGACACATAAACAACAATTGACTCACCAGCGCCTTGGGTACGATTCCGGATAGACTCCAACAATTTATAGTCGTAGTCGAATGTGCCAAAGTCTCTTATCAGCAATTCCGCAATCTCATCCCAAGAGAGATCAGGGTTTCGGTTTAATTGAAACCGGAACCAATGGAGCGCATCACCTGTAAAAATTTCGAAACAATAACTTCTTAATACACTCCTGTCTATCCCACGAGAAAATGAAAATTCCTTGATTTTTTGAAGGAAAGATCTAGGACAAGTCTTACCATCGTATGAAAACGATTTTAGCTCCTTACTAGAACAGGTAGCCGGAACAGGGTTAACCGCGGAATGAAAAAGATTAGCAGCGGATTTTATAACCGGAGGACTAAGGGGACGTAGAATTGGGCTAGCTGGGGAAGGAGAACAAATGGGACCTGGATATGCAGTCTCGTATATCAAGGACTCAAACCTCTTCTCCAAAGAGTCGAATTTAAATTTAAGTTCTTCATACAAACCCTTACAGGTTGGGTACAAATCTAAGTCGATTCGGTCCAACCTCCAAAATGAATGATTAATGAAAGTCTCAACTTTCCTAATAATATTCCGTTTACCGGACTCAATCTGAGAGATTTTAGCCTCAATATAGCTTAAGGTAACTGCAAGCTGTGAAAGATCTATATCTGCATCTAAATAAGAATTAATAACGTCTTCTGGAGGAAGACTTGCCATCAACAAGGTTGCTTGTGACCTTAGCGCAATCAATGTGTCGCCTGAAGTCTCCCCCCTAACTTCGACTTCATACACCAACTCGGCCTTGTTAAGATAAGCTAAATTTATATTGCGGGCCATGTTAGCAGTCAAAAGTAATCAGACTGAGGCAAGTGACAGGTAAAGAAAATGAATTATGTAGAATTCTCCTTATTTTACAAAAAAGAAATAAAAGTTGAGAAATTAAAGTAAATAAATCTTATTTTCGTTGGGCGCCAAACTGTAACGTTACGCCCCCTCTCTGGAGGAAAAGGGGCAAACGGAGCAGGTAAAAGAAAATAGGAAGAAGTGTAGTGAGTAGAAAATAGGGAGAACTCTAGCTACAAAAACTATACCACGGTATAAAAGTAAACATAAACCATTTATTATAAAAAAAAACACGAAGAATAACGAAGAGGAAAGAGAAAGGGAGGAAAGTTAGGAATCGCACTTAAAGTCCATAAATATTTATACACGTGCAAGGAGAACGGGAACGGAGTCAAAAGGGGACTGATGGTGAGAAGTACTTATCACACTAATTATGACGTCACGAAGAGGCGGCCGACTATACGAAGAAGCGCCGGTGTTAACCGCCTGGCAGTTACACGCAGTGGGCGGCACAGCAGGCAGCTCAGCACCACGATGCCGACGCGGGGGTAGGCCCACAATGGAAGGCAGAGGCCTCGGGGAGATGCGGAGCACGGAGAGACACGAAGCTCGGAGAAACTCGAAGCTCGGAGAAAACACGGAGAGCGTCACATAGGACCACAGCTTCGATTCGATTCAGTCCCGAGCCAATGTCATAGGCACGGGAACAGCCAATATTCACACACATACGTATCAAAAGACGCGACTCGAGGAAAATGAAACCACGATGTCTGGAATCATCGCCTTATATAGGAACGATCCCAGACATTTAATTTTGAAGTAAAAAGAAAAGCCAAACAGAAAAGTAAAATGGTGCGTATTCTCTCGGTAGCTATAAGACAGAAAGAGAAATAAAATAAAATACATAAAACCTACGTCTAAGTAAATATGGAAGGATGACAATTGATACGTCATGTCAAATAATTAAAATATTAAATATATTGAAATAATGAAATGAGAAATCGAAAATACTACATAAAATAATATGAAACGTTAAGAGAAAAAGCATGAAAATAGATTCGCCATAGATTAAATATATAAAAACTAACCCGAAAACCCTTACAAAATGAGATATAAATAAGATATAGCCATAAATAGATTACCCCATACAAATACAAAATATTGAAATAACTAACTAAAAGTACAAAATGGAAGGGAAGGCTCTATTCAACATGATGCGCTACAAACTAAAGATATATCAGCTACCGAGAAAACCCTTGCAAACTGAGAATTTTGAAAGTTATAGCCAAAAATACACCACCCATACAAATAACAAAAACCTTAAAAACTAGCTTAAAACTAAAGAATGGAGCGGTAGGCTCCATGCTACAATGGGTGACTAAGACTTTGTGATCTTGAGCTCCTCCGTGCTTCGGAAGGCACGTTAAGCCGTTGGTCCTGGTCACATTTGTGACCGTTTCTACCCACCAACCCGCATTGGGCCAGCGTGGTGGTGTTACGGCCCATACTCCTCATGTGTTTCTCCATGAGGAAGGCCTGTCCCAGCAGTGGGACGTACATAGGCTGATGCCGATAAGCATTATGGTATATATCGCGTTCATCTGTCAAAATACTTTGGAGTTTGCCAATTGGTCGTAATAAAAACGCGACTAATATCAAATCGCGCTGCTCTTACTAGGCAGCTACTAAGTATATCGTATAACGTTGTCGTGATTGTATTCTACAGTATTTTTAATTGGATGTATGTTACAGTATCGCATGGTCTCTTACTTGTAAGCCAGCCTTAATAGGCTTACACCGCGATATCCCATCGGTTGAAAGCTTAGCTCGCACTCAACCGAAGCATGCAACTCGGCTTAGACTAATCATTCAATTAAATAGATTCAGTGTAAAGCCATAAAACTGATTTGAATAAAAAAAAATCGCTAAACGGACTAAAATGCGTAGCTACTACGACTAATTGATTGAATCGCTACGGACCTTGCTACGAGGACCGTAGTCGTGCTACGCCTAACACTGATTCATTCAAATGTACTCAGTGAAAGTTCGTATTAGTGTATAAAAAGAGAATGTATATTTATGTCCAGCAGTGGGTATCTCAGAAGAAGCCCAAACAACTGAAGTGTCTACGAAACAGGTTGGGATTAAACCGGCACCTTCTTGAAGTGTAGTGCCTTTCCACTCCACTCTTTCTGCTTTTAAAACTTTAGGTATAACTGGAACAATTTTTAAAAAGGTAAATATCACAAATCACTGAATATAAAACTTAAAGATTATTATAAAGGTAGGGCTACTTACAATAGTGCCTTGGAAAAGTTATTTGAACATTTTTTTTACATATGACAGGTAAGCCGGCCTTAATCTCACCTGATGGTAAGTGACGATCCTCAATAACTGAGGAACTGGCTATCTTACCCCTGATTGCCGGAACACAACAATGCTTAAAACATTGTTATTATGGCGAATTTTAGGTAAGACGGTGGTAGATAGCCAGACGGACTTGGAAGCCCTACCACCAACCAAACCGAGCAGAAAAACCTCTGCCTCCATGGGGAAACGAACCCGGACCACCCGATCAACACTCGGTGGCGTGAACCACTAGACCAGAGAGGCGGTTAACTTAAATTTATAGTTTTATTAACTCTAATATATTACAATTTATTTATCAAATATAATTTATTAATATAATTTATTGGCGTCGAGACAACCGCTTCAGACGCTGACACTGATAAGAATGAATTGGAGACCAAAACAATGAAAAAGAGATGGTTAGTTTAAAAACAGAAGCAAAGAGAAATTGGCTAGAGAAGAGCGCAATAATAGCAGAGTCGCTAGTACTGATATAGCGCCTCGTTACAACGCTTTCTCTTCCTCTTTCTAATTCGTGGAAGTAAATTATTGACAATCATAACATGCCCTAACATAATACCATCAGCTAGCCTACTCTCGAACGCAATCTCAATTAAAACTCAATAACAACACAATCCAATATCTCATAATGCCGAGACTAGAGAGGCGGTACGAGAGTACTAATTTCAGCTAAGCTTAATGTCATTTAGGCCACTCAATATATTAGGTCCTTACCTATGAAATTGGTGTTTTGTATGGAGATTTTGGGGATGTCTGCATTTTACATACTGTAACACCGTTTTTTTTAGTAGTCTAAAATTACTAAATTATTAAACATATTCCAAGTTGGTAACACCAATGCAATTTCAGATGTGTCCGAATTCGACATCGACTCGCTTACCGATTACTTACGGCTCATCTCATTGATAATTACACCCCTATTTTCTTCTAAATATATTCCATTATTAGCTACTTACATCGAAACAAACTAAAATCATAACTTCAAGGAAAAACTTCAATCAAATCTTATAATTATCGTCAATATTCCTAAGGTGAGCATCCTCTCACAGTTGACTCTGCGTTTCGGACCAATAGGTGCTGTCATCTGTCAAAAATCTACGACAGGTCTACGTCGTAATGGGTTTTGGTTGCGTGTGCGTCTGCCATCCTCCATTTGCTTTTTACAGCCTGGGCCAGTAGGCCACACAAATCCTAAGTCCCGTATAAGGGGAAATTTTGTGAGTAGTTTGTGCATCGAAGTTTGGTATGGTAACTTACATTCTTGATATCGAATATCCAGTGAGCGTCTTTATTGTGTTTCAGCAGACAATGGGAGAATAAACCCCGTATTTAGTCAGATGTCCTAACAGACGCCACGTGCCTCCGAAGAGGTGTCTTTCATACCAACACGTGAGTAAATATGTGTTAAACCAGCCTCCAAGGATGCATCGTCTCTGTGCTGTAATGCTAACCTCTTAAACATGTTATTTTCAGCGTACCTGCAACCTTAATATTATTATATAAAATGAGCTGACGTGGTTGACACCTCGTGCTTACTGAATTGTAATGAAAACCCACTCCAGCCTATGAAGAGGTATGTAAGGAGTTCTTTTTTTTTAAATAATAACTTACACTACTTTGGCCACATGTGTCAAAATGCTTACTGTAACCTTTTTGTTTCAGGGTTTTTTTTTTCTTTTATTTTCTTTATGAAGTTAAGTTACTAATGGGAGTAACCTTTACCATTGGGAGTAACCTGCTTTAATCCTGTTCCCAACGCTGAGTAGCCGAATGGCAGTTTCACTTGTTCCGGCTCCTTCGCTAGTTGCCTAGCGTTGGTCGACCTAAGTTTGCTCGGAGATCCCCGAGGCCGGCATCTCCTAAATGTAGGCCCTACTCTGGATGCTCTATTAATAAGTTGCTCACATTAAGGTATGTTAATAATTTAAAAATCTAAATTTTGAATAACAACCAAAGTCATGCCAAGTTGATTGTCCAGTCAATCGTATGTTTAGGACCCAAGTTGCTAGAATATTAAATTTTAAGACGAATTTACTCTTAACTTAGATATGTGAAGTAGAAACTACTTAATATAAGCATAACTTAAGCGCTAAGCGCATCACTGAGTGTACCTTTTCTTTTTGTTTAACATATTGAACAAGCAATAATAAACCTTTGTCCTAGTATTTGTCTGTTTTTCTCTCCACATCACATCTGTTTGCTTTGAGGTAGGATCAGGCAAGTATAAGCAGTGGCAGGAAAGGCGCCCATTACCTGCTTTAAATAAATTTATCTCGCTGTTGCCTACCAAACTGCCTAATCCACCCTCTGGGCCCCGATACTCACCAACACCCTGGTCACCTAGTCTCACCTCACCGGCTGATAAGTACACTACTCCATGTAACACCTTATCACCCCAAGTAAAGTGAAGATTCCGTGGTTCATATTAAGGCCTGCGGAATTTCCACGTTACAAAGTGGCGTACCCAACGTGTGGCCCAGTAAAACAGATGTTATGATCTTGCCGTGGAATGTTTAACTTGTAATTTTTTTTTTTTTATGTAAAGGGTTTGTAAAATCACTTGGCATGTACTTGTATTCTTCCTGGTTGTTGTTTGATTACAGTTATTATTGCTGCAACAAGAATATAACTGCCTGTTAATTTTAAAAATTACTTTTGTAATTTTGCTTAGTAACTTCACCATTAATAATTTTAAGTAATGTTAATAACTGTTTCGATACAGTAACACTTAAGTTGCTTACCTGTATGATTGGAAAGCTTAGTAATAACACTGATTTTGAGTAAACTCAATTATTAAATCTTAAGCTACACTGTTTATTGTTTAGGTTTGAACAAATTTGAAAATAATAATTTGGTTTTGAAGCTGAGTTATACTTATTTCTGAAAGAATTATTTTACTTTGGTAAAAAAAATTTTTTTGATAATTTCTGTAGAGATAATAACCTGACAATACTTAATACTTTTGCTTAATAATTGAACAAGTTTTATAGAATTATTTTGTATAAGTTAACTGTTGAGTACATTCAACAACAAAAAATTCTCCACTAGATTTTTTTGTATTATTGTGTATTTGAATTTTTACTGCACTTCAAGACAACAGTTGCACTCGCGCTTTTTGACTGCAAGTACAGTCAGCTACATAAAATCTTATTAAATATTTTTAATTTATTTTTAATTTTAAGTTTCTGTGTTATTGTGAAACATGGCTGACATTGGTTGTGATATTGCTTTCTTATCTAAGGATGAGTTATCCCACGAGCTTAACATACGCAATATATCTTTTAAACCTACTGCTAAACGCGATGACTTACGAAAATTGTTGCGGTCGACATGCAAGCTGTCACGACGCGGCAGTTTAAAGTTGCCTTCTGCTTTTCCATCTGAAAATATTGAGGAGGAGTTGCCTATGCTTACCACCAAGGTAGAGGACATTGCGAATGAAGCGGCTAATGGTGGCTTGTCTGACTCTGCTCGTTCTCGTTTAACAGGCCGTTTAAACTACCTGCTTTGCCGGTTGTCACGCTTAACTACTGCTACTCCGGAAATTGAAATTCTTAAGTCCACGCTTCTGCAACTTCTTAGTGAACTAGATGTTTCATCAGACCTGTCATCGGATTCGGACGACGATCGCGCTAATGTACCGAAAGTACAGTCAGTCGTATTTAAACAAGACACAAAGCTGAACTTAAATTCTTTTAATCTTAAATTTAAAGGTGACTCTTGTGTTCGAGCATTTATTACTCGTTTAGAAGAATTGTGTTCGGCTCGAAATTTTTCGAAGAAACTGATTTTTGATGGTTTTGTTGACTTACTGGATGGTCCAGCCTTGTTTTGGTACAGGGCACATAAGTCTGAATTCCAGGATTACGTCCAACTGATTACTGCTTTAAGGGATGATTTTGACCTTCCTGACTACGATTTCCGCTTGCTAGAAGAGATTAAAGCTCGCACTCAAGCAAAAGACGAGACGATGGTAGTTTATTTGTCACTAATGTTAGGAATGATGTCTCGCCTTTCTAATCCTCTAACTGAAGAACACCAACTAGACATTTTGTTACGTAATATCCGACCTGAATACAGTCGCGAGCTTGCTCTAATTGAAATAACATCGATCCAACAACTCCAACAGCTAGGGAAAAAACTGGAACTTATGAAAATTAAAACACAAAATTTTTCTGAACCTGTTTTCTCCAAAAACTCGGTTGTTAGGGACATGCAAAATAATAAAGTGACTTCCACTGATAGGCCACGCAACATTTCCTCAGTTGTTAAAGACGCCAACCCTCTTGCGGTCAAACCTGTAAGAAATTGCTATCGTTGTGGTGGTTCCAGTCATTTTACGAGTCATTGCCGTGTTTCCCGTGAGATTGTTTGTTTCAAATGCGGAAAAAAGGGTGTCAGAACGCCTGACTGTTCTTCTTGCTCGAAGCCAAAAAACTAGCTTGCTCTGTCTCTCTGAGTTCTAATACCTCCAGAGAGACATTCTTTAAACCTTCTCCTGATGATTACCGACCTTATCTAACTGTTAGTGTCCTGGACGTAAATGTATCTGGTCTCTTAGATTGTGGTGCTTCTTGTTCTATATTGGGTAAAGATGCCTTTACACTATTTCTTAAATTAAATATACCCTTGCGTAACTTTAATTCTCCTCGTATCTTGAGAGTTGCTAACGGCAATGAAGTATACTGTCACCACTATATGGACATACCTATTAAATATAATCAGGCAGTCCAGGTAATTACCTTTCATGTTCAATCTGAAATAAATTTACCTATCCATTTTGGAATCAACTTTTGGAAAGCCTTTAACTTGGCCCCAGACATCTTAGCTTGTTTGCCCAGAATAAATTTAAATAGTGACGATTTTAACCTAGATAATGTAGAAAATTCTGGTTTATGTAGTTTTGATTCTCTGACCATTGATGAAAGACGTGAAGTAGATAATATTAAACAGCTTTTTGAAACGATTGATACTGATAAAGTTGGTTTAGGTAGAACTCATCTTATGAAACATCATATTGATACTGGTGACACACGTCCTATAAAACAGAAATACTATCGACTTAGTCCAGAAAAACTTAAATTGCTTAATTCTGAATTAGACCGAATGTTAAAACTTAATATTGTGGAATCTTCCCACTCTCCGTGGAACTCTCCTGTCACCATGGTCCCTAAGGCCAATGGCGATGTTAGACTTTGTCTAGATAGCCGAAAGCTCAATTCAGTTTCCAAGTCTGATGCTTATCCTCTGCCATACATTAATTATATACTTGATAATTTACGAGACGCTAAGTTCCTCACCTCTTTAGATCTTAGTGCGGCTTACCATCAGATTCCTCTGTCCAGTACTTCAAAAGAGAAGACTGCATTCACTGTTCCTGGTCGCGGACTCTTCCAGTATAACGTAATGTGTTTTGGACTTGTTGGTGCATCAGCTACCATGCAAAGACTTATGGATAACCTTTTTTCAGCTAAGTTTGACAACAGAGTCTTCTGTTACGTTGATGACATCATCATTTGCACTAATTCCCTCAGTGAGCATGTAGAAATCCTTAAAGAAGTGCATAGCATACTAAAAGCTGCAAATCTCACAGTAAATATGGAAAAGTCAATCTTTTGTAGGTCTGAACTTAAATACTTAGGATATGTAGTGGATCAATATGGTCTTCGTACTGACCCTTCTAAGGTCGAAGTCATTATGAATTTTCCCACTCCTAAAGATCCTAAAGAAGTAAAAAGATTTCTTGGAATGGCCGGTTGGTACCGACGTTTTATCAGGGATTTTTCTCGAGTAGCAAGACCCTTAACTCGCCTTACTAGTAAAAAGGTTACTTTTTCTTGGACCACAGAAACAGAAGAATCTTTCAATCATTTGAAATCAGCTCTGATATCAGCCCCAATTCTGAGGTGTCCTGACTTTACCCAGCCTTTCTATTTACACACGGATGCCTCCTCTTTTGCTATTGGTGGTGTGCTAACCCAAAAAATTAATGATGTGGATCACCCCATTGCTTTCTGTAGTCGTACTTTATCGGCTCAGGAGTGTAATTATACAGCTACTGAACGCGAACTTCTCGCCGTTATCTATGCTTTGGAGCAATATCGGTCTTACGTGGAAGGTAAAACATGTTACATCGTTACTGATCATGCCTCTTTACAATGGTTCCATAATCTCAAAAATCCTACGGGCAGACTTAACAGGTGGGCTTGTCGTCTCAGCCAATTTAACTTTGAAATTCTGCACCGGAAAGGAAAGGAACATGTTATTCCTGACACTTTGTCGCGGATAAGAGTTGATTCAATAGAAATAAATCCTCATGCCATAAGCGATCCTTGGTATATAGATCTCTTTCAAAATTGTTCCAACAATCCTCGTAAATATCCTAACTTTAATATCATAGATGGAAAACTTTACAGACTCTCTAAAAATAAATATAGTCTTACGTCACAACATGATTGGAAAATAGTTGTACCTTTGGAAAAACGGTCTGAAATCCTTAAAAAATATCATGATGATCCTCCGGCCGGACATTTTGGCGTTGCTAAAACACATAAACGCATAAGTTCTGTGTACTTTTGGCCCTCGTTATTCAAGGATGTTAAGAGTTACGTCGATTCGTGTGAAGTGTGTCTCTCATATAAGCCGGTCAATACTGCTCGACCTGGACTCATGGGTAGCCCTCGACAAGTAAGTAGGCCATGGGAGGCAATCTCTTGCGATATACTGGGTCCATTTCCTCCATCTTATTCAAGAAATCAGTATGTGTTTGTTGTCTCGGATTATTTCAGTAAGTACGTACTTCTCTTTCCCATGCGTAATGTTGCTGCTAAATCTATAACTAAATGTCTAGCTAAGCAAGTTTTCCTAGTACATGGGGTTTGTCGTATTCTTTATACTGATAATGGACCCCAGTTCATTTCAAAAGAGTTTAGAGATCTTCTGACTTATTTCGGTGTCCCTCATATATTTTATAATCCTCGTTATCATCCACAGTGTAACCAGACTGAACGTGTCAACAGAGACTTAGTTAGAGCCATTGCCTCTTATGTGCGCTCTGATCATCGCAAATGGGATCAGAACATTCCGGAGATACAATGTGCCCTCAATAGTCATGTTCATGAAGGTACTAAGTTTTCTGCATTTTTCTTAAATCATGGCAGAGAGATGATAATAGATGGTTCCTTATATAACTCTGATAGGCCACTTGATGATTCTCCAATTGATATCGACGTTGAGCCCTTTGCATCTAATTTACCTAAATTGAAAGATTTGTTTAAAAAGGTTGAGTGCCATCTTAAAAAGGCCCATATACACGCGGCTAAGTATTACAACTTACGTAAGCGACCGTTAGAGTTACGGGAGGGTCAAATCATTTACAAAAGGTGCTTTCCTTTATCTAGTGCACCCAAACATTTCTCAGCCAAACTTGCTCCAAGGTTTGAGAGATGCGTGGTTGATAGGAAGCAAGGTAAATTGGTCTATGCTTTGAAATCATTGGATGGTAAGCCCTTGGGTGCCTTCCATATCAAGGACCTAGTAGTCCGGGGTCAGTTGGATGAAAACTGACTTCCCATTCTAGTTAGTGTTTTTTTTTTTGGTACGGCGTTGAATAGTTCTTTCGCTCGGTAGGGCGTCGGTATGAGATTCTACCCACAGGGTGTCTGTTAGCGACTTTAGGTTAAGTTTATTTTTTTTTATTGTTTTTTTTATTACCAGTACGTCCAGTATATGGATTACTGAGGGGATGTTCCCTTTAGTTTTTAGGACAAAACCCTAGTTTTAAGTAGCTTTTTTTTTTAGGTATCCTTGATTTTTGGGAGACTCCTCATACTAAGCACACCTAAAACTTAGGATGGTGTGAATTCATTATTTAAATTTAATTTATTACGTAAGGACATACTCTTTTAATGTAGTATTTTCCTTAACTTACTGGTTGTACCCCAAGTTGTGATTATGTAAAGATCACTCCTTGTCCTGTGTTTTCGGTGGTAGGGCTTGTTTACTTGGTTACCCCTGATCTCCTTGACGCGTCTTAGTCGCACTTATGCAGTGGTTAACTGTTTGCCCGTTTATTCCAGGAAGAATGTGGGTTTCACTCCCAATACTTAGTAGTGGAGTGGACCTACTACTAATGAGCTTCGCTAGTTCCAGTTCGTTAGTACCTCTTTTAGATTAGTCTATACTACTCTTATGTGTAGTAGACTATTGAATTTGAGTTTCTCTCATCCTTGAGTTGAAAGAGTCTAAAACTTTAACAGTCTTGAAGACTGGTATAATTTTAAGTTAGGAGTAAGTTGCATGTTATATACAGTTTTATAGGTTTTATGTTTTTTTTTTTTTTGGAACTTATTGTTGTTTCAGATACATTTTAGTTGCATGTTTTTTTTTTACTCGCACCGTATGCCGACGTATCTTGTCAAGTTTATTTCGTTGCAGGTGCAGCGTTACGGGCCAGTACTTAATTATGGGGACAGTCCGTTAGATAATTTTTGTCGTAAGGTTTTATCTTTGCTTGTTCAGATATCTACCTTCTTGTTGGTACAGTCAGTCCGATAATTTAATATCGAAAATTTTTATTTTAAAATTTTATTTTAAAATAAAAATTTTCTTTCCCAATCAAAACTGTACTGTAACACCGTTTTTTTTAGTAGTCTAAAATTACTAAATTATTAAACATATTCCAAGTTGGTAACACCAATGCAATTTCAGATGTGTCCGAATTCGACATCGACTCGCTTACCGATTACTTACGGCTCATCTCATTGATAATTACACCCCTATTTTCTTCTAAATATATTCCATTATTAGCTACTTACATCGAAACAAACTAAAATCATAACTTCAAGGAAAAACTTCAATCAAATCTTATAATTATCGTCAATATTCCTAAGGTGAGCATCCTCTCACAGTTGACTCTGCGTTTCGGACCAATAGGTGCTGTCATCTGTCAAAAATCTACGACAGGTCTACGTCGTAATGGGTTTTGGTTGCGTGTGCGTCTGCCATCCTCCATTTGCTTTTTACAGCCTGGGCCAGTAGGCCACACAAATCCTAAGTCCCGTATAAGGGGAAATTTTGTGAGTAGTTTGTGCATCGAAGTTTGGTATGGTAACTTACATTCTTGATATCGAATATCCAGTGAGCGTCTTTATTGTGTTTCAGCAGACAATGGGAGAATAAACCCCGTATTTAGTCAGATGTCCTAACAGACGCCACGTGCCTCCGAAGAGGTGTCTTTCATACCAACACGTGAGTAAATATGTGTTAAACCAGCCTCCAAGGATGCATCGTCTCTGTGCTGTAATGCTAACCTCTTAAACATGTTATTTTCAGCGTACCTGCAACCTTAATATTATTATATAAAATGAGCTGACGTGGTTGACACCTCGTGCTTACTGAATTGTAATGAAAACCCACTCCAGCCTATGAAGAGGTATGTAAGGAGTTCTTTTTTTTTAAATAATAACTTACACTACTTTGGCCACATGTGTCAAAATGCTTACTGTAACCTTTTTGTTTCAGGGTTTTTTTTTTCTTTTATTTTCTTTATGAAGTTAAGTTACTAATGGGAGTAACCTTTACCATTGGGAGTAACCTGCTTTAATCCTGTTCCCAACGCTGAGTAGCCGAATGGCAGTTTCACTTGTTCCGGCTCCTTCGCTAGTTGCCTAGCGTTGGTCGACCTAAGTTTGCTCGGAGATCCCCGAGGCCGGCATCTCCTAAATGTAGGCCCTACTCTGGATGCTCTATTAATAAGTTGCTCACATTAAGGTATGTTAATAATTTAAAAATCTAAATTTTGAATAACAACCAAAGTCATGCCAAGTTGATTGTCCAGTCAATCGTATGTTTAGGACCCAAGTTGCTAGAATATTAAATTTTAAGACGAATTTACTCTTAACTTAGATATGTGAAGTAGAAACTACTTAATATAAGCATAACTTAAGCGCTAAGCGCATCACTGAGTGTACCTTTTCTTTTTGTTTAACATATTGAACAAGCAATAATAAACCTTTGTCCTAGTATTTGTCTGTTTTTCTCTCCACATCACATCTGTTTGCTTTGAGGTAGGATCAGGCAAGTATAAGCAGTGGCAGGAAAGGCGCCCATTACCTGCTTTAAATAAATTTATCTCGCTGTTGCCTACCAAACTGCCTAATCCACCCTCTGGGCCCCGATACTCACCAACACCCTGGTCACCTAGTCTCACCTCACCGGCTGATAAGTACACTACTCCATGTAACACCTTATCACCCCAAGTAAAGTGAAGATTCCGTGGTTCATATTAAGGCCTGCGGAATTTCCACGTTACAATACTAACATTTTATCAGTTTTCTTCACAACGACAAATCCAGAGATAATAATATTTGGGATGTATCATTAGACAAGCTTTAGCAATATGTGTGTGAACACGCTTGATAAAAATTATTCATCGTTTTTATGTTAATGCAAATCAAATGATGTATTCGGGAGGCAGTTAAAAATAATTGTCTATGTGTCAAATTTAAACACAATTAAACTTACAAAAAATTATCAAATTAAATAATACGAGCTCTAATATATGGTCTATTTTTAGAAGAGGCAATTATTTTATAAGAATGTTCTGAAACTTAATAGTTACGGACAAATTGCTAAGACAGAATATAAACACCAATTTCATAGGTAAGGACCCGATATAATAACTTGAAACCATTTATGGCCCTAGTGTCCCAATGAAGACTAGGAAAAATCACAATCTCAATGTCGATCGATCGGTATTGCGCTCAAGAGTAGGCTAGCAGGTCTTACTCCTGATGGGATTTTTCTTATATTCCAGAGAGGTGTTGAACATTGTTAAATGTTTAATCATCTGCCGTCAATGAAGGTAATTCTAAATTATCAGTACAACACCTTCCTTCGATACACCTAGCGTTTTACAGAAGCCATCTCGGCACTACTATAATTGGATTTCTGCGCCGGAGACTGGCTGTTAGGGCTAGCGTACAATTAGCGACTTTAGCTTTACTGATAATTTTCCCAAAAATCTAACTATTTTTCCCAAATTTATTTTTTCTTGTTTAAGCAACTCATTTCAATTTGTTTGTTATTTTCTTGGCACAATGGAAGATAAAACTGTACTGTACACTCTGCTGGGAGCTCCGTGGTGTAGTGGTTAGTACGGACTTCGATATCGAAAACAAAGCTACCATTGCCATTGTCAGGCCGTGGATGGGTGACCAAAACTTATCTGGAACTCCTCCGTGCTTCGGAGGCACGTTAAGTCGTATTAAAGGACCAAACCACTGCTCTCCAAATTATTTATTATTTATCTTATTGAGAATTTACCTGCAACATAGATATAAAATAATATTTGTTTGGATGTAAATGCAACCGTTTCTACCCACCAACCTGTATTGGACCAGCGTGGTGGTGTTATGGCCTACGGCCCATACTCTTCGTTTTTTTCAATGAGGAAGGCCAGTGTCCAGCAGGGGGACGAAAGCTGCTATCGCCGCCTTTGTATATTAAATCGAGTGCCAAGCGAACGCCGGCATTCGCGAGTAATATGTTTCTATTTTGTCTCGTTTTACTGTCGATGAGAAAAAGCTATTTAAGAGGGATATTATAGATTAGATTTTAAGCTATCTCTCATTAATTGCTTTCATACTCAGCATATTGCTAATATACGAGTGAGTAATTTTATTGATTTTGATTTGAAAAAATATAAAAATAATAAAAAAAATAATATAAAAATTCCGGGAGCAAAACATTTAGTTTTTTTTTTTCAATGACAGGTAAGCTTTTGGCCTTCATCTCACCTGATGGTAAGTGACGATAAGGCCGAAGGTGGAAGCGAGCTTCACCTGTAATCCTCAACAACTGAGGAACTGGCTATCTTACCTCTGATATCCGGAACACAACAATGCTTAAAACATTGTTATTATGGCGACAAATTTAGGTAAGACGGTGGTAGCTAGCCAGGCGGGCTTAGAAGCCCTACAACCAACGAAACCGAGCAGAAAAACTTCTGCCCCATGGGGAATCGAACCCAGACCATAGAGGCGGTTGAAATAAAACAATTATTCCTCCTCAGCTTAGTCGCTTGGTGAGCGCTCTCCCTAACTCTATTTGATCACACACGTCGAAGCAGTGTCTCCGGCGATTGGCTGCAGCAGGCCGCTCCTTTGTTCCACAATTTCACGGGAAATTAATGTAGACAATGTTGTATTGTGTTCTTTTACTAGCACGCACGAGGATTTGCTCGCTTCCGAATAAGGGGGTAACCTTGTAAAAAACCAATAAGGTAAAGGGATTTCAAATTGGTTTTGAGTAATCTTGGACACACGAAGCGATTGACAATCTATGAAAATAAATCTAGCCATGTCTCGATGGAGCTGCTTGTCTATCTCTAAAAAGTAATGAAATCTAGACAAAGTCTTGCCAAGTCTAAGGTTCCTTACTGCGATTTCTTTATTATTATAGTTAATGTTGTGTGACTTGGCCGTTGAACATTATTTATACGTTAGTGGCTTTGTCAAGCCTACAATTGACTGGATATTGAATCAACGTTTTCCAAGTGTAAATTTTCCATCGTCAATGGGTAGCGGCTCTGGCGACAGATTGGTGCAATGATGTCATGGAGCACTTGGTTTTGTACCCTTGTGTACCCTTCAACGGCCAAAAAAGCGTTCCATCTATGGCATCGTTTCTATTATGGTTGTTTTGAGATACTTATATAATACCTGAATTATTAACGCATCTGTAGATTAAAAATCAAGTCTAAATGTTGAATAATTTCTAAGATACAACTGAAAATATTTTTTTTGTTAATTGTAGCCCCGGTCTCCCCTATGTGATTATAGCTTACTGGATGACGAAAATTTAAGCGTTCTGGTCTTATCCAGAGATTCTCAAATAGGGGCCTGAAAATGTGGCGAAATGGTTCCAGTAAAGGATGGTACGGCAGTGTTTGCTTTGCGCTCGACCTGGCGGGGGCACTCCCGTGCCCCCCGATGAATTGGCATCTTAAGTAAAAGTTTCTTCATCAACTCATTTGAGCTATAGCTCATATCAATACCGAGCTAAAGCTTTTAAGAGCTTAAGAGCCATTAATTTAAAAAAAAGGGGTGCCATATATGTATATAAACGGTCAGCAAAAAATTCGGATTTTCATCAGAAAAAATGCACTTCGTCAGCTAAAATAACTAAATGGTCAGCAACTTATGGGCAGCAAATATTTTTAAATTGGTCAGTAAAAATTTATTCTTAATCTTTCATTGATCCTTTTCTTAGATTTTTTACATTTCCTGTAACATATATATTGCTGCCCAAATGATTATTTATCAGCTCAACTAATTATATTGCTGACAAAATATTTGTTTGCTGCTCAAATGATTTGTCGGCTGATTAATTTTGTTGATGACCAAATAATTAAATGGCTGCCCAATTAATTACTTCCCATTAACAAATATTGGACATCAAAGACACATATCACATTTTAGGCTATAAAATTCCCTAAAAGCCTATCATGACTGAAACACGATAGCTTCGATAAAAATATTATCGCTATAAGCTGTCAATTAAAAAAAAGGAAAATTAAGGATGGTTTCATAGGTGGGCTGGCGGCCAGCGCCGGCGAAATTCCCACACATTTTGAAATAAAGCGCGCGTGTAGCCCGGCCCGCGCGTGGCTGTGAAACGATGTTAGGTATCTCTTTAATTGAAAACGCGTGCGCGTAGCCAGCGCTGGAGCCCGCCCACGAAACCCCATTAAAGATGACTTTTTCCACACTCTTTCCTAGTAAAATTAATATGTTACATTTAAGAATTTAAATTAAACTGAAAAATACACCAATTCCGGGACATCCAAAGCATTTCATATATACGAATACATCTCTTCCACAATCTAACCAACCTTCAAGAATCCGAAAAGTAGTTTCAAACATAATGGGGTCAAATAGCCCCAACGCGTAGTCTTTGCCCCGGGCAGATAAGATAAGATAAGATGGGAGTTGTATTATTGGGGGAGATTTAAGGCCGCCTTGGGATCTGTGTGTCAAGGCGTGGCGTGGTCGCTTTGATGTGGGTGTTTTAAATGCCAGTGGAAGATGTATGGGTTATGAGTTTTGTAGGCTTACGTCATACGGTTACGAGCCATCGAAGGATTCTTTCATAACGTTTCAATTGTAGTTAATGCTGATCTTTAACTGGGTACTCACTGGAAAAAGGCGTGATTATAAAAGAAACTAATAATATTCTTAAGGTTCGTTGTGCCCACAAAGGTTAATGAATAGAATAAAATGCCTAGCGGTTTTGGGGGTCAAGAGTAGCTATGTGGGTCTTTACACCACCGTCTACCTCTTCGTGGACAAAATTTGACCGCCTCCCTGGTCTAGTGGTTAGCAACACCGGGTGTTGATCGGGAGGTCCGGGGTTTGATTCCCCACGGGCACAGAATTTTCTGCTCTGCTGCCGTCACTGTTTGGTGAAGCGCGGACTATGGCAGTGGACTGCTTTTGCGGTGCTTTTGTCTAGTCTCTGACAAACCCTTAGGGGATAATAGCCGTGATTATTTATGTATGTATGTATTCCAGCACTTAAGTAAGATAGCCAGTTCCTCAGTTGTTGAGGATTATAGGTAAAGGATTATAGGTAAAAAATTTTATGATTGGCTATTTAAAAAAGTGGCTCATGAGTTTCTTGCCGGGTTCTTCTCATGAAAAGCCTTACTCTCGGAATTCGGCCGCTTGTATCGATTACAACCACAGTCAACGAAGTACCTGTACTGTCCTGTGGATGCACTTGTTACAAGCGCTCGCGGTAATGAAGTTTAATACAATAGTATAATCTAATACTGTAATTTAAAATAATTTATAATAAACTATTTATTTGTAAAATACAAAATATTGTAAAATGTTGACGATTTTAAGTGCCGAACTTGGCCTATGAAATAAAATTATTTTTGATTTTGATTTAGATTTTTGCTCGCTTCCACTTTCGGCCTTATCGTCACTTACCATCAAGTGAGATGAAGGCCAAGAGTTTGCCTGCCATATATCAAATAAGCGTGAAGGTATGTTACCAACATTTGTGTTTTTTATAAGATACGGTTTTTCAAATTGGTAGAGAATAATAATAGAACGGGATTGAATGCGTGAAGAATTATATGAGAATAAAAGAAGTGGATGCTGAGTGGCAGAGGAGAATGGAAGACGAATACATGTTGCGCCAACTCCCCTAGAGTGGGATAGCGGCAAGAAGAGAAGACGGTTTTTCAACTCGGCTACCGCTACCTAAAAATATGAAGCGATCATTGTGTAGTATAAAAGACTGCAGATTTACGAGACAAGGCTAAGACGCTCATAACAATAAAAAGATTTTTCTTCGATTTGCTACCAAATATTATTCACATATAAATGTAGCACAAATCCTTGGGAAACGAATATGTACGGTAGCCGGCGATTTATGGCTGCCGAAACAAAGACTGGGACCATAAAGAACAATATTCTGGCGATATTGGAAATGAGGGTAGTAATGAGATGCGACCGCCGCCTGACCAATGCCCGGCGGAACGGTTCCAGGCACACGGTTCGTGAAAAACACAAAGCTAGGTTTTTGAAATGTACTTTTTTTTATGAAATTAGTTGACATCCCTAACGGAAATCTATATTTTAATAACACTGTAGAGGTCGAATGTCTGTACATAGAAAAAAATGCTATATCAATTCAGGGAGAATTAATTATTATTTTTTTGTTTCTCTGTCTGTTTGTACGAGCTTATCTCCGAAATGGCTGGACAGTTTACAATGAAATTTTGCATGGTGATACCTTATATCCCTCATCAACGTCTTAAATACTTTTTATTCCGGAAAATGAAAGGGTAAAAAACCAGATATTGCGGATGAACTCGCGGGCAACAGCTAGTATTTAATTTTCATAATAAGGTCAACCTCTTATAAAATAAAGTGTTTAAATTAACTCGAGCCCAAAAATAACAGGTTACGGGTCGAAAAAAATTCGGTAATGTCAATAGTAATTAATTGAGATAGAGGTCTGCAATTTCAATCATTTCTCAACTCAGTTATCACTTCATTTCATTAATATAGTCAGTATCCATGAGGTGTATTTTTTCGGTATAACACCTGTCTCGAATGTCGATTACACTAAGAATGTGCACGTGGCGGACATTACGATTAACGTCGTTATCTACCATTTTGTTTTGACGAGAAACAGAATATTCGTAATGTATTCATAGATTAAAATTGAACTGACGTATGATATTTATTTATTTATTGCATCATAATGTACATACAATAAGTCTTAACAGGTAAATTTTTCCAACATTATGAACCCTGTCGGGCACTGCAACATTGACAAATGAAATGAGAGGAGGATACTTTCCATTGATAATACTATTTTAACATTTATAATTGGTAGGACTAAGAAGGATTCGCATTGATATTTATTATTTGTTTATTCAAATTATTTAATTATTTTAAATTACTTATATATAATTTGAAATTAGAATAATATAATTTTAAATTATAAGGTTTATTAAAATGAAATTAAGTATGTATTATTTTAGTGGTTTGTTACGTAGATATTATAAAAAATATTAGTAGATGTTTTAAAAAAACTTGCTGTACAAGGCCCACGCTCTCGTGGAAGACTAGGCTAGGGCCACCGAGAACAGGAACCCTAGCTAGCCCCACCTTCCTGGCCCATTAGGTGCTTCTTCACGCCTCTCTTGAAGG